>WOFM01000064.1:2042601-2370101 GCA_011428145.1 Ericerus pela
CTGTACTATCGTAACCAGACTGACAAACCAATGTTCAACTTTTGCCACCAAACTTCGATCGCAGAAATGGATCCGACGAACAGGTTTCACCGCTGTTGTGGGATTCGAGTTTGAAAAAGAACAGAAAGGTACATGCGACCATTTACGTTTTCTTTTGGGTGCAGTAAACTACCCTTTTTTTTTTTAAGGGGTTTTGATTTCTACTGTCTGTAGTAGCCGACTCTTTAGTGTATAGATTTTTTTATGATATCTGATGAAAAGAAAGACTAGTTGGAGAACGATTTGGAGAATTATTTGTGAAAAAGAAAAGATCTGTATTACTGACGCACCATTGCATTTCAAAAAAGAATTAGTTTTTTGGTGGAGAACTTCTCCATTAGGTTTGTCAGTTTTATATATATATATATATATATATTCGATCAACGATTATGTACATGGTGAGGGGAGTATGTCAGATAAGAAATGCTTAGAAATACTTTTATATTCAGTGTAGGGTAAGGTTGCCAAAATTGAACAACTTTTCAGTTTAGTCCCCAATAATGATAAAAATAATATTTTTTAAATCCCCAGTGGGTATAATATTTTCTGATGTTAATATCCTTACTATTATTATTATTCTCATTCAAACTAGCCTTTCTAAAATATTGGCAAAATTATAGCGGATCTTATCAACAAATTCCAAAATGAACGATTCAGGCAACTAGTTTCCTAAATCATACTAATCAGTTTCCTAAATTGTACCTGTGATATTTATTCATTTTTATAGATTATTCCATTATTTTTGATATTAACTTTATTTATTTATTTTTTACCTTACTTTTAGGGATATTTTTATAAATAAATTGCAATAGACTGGTCAGAATGTTTTGAAACATATGACAAGAAAAAGTGGTACGATGATCTAGGAAACTGATTACCCTTATCTGTGGAATGATTTAGGAAATAGTGTCCATTAAAACTTAAATTTTCCAAATTTTTAAATTTTAATGTTACTTAAAATTTTCTGAAAAATGATAGAGAAGGTTTAAAGTTTACTTAAACTTACAATTTTGAGAGTTGAAACATTTTTTTCAAACCTTAGCTTATTAAGGAAAACAACATGCTCAAATTACTTATTCATGAGTGTATGCGCTTTTTCTTAAGACTGTAAAAAGGGAGGAAAGGAGTATATTGAGAAAATTGTTGGTCCCGAGTGGCTAGTCGTATTATTAAGTTTAATTATTCACCACATGAATCAGTAATTAACATTCCCATTTTGTAAATATCAGCAGTGGTACCTACGATTTAGGAAACGGTACGATTTTCGCAACCTTACCTGACGGTGTCATTTGTGACTATAGTTTCTAAAATCTGAAATACGGATACAACTGACAGAGACTAAGAAAAAAGTAATTCCTAACATAATTTTATGTCCTATTCCTACCTTCAAAATTTATTTTCAAAATTTTAGCAGGAAGATGGGCTATAAAATAATGTTGTGGAACATTGATAGTTTTGGACTGTCGATAGTCATGATTCTCTTTATGAGACTACCGATAGACTGTCGAACTGATAAGAGAAACTGAAATTTTCCTTTCCTCTATGTTCCTCTCTAAGTTTTCAATTTATTACCAATTTTTCTGATTCATATTCTATTATTTAAATTAAATAATTGTATGAATTTATTGTTGAAATTCTTGGTTTTTTTTCAATGTGAATTTAAATAGGTACTTTCTCATTGATGAATAAATGCTCAAATTCAACAAAAAAACAACTAAAAAAAGGCTATTGGTAACTCAATGAAAACTATCGATATTACCGATATCTATCGCGTGAAGAAACTATCGATAGTTTGTCGGTAGGCTACGGGACTATCAATGTTATAGAGGTTGAGGATCAGAGGTGTAACAAAAAGAGAGATTTGATTGAAGTTACGTCCAAGAAGCGAATGTTTATTTCATAAGTTACATTAATTTAAGCAAAGTACATTTTCAGAGTAATGAACGAACGGTAACGGAAATGAACGAGTGAGCGGCGGAAGTGGTATATCAGTGTAGCCGCGAGTAGATATAAATAAATGTATTCGATATATGTTCGTGTGTTCGTAGGAGTGAGAGGGGAGAAGGATTGGTGGTCTCAACACCCCCCTACAATCTTTTGAACCGATCACGACTGCGGGTGTTACAAAAGTGTTTATAAAATGAGTTTGTTACATTTAATTACAAAATTACAAAAATATAAATTTTAAAAATTGAAAAAGTGTATATATAAAATGGTAACTAATTTGGACGCTTGTAGTAAGTATATTGATTAATAAATATGAATAAAATATAATAAATATGGTAACATGCAAAAAATAATTTATATTGGGTAACAGGATAAATAACATGCAAATAGAGATAAAATATAATGAATTATGTTTTTGTGATGTTTCAGACAAAATTTTGGTAAGGGAGTTGACTTTTTAAGGATCACAATTTGGGGATTCTAGGATTTTACTAGTAAGTAAGATATGCTGCTTACTGGATAATGCTTTTGTTAGTAAGTCAGCTATTTGATCTTCAGTAGCTATTTGTTTGAATGTGAAAATTTTGTCGTTATAGGCCTGAGCAAGTCCATAACATTTGATCATAAGAGCTCGAAGACGTTTTTGTCCTCCGCCTGAGATGACATGAATAACAGATATATTGTCTTCGTAGACAATTACAGGAGTGTCAATTAAGAAGAATTCACGATTTATTAGCCAAGCAAGTTCTATATCTTCGAAAGAATCGTGAAGAGCAATCAATTCAGCTGCTGTGGATGAAGAAGCATGAATATTTTGGCGATGAACGCCCCAATTTATCAGGTCACCATACATAGTAATGAGGTATCCAGTTATAGATTTTCCTTTTTCTAGTTCAGACATGTTTATAGGCTGATCGTCAATGTCGGGGGCATAAGATGCATCGACATAAGCTGATATGCCTTCGGAGTTGGATCTGTAGACAATGGCAAGATCGATCGTGTATTTCAAGTACCGGATGATACGCCGTACATAGTTCTTTTTTGTGTCATCTGAACAATTTTGGAATCTGGACAGGTAATTGACTGAGAAGGAAATGTCTGGCCTTGTGCCTCTAGATACATATAATAGTGCACCAATCATAGATCTGTATTCTTTATTATCTGTGCCTTCAGATTTGCTTAACTTGAGGCCTGTCTCCATAGGCGTTTTGGAAGGATTTGAATCACACATTTTAAATTTCTGGAGAATCTTTTGGATCTGCTGTTTTTGGGTAAGTTTAATTGTTTGTGATTCACGATTTCTTTCTATTTCGAAACCTACAAAATGGGTTGGGTTGTTTACAACCTTCATAGTGAAACGAGTTTCAAAATGAGTGGTTATTTCATTAACCCATTCTGGACGATTAGTTGCGAGAAGGATGTCGTCTACGTAAATTATCATGAAGGCAATGCCATCTGAGTCATCTTTACGTGTGTATACGCATCTGTCGATTTTTGACTTTGTAAAATTGGAAGTTTGAAGATGAGAATCCAGTAACTCAATCCAATTTTTACTAGATGTTTTAAGGCCATAGATGGATTTTTCAAGTTTCAGTAATTTTGATTTTTCGACATTGCAACCTTGGGGAATATTAAGAAAGATGTCATTTTTAATTTTTGAGTTTAAATAGGCTGTTTTGACATCATATTGAACAAGTTGTAGATTCAATAGATTAGTTACGGATAAGATCCACCTAATTAGCCAGAGTTGCACAACAGGTGCATAGGTCTCTGTCATAGTATACTCGGATCTGTCCATAAAGCCTTTGGCAACGAGTCTAGCTTTTGGGCACATTACTCCTCTGTCATTAGCTTTGGCCGTGAATATCCATCTCGTGTCGATAGGTTTGATATTATGTGGGCGATCTACAATTTTCCACACATTAAGATCTGACATAGATTGCAGTTCATCATTGATTGCCTGAAGCCACTCTTTCTTAAAAGGATTTTGGAAAATATCACTGAAGCTTACTGGCATGCAATCTTCTATAAACAAAGAGTCTTCAGATGAGGCTTGTTTTAGCACATTGACCCTATAGATTGCCTCGATTTCCTCTTCTAAGGGTTTAACTTGGAGTTCTTCTGGTTTATCAGTGAAGTCGACTAATGTTTTCGTCTCATCAAATTTAACATCGCAGGATTTGTAGGATTTCATTTTAATTGGATCTAATATCTGATAACCTACATTCGAAAAGCCGATCAGAATAGTTTTAAGGGCTCTGGGCAAAAATTTTGGGTCGAGATGCTCCTCTTCGTTCTTCTTGGCTTTGACTGCTGATTGCTGTCTTTATTCAATGGGAACGTGTTTATATGCAATAGCACCAAAGACTCGAAGATGGGAAATATCGGGTTTAGTACATAGGGTGTCATGTTCCCTAGATTGACGCGGGTCGGACTTCTATTAATTATATGGGCGGCGGCTAATACAATTGTTGACCATAATTTAAAATCAATTTTTGCGTCGTATAATATGGCTCTAACTCTTTCGAGCAGGGTTCTGTTTTGCCTTTCGGCTATTGCGTTTAATTCGGGGGTGTACGCCACGCCATCATCTAATGTGATTCCTTTTTCGGAGCAAAATTGTGTCATTTTGGAGTCGGAGTATTCTTTAGCTTGTTCAGTTCTTAATACAGAGATAGGATCATTGGGAAATTTTGTATTGAAAGATAGATAATACTCTTTAAATTTATCGAAAGCCTGGGATTTTCTTAATATTGGAAAGGCAAGAGTATATTTCGAGTAATGATCAATAAAAGTTATGAATTTTTCTCCGTTGTATGCCTCTTGAAATGGTCCCATGATGTCTGATGAGATTACTTCCATTCTTCTCGTTGGTCGAGTCCTCACGCCATGGTGACCAAGTCGGGTGGATTTTGCTTTTATGCATATTTCACAAGTGGCAAAGTCATCGTCCTTAAATACCAAATTCTGGGGCATACCTATAACTACTTTTGATAGTGCTTTCAGGCTTTTGCCACTTAGATGACCTAATCTTCTATGCCAAAGAGTTTTAGTTTTGTTTATGTTTTTCTTGTGCTTTCTATTTATTCCGACACTCTCTCCATTTAATTCGTCCTCAGATTCGGAATAAATCTCCTGATTGACCGTATCCACTTCGGTATCTTCAAAATTTTGGGGATGGTCAATGTTTTCCTGCTCTCTTTGTGGATTGCTTGTTCCGGCCTCATTCAGTTCTTCAAAATTTTGGGGAGGATCATCTATTTGATCTTCCTGTTCTGCAGACGTACTAGGTACAGGCATACACACAAGCTCCTGATAGACCTTATTTTCCTCTTCTTCATCAACTATCTCGTAATCAATGTAGTACATAGAACCTCTCTTTGGAGCGGTTATAGTAATTTCACCAGTGTTTTTATTTATGATGTCTGCATGATCTGTGTCTGTTATGATTTTGAATATGCCAGACTCCATGATTTTAGCTCCTGACCAAATATCAAGGCTTAAATCAGGATCATAATATACCTCTTTTAGGTGAATAGTGGAAAATTCTGCGTTAGAATTGCAGACATTAACGTACATTGATCCAACGTGGGTAGGGTTTACAAATACGCCTTTTTTGGCACAAAGTGCTCTACGAGAATTGTCAACTTTGCGTACGTTTCTTAATTTGGAAATATCATTGACCATGTGGTCATCTGCTCCATTATCTAGTAACATCGTATGAAGTTGGTTATTTGGGGGGGCGGACTTTGATACTGTAGGGGGTTTAGGCCATTGAAATTCATCTTCAATGTCATCAAAACTTAAATGATTAAGATTTGAGTGTAACATCATAGAATATTTAACACGAAAATTGGATTTATCATCGGACTTTTTCTGGGAGTTCGTGTTATTTGAAATTTGGGGTTTCGAGCTACTGTTCTGGTTCTGGGTTTGTGGAGTATTACTAGCTGTAGATGTCTCATTAGGGCATGTCCTTGACATGTGTCCTTTTTTGTTGCATCTGAAGCATGTAATATCCATTTGGGATACATTATCTTTTGAAGGATAATTATTTTGTTTGTTTTGGCTATTTTTGTGATCGTTTAAATAACTCGTTGTGTTGTAATTTGGTTTGGAAAAATTTGAGTTATTATTATTATTTCGAAAATTTCTAAAATTTTTTCTATTATTACTCATTGGTTGATAGGAAGATTTGGGCTGATCAAACCCGGGAAAAGTTTTATTAGAATATTCAATTCGATCACATTTTTCTAATATCATTTTTGTGAGTCTGACAGTAGTTCGTTTTTCTACTTCTAATTGGCGGAATTCTGAGAAGACAGTATCAAATTTTTCGGGCAATGACATCATTAATTGATCAATTTCATCGGCTTCCGATAGGGGGTAATTAGCATCGCGTAGTTCTTCCACAATGGATGAAAAATATTCCAAGAATCTACGGATGGTACCTCTCCTTGGATCGAAGCGAAGGGACTGAAATTTTGACTTTAAGACCATGATGTTAGTAGCAGTTTGATTCCTGTATCGAGCATCTAAGATTTCGAAAATTTGAGAAACTACGTCGCAGGTTTTGACATGATGAAGGATTCTTTTGTCAAGTCTTTCGAATATGTGGGCTTTGGCCCGTTCCTGAGTTTGGAAAAATTTAAGCCATTTAGATGTTAGGCGTTCTTCGGATGATGTGTAAATGTAACTAGTTTCTCGAGCAGTAGGAAAGATTGTGGAATGGCAGCCTTTACCTATAAGGGTGCTGATGATGGTTGCACGCCATCCCTCATAGCCATTTCCACGGAAAACATTTGAGATCCTATCATTATTTTCAGTGTTCATAATTAATGAATTGACTGAACTAAAAAAAATTTAAAAAAAAATAAAAAAAAATAAAACAAACGGATGTCAATCCCCAGCAAATGCCGCAAGACTAGGATTGCCGTACCTGTGATAACCAAACAATTTGTAGATTTAACGATAGTATTTAAATTGTCCTTGTGTGTGTCTCGAGTAGGTCCACTGCGGGCAAGAGATCACACACGTTAAAGATGAGACTGGACGCTTCCCAATAAAAAAAATAAAAATAAAATAACAAGACTTTTTAACCCAAAATAATTCGTATTAGAATTTAATATTCAATAAAGTGATTAGTTAAAATCAATAAAAATGAAAAGGTGAGGGTGAAAATGAATTAGCTACCTTCAGATCGAGGGAATTGGAAAGGAATAAAATTATTGAAAACAGGGGAAAATTTTGTTTGAAATTATATACCCACAAAATAATTCGAAATGAATTTGTAGAAAATTAAAAAAAATGAAAGGTGATTTATAAAAAAAAATATTTCACCAGATATTACAAAAATTATTTCTACTGGTAACTCGTAAAAAAAAAAAATAAAACAAAATTCACAGTAGAAAAAATAAAATAAAATATTTAAAATATATTAAAATGAATGATTAATGGTGTTCGAGATAAAAAAAAATATTTAATTTAGGTGTTCGTATAAGAAGAGAAATATTCAAAAAAAAATCGTTAATTATTTTCGACAATATTGTGCAACTGCAAAAATTTTCAAGTTGCAACAAAATGGTGGTTTGAAATTGAAAAACCGCGCCAACGTATTTAATGAATGGGCGAAGATAAGCGTTCGTAGGTTCGTTGCACTTAACAAAAGGTTAATGTACAAGTTCGAACGAATGAACGAAACGAGCCGTGCATACGTCACGAGTTGTACACTCCAAGACAAAAGTGGCTGCAAAAATTTGCACACGACTTGCCAAAATTTGTACTTAGAAAAATTTTGAAAAGGCCAAAATTATTCGAAATTAACGGTATTTTCAAATATACAGGTTAAATTTTGAATCGAAAGAGTTAAGTTTCACGAAAAACACGAAAATGAACACGAAAATATACGAAAAAATTACGAAAAAAATTATGAAAATATGTTTTTTATTACCTTTTTCAGCAGAAAGTTTTTAAGTTATACCTTTTTTAACGGTCGATTTTTTTGTTTTCAGGTTCGTTTTCTGGAATTGATTAAGGTGGTGCTCTGGAACTGCTGTTTGAATTGCGCTTCGGTTGTTTTGAACGTACTTCGATGAAGATGTGAGTTAAAATTTTTTGAGTTTTAAAGATGATACCAAAATGAAGTTGAGTTGTGACGATGAATACCAATTTTGACTTTGTTGAATTGAAGCTTTTACGTTGGTTTCAGATCAATTTGTGAGGGCTCAAGGCGATTTACTTCCAATTGATGACTTCGACGAATTAGTTCATACACAAGCAGGGCAGACACTAATGAATTTACTAGTTTTCAGGCAACACAAGCAGGGTTCCTGAACAACTTAGCAATCGACGAGTCCTGGAATTTTCGATACACTTGGCTGGATTATACACAAGCAGGGCAAATCCTTTTCAGCAAACGACGAAACTCATTGAACGTTTACAGCATTCAAGGTGGAATTAAATTTTTCGAGAACAAAAAAATTTAAGACTCGAAAAAAAAAAATGGTACGTTGGAACTAAGTTACCCAACACAAAATAAAATTACGAAAATATTAAAAACACAATTATTCACGAAAGTTTTTTTCAAAAATTTGACTTAAAACACAAAGAAAATTCACAAAAGTATAAAAATTTTAAATTATTATTTTTTAAAATTTGTTACAGGTACAAGGATTGTTACCGAGCGATGCTACCATATAGAGGTTGAGGATCAGAGGTGTAACAAAAAGAGAGATTTGATTGAAGTTACGTCCAAGAAGCGAATGTTTATTTCATAAGTTACATTAATTTAAGCAAAGTACATTTTCAGAGTAATGAACGAACGGTAACGGAAATGAACGAGTGAGCGGCGGAAGTGGTATATCAGTGTAGCCGCGAGTAGATATAAATAAATGTATTCGATATATGTTCGTGTGTTCGTAGGAGTGAGAGGGGAGAAGGATTGGTGGTCTCAACAAATGTTGTCTAAAGATATATCGATATTCCACAACAATACTGTATCTAAAGGATAAAATATAACATTTCCCATTTGGCAAATTTGGGAAATATGGCCGGGGAATGGAGGACGTCGTAGCACTCATTATTTACATAAAACAATTTCAAAACACTGAAGTATGAAAAGTGTTATAAGGGACTGTCAATAAATCTTCCTCTCTGAGTCGTTATATATTAAGAGGAAGATTCTTCTTCTCCTACTTGGTTACATGCATGTTTCAGGTTTTGGGAATTACTTGTGAATCACTCTGTATATAATACAAGCAGGAATAAAATTATTCCAGTACTACAACATCATTATGAGATGCTATCGAGAGATGAGTTGGTACGATGGTTTGTACCACCAGGTTGGTAGCAGTATCCTAACGTGAAGAATTATGTTTAATTTTTTTTTTTAATATTTGTGGAAGTGGGGTTCCTCCTACATGAGAACTGGCAGTTGAGACAGTTCGAAGATACCTTAATTTGGAATAATTTTGAAAATTCACTGCGTTTCTGTTTCAATGAATTGGCAATACCTATTAGATATGAAAATTGTATTATATTTTAGCCAAAATGGTGTCCAACAATTGAAAATAAACAGGAAAACTGGAAGAATTTATTTGTCGTTTTCAATACATTTTTTTTTTTTTTCTGTTGACACATGCCATGAATAGCTGACAAGGCAGGAGAATACGTGGGATGAAGTACGGTATCATCTCAATAATAACGTGCGTTCTAGTCTTCTCGTTTTTGACATTGTGTTGCAAATTATTGATAAAAATAAGCTTAGAATTAGACGAAACTCTTGCTTCAAAAGTAATAATTTATTTACACCAACAGTAAATTAACTACGATAACTGAAACGAACGTAGTATGAGAGTAAACTCACATTTAACATCCAAACTGTAAGGTTGACTGACAGATTCACCCTCGGAATTCAACGCCACACATCTGTAGTAGCCAGAACTTTGGCGCGAAATCGACTGCAAAACGAGTGTCTGGTTACTCACAATGACTCCAGTGCTTGCATTATTCGTCACCTGCTTGTTCTGTAATTATAAACAAAAATAATTCATCGAGTTCATACACTGATGGTCCTAAATAGAGCGTTAATGAGGTAAGTGCTGGTAATAATTAACTGAGTTGTAGTTAATGGCGGGTCCAGGATTTTGTCAAGGGGTGCGAAATTTTTTTTTTAAGGCATAGATAACGATAGTGGTGTATTATCTTAAGCTTAAATGAGTTTTTTCTTATTTTTGAGGTAAATGAAGGGGGTTCCATTTTATTTCTTTTACTATATGCACACACTTTTTTTTTGACGTCATAGTTTTCATTTAGATTATTTAGCTACACAATAAATTATGAAGCTCACAGTATTTTAATCTTGATAACATTATCTCACTGGGTGAATAGGCTTACTTACTTAAACCAGGCATGATTCGGGCATAAAAGGGCGCAGCCCCGAAGGCTCAACCCTATACTCCAGTTTTTTTTTGCAAATTTTTGGAATACTATTGATTCGAAACAACCCGATGAATTTTCATAAAATTTTGCACGCGCATTCTACGTTATTTAATGATTTTAACAATTTTAGAATAAGTTTTGCAATTTTATAATAATATGTTTCCCCCAAAATCTTTGTTCACTGTTTTGAGAAAACTGCAAAAGGGATAGGGCTGAAATTTTCCAGAAAGATACCACAGTTATCATATATAGGACTAGGTCTGATAGGAGTTTATTGCCTATTGGTTCAGTAGTTGCCGAGAAAAATGGACAGCAAAAAATTCTGGGAAAAGTGTTTTTTCAAAGATTTTGAAGAAATTATAAAAGGGATTAGGCTCAAATTTTCACAATAAATTTTTCTCATGTATGTGTAAGTTTGATAGAAGATTAGCCTTTATTAGCTCAGTAGTTTCTGACAAAACTAGAAGAAAAAAAATTGGTTGAAAAAGTGGCTGGACTTTGAGAAAATTATAAAAGGAATAAATTTGAAATTTTCACGAAATATTGTTCTTATTTCGGACCAGATGTAATAGGATTTTGGTGCTTATTGATTTGGTAGTTTTTGAGAAAAATATAAAACAAAAAAAGAAGTGAGTGGAGGCTATAATCATGAAGGATTGATGTGTAAACATAATAATAATGCGGTTGTGTATGTGCGCAATGTATGCACGCACCCACATACATACACGTCATGTAACACACACAAACAAAGTTAAGTTTGCAAGAGTTACAGTTATGCAAATCTGACAATCGCAATTCTCATTTAGCTCCTAATGTAGACGGAGAGCTAAGATGTTTACAAATAAATAAAAAAAATGCCCGAGAGAGACAAGTTATTTGTTTTGCTTGAAGTATCTGTTTCATATTTACGGCTTAATGAGTTACAAGAGTTTCTTTTCTGCTTTGCATTAATGTAGGTTATAGGTTTTTGTTTTGAATTGCAGATGAAAATTGGCAATAACTGGGTTTTCTAGCAAAGTACTGCGGGGTTAGAATTTTTTTACTATTTTTTAAAATAATTTTTCAAGTACATATTTCTTTTATTTTTTATATTTTTTAATTTTTCCAATTTTTTAAATTCATTTTTTTAAACTTTTTTTTACTTTAGAAGGTACTTTTTTTTATTATTTTTAAAATTATTTTTTATAGTCATTTTGGGATAAAATTGCGGTGTTTCACCCTAAAAATTATGTAGAATGTAGTTACAAAATTTCATGGAAATCGGTAGGTTAGCTTTGGAGGAGTGGTATTTATAATATTTGTAAAAAACCCGTAGAAGAGTATTTCGCCTTCTAGGCTTCACCTAGTAATTTACAAATAAGTATTTTTTTTTATAATCGAGTATTTATAAGGGTAGGGGGTTAATTAAGATTTGGGGTATGAATAGCAAATTTGATTCAGGCATCAGTAAAAGTGAAAATTTGCGACCAAGACTAGGACTAAGACGAAGATATTTGATTATCAAAATCACAATCAAGGTTAAGAATGTCATTTGTAAGCACCAAATCGAAATATTTAATGATTGTTTCATGGAAGCTGACTATACAGAAGTTAAATAAGTGATGAGATCAAGAAGTTTATTGAGAGCAAATAAACGAAAAAAAAAAAAAAAAATTCAATTAATTTTAGAGTTCAAAAATTAAAATAGCACCGAATGATGGGCACCAACGGAGATCATGATTTAGTAGTTAGGTACCAACTTTTAAATGGTTTTCCAGGAAAATAATAGAAGATAAAAAGTTGAATGCAAACAATCAAATGACGAGGTTTTACAGCAAAAAACCGGTATTGTGAATTTGATTTGGAAGCGCGTAAGCGGAACAGAGACGCGAAAATAGTAGAAAACCCAAAGTGATAAATTTATCCTTCCGGTTGGTTTGTGTTTTGTTTACTCACTTTAATTCGGTCTTCGATTCACAATTCCCCAGTTCCCAAACTGAGATCGCGAATCTTTTGAATTTCAGAGCCAAGAGCACGATTTCGTAATAATTCGGAATCCTATGTAGGTCACCCAAATTTTGGAAGGGAAAAAAGTACAATAATGGTTGGCACAAAAGTGATTACGTTAAATTCGTTCGAATAAAATGGTGCACGAAGTACAAAAAAATACAGCGAAATATACGTGGTGGTAGAACGACAATTAATTAATCCCTTTTCAGAAAAGTTGCAACAGCAGTCGAACTTTTTCGGTTTTTTTTTTTTTTTTTTTTTTGTTTATTTTATTTTTTACCTTCATTTTAATGAATACTACATTACGTACGAAATAACAATTTTTAGGTAAAGTAAGTATTTAAAAGCACATATTATACGCGTCTCTAGGTTGAGGCACATGTTCTGAAAGTTCTTTTTTTCTATTTTTTTTCCTTTTTGCCTCGTTTAATTTTTGTTTTTAATTTGTAATTGCGGGTAGGTTTAAATGTAATTACGAGCGTGTTCTGATTATTCATTTACACGATTTAGTTGTACCATAAAATGGGGCGAGATTGAACGTATTTTCATATGTTTCCTTTTCGTTTGTAAAATAAAAAATTGGATCGAGAATATTCAGTTCCCGAGGCATGCTGCGACAATTTGACTTTTTTAGATGACCTGTAATGCTAAGATAGTATCTTCACAATGTTTTTTCAATGGAGATGTTCAATGTGACAATCGATTTGGGGTCAGTTGGTCGAAAACTTTTTGTTTCATGCAGGTTTTAGAATAAAATCTACAAATTAAAATTAATCTAGTACTAAGATCTAGAGTCGGGGGTTGGTTTGTTTTTTGTTTCATGAACCCACAAACCTTTTGGCATTATTAGCTGAAATTCATATACCTATACATATATTTTAAACATGTGGTATGCAAATCAGGGTGGTAATACGCCACAAACAAAACCTCATTGGCTACACAAAATTTTACCAATCACAACTTCACAAACTCACCTGAACTCACGAATCCTGGAATTCTGAAACAACCGAAGTCCAAATTTTGTATAAAACATATGGATTCTGACTACAAAAATCTTGACCAGACAGCAGCCAGATTTACCAAATTTCAATTTCTCCTGTGTATTATTAGAGGAGTTACGTACATAAATGACAGATTTCCCGAACAGTTATAACCTTTTGCCCTAACATCGTTATTAACTTTGAAATCACTTGAAATACATGAATTCGTCTATAACATAACCATCTAGCCTAACATGTTGTTTTCACAATACAAGAAAAACAATATGTACAAAATGCGAAATCACGTAGGTATTAATAAAATAAAATATTTACATACCAAATCAAATAACAGAAGACCAAGTCCAAATTAGGATAAAACATACCTAATGTTCAACCGAACATAAAAATGATGAAAAATATAACGAGTACGAAATAAAATACGAAGATAAGAAATATAATGCTCGTACCAAAGAGAATAAGAACTGAAAAAACGTGAAAGATAAAACGATCAACTAAGAATCTACAAAGAATGAATCAGGTGATTGTGAAACTTTCTGATTGGCCTACATTTTTCTCTCTTTGATAGAAAAATCTAAAGAGAAGGAAGAAAAATGTAGGTTAATCTGTTAGAAATAATTATTTGAAAATAGGAGCGACCAGTTTACAAACCCATGTTATTAGAAACTTTTTTGCCTCTCGCGACGAGTTTTAGAATACCTTTTTGATTGGAAAAAAGATTTATGGACATATTGTGCATGAATTTCAGCTAATAGTGTCATAAGTTTCCCGGAGTCATGAGACGAAAAACAAACTCCCCGGCTCTGGGTTTTGAAACTTGATCATTTTTAATAATTGTGCAGATTTTCTTCGAAAACATATGTAAAAATGAACGAAATAGTGGCGAAGATGATGTTGGCCATCACTACAGTATGGTAGGTACTGCCTTACAGGTTATGCACAGGCATCGCGTCGTGTGGTTGCATTCGTATGCTCCTCATACGTACGTACATCAAAATAATATCCTGTTGGCGCGAAGCCGCTGTTTTAAATTACAAGCTTTTGAAAATCTAGCGTGCGTAATAGGGATTTTTTGAGAATTAATTTTTAATTAAAATTTCATTTACCCATCCCATTATTCAGGTCATTTTGCAGAATGGTCGTCTGTTACAGCTAACTAACATGGGTATCTAAATAACTGTAAATTAGTTTTAGTGCAATAGGTACGTATTGTTTAGACGTCGAATGGTCTCATGAAAACAAGCTCAGAAGGTAACCTATATGGTTATCTAAATCCATTTAAATATAGCAATTTCACTAAGCAACCATTTACGAAACAAAATTTTCTCAAAAAAAAACTTTTCTACGTCGGTAACGAAATTAGTGTCGTTTGGCGTAGGACAAAAACAGAAAAAAAAAAGAAAAGGAAAAAAAAAAGAAAAATATTTATCACTATGAGACAGAAAAATTTAACGAACACATTTTGTGTCTTTACGATTTCAAATTTTACGACAAATGCGTGCAAAAGTCTTTGAAAAAACGTTTCAAGAAAATAGTTTTTTCTTTTATTTAGGTATTTGAAAATGGGAATTTTTTCTCACACTTCTTCATCCTTTAACCTCTAAGACCACGCTTTGTTTTTGGTTCTTTCCTGAATATTTTTCTCCTTCGTAGAACTGTTGAAAGGGTGACATAAAAGGAGAAACAAAAAAAAAAGTTAATTTATTTTATACACCTTTAACATTTGTTTGTTGGCGCTTGAAAAACTACATTATTTCTCAAGGATTTCTTTTTCCTTTCCGTGAAAGATTTTCAAAAAAAAAAAAAAAAAAAAAAAGAAGCAAGTCGCAAGTATGATAATCATAGGTCAATTTTTTTCATTTTTCATTCTGGTGAGAATTGAGATGCTTTTCCGGAGTAATCTGATGAAAATAAACAAATAATAAAGGTGTTAGTGAATAATCAAGATACCAAGATCTTAAGGTGAGGTCGTATTTTTCGGAGCAGCTTTGGAACATCTTGAAAGCTATAATACCAAGACTCGAATGCAAAAATTTTAAACTCAACATTTTGATATCACAAATGGAAAAAAAAAATGAATTGTTTGATAAATAGATTGAGTCTTTGTTGGAGGGAGAATTAGAAAAAGGAAGCCACTCATAAGTAAAGTAATTTTTGGCCTCCATGCTCCCTTTAACTCTTTTCTAATAAGGTATAGATTTCTATCAATGACGTCTTGAAAGATTTAAAAATTCTGACTAATGACAACCATGAAGAAAACCCTGTTAAAAGGAATGCAAAATGTTTCAAATAAATCAGAACAAAACTGAGTTAGCGAGACGGAGGAAAGGAGGTCCTTTTTTTTTTTGGCTCACCGAATTATACCATGAAGTAATAATTACATTTTTTCAATTATCAATTACGTCCTAATGCGGTTATTAAACCTTTTCGCCTATAAAATTTTTTAAACTTTTGACCTTGTCTTCAAAAACCAAAATTTTACATTTCATCAAAAAAGCTCAAAAAAATTTTTCATCATACGATTAAATCCAAAAAGATTCTCGAATTCTGAAATAAGTAATCCTCTCGAAATATGAAGATAAAAATTAGAAAAGAAATATGTGAGAATATCCGTTGAATTCGGGGCACCTCAGGTTGGACTACGTGACAGTTAAAATGTTTTATCAATAAATTTGGAAAGTTTAACAAAGAAATTTGCCGCCTCTTTGATCTTGCCTAGTGACAATTGACGTCGAAATTCCCCGATTATTTTTCATTTCTTTCAAATCATTATGAATTTTTGATCTTTTTTCACTCTTAAAAATAAAGAAAATACTGATGTTGGTAAAAATTAAAACAAAATTCATTCGAGAAGAGTCTCTCTGGTTATGTCCATCTTATTTTAATACATTTTGGTTTATGAACTTCTCTTTCTGAAAGAAATTGCAAAATTTTCTAAAATGACTGAGACCAATCGGTGCTTTGTATTCTGAGTTTTGAGGCACACGCTGGCTGTCTTTATCTTTATATAATCTTCGGAAAATTTGCTTTTTTCTCACCTTTCTGCTGTTCTTCTGTTATATTCATATATTGCATTTATGGTATTGTTGTAAAGTATTCTGACAAATAATAAGAGAAAGTCGCTGAGGATACAGTTTATTAGTTGGCTTTTGTTTAATACTACAAAAATAAAAACGTGAAGTCTGGCTATTAAATTTCGCAAATATTTTTGGTGTTTTTAGTGACTTAAATTTTAGAAAGTGCGTATTAGTAAACAATTGTTAAAAACTTCCCCGTATTTAAAAAGGAAAGATTATTTTTCGGAACTTTATAAAAATTGGGAACTAAAATTTTCCAAGAAGTGCAAAAAGTTTTTGATTATTCATAAGTTTTTTAAACTAAATTGTTTTTGGAGAAAGGGCGAAGTTTCAAAAGCTTTTTAAATAATTTTTGGATCAAAATTAAAAAAACAAATAGTCCACAAAAATGATCGTTACTGTAACTAAAGTGTGACGGATCCAGAGATATACAGCTAAAGAAATATTCAATGCTGGATCAAAAACATGTCAAAGACAGAACGTAGATGAAACATTTCAAATTCCAATATTCGTTACTGCGCATGTGTCGTAGTTTGATAGTGTGTGTGTGTACTGATATAGAGATGTCTGTTTTTATAATGAAATATGCGCAGCTTTGGATGCACGGAATGTATAGCTAAAATTGCTTCTTCTCTATCTTTCACATATTTTTAAACCACAGAGTATATGGAGCATTGGACATCTCTTCAGCTGTATGTTTCTGGACAGATCAGTACCTATGGTTATCCAAATTCGAGTTTCCAAAAAATTACTTTGATCAAAATTTTGAGTGATGCTGAAAATTGTCAGTTCCTGCAAGAGGAGTTCTATTTTGGTAAATTCTGGATTTCTTTGGGTGCTACTTAGAGGAAATGTAGGAAGTAGGTTGCGGTAAAGATAAGAAACAAATGTTTTTGTATTTTTGGTTCTCAATATTATCAAGATATTTACTGAGGTAAGTGTTATTTTATCAAATATTTTTGGTATTGTAAAGTTTCTTTTCAAAATATACTAAAAATATTATGATCATGGGTTGAATTGTAAGGTAAGATGAGTAAGCATTGACGTGAGGTGAGAGTAAGTATGAGAATGAGGTTGTATAAATATAATTTTAAAATTGATTTTGAGAATGATGATTGGTGGGCTTATTTGTTGGGGCTCTCACCTGAGTTCTGGACATCTGGCTCATCCAGACAATCCAAAAATTTATATTTTTTCTACTTGAAGCTTTTGGTCAAAAATTGAAGTCAAATATGAAAAATATTGGTGCTCACTGATGCAAATTCCTTTTAAATGAAGCCAGTGTCGAGATACCACACTATGCATAAACATAAGTGTAGATATGACTTTGTTAAGGTAAGTAATTCTGAAGTCACTATTGATACTTAAGTATCACATTTGCATTCGCGTATAAACGTAATGCGATGGTGGATGGACACAGTGTTGCCAGATCAAAATTTTGAAAAATATAAATAGGTACATATTTCTATTCTATGCGAAGTAACAACGTTTTAGGGGGTGTAAAAACTGAAAACACTCATAAAATACTTCAGAAAAATAATTATTGTTACACTAATAGGTACTAAGTTATCTTTTACATATTTTTATCAACTAAGATGTCATACGCATGTCAAGCTCAACTAGGTACTGAGCTCCTTAAAGTATGGTGGTATGGTGCTTGTTACGGAAGTAATCTTGGGCCATACTCTAAAGGTCAAGATATGCAATAGTGAAAATACAGAAAATCATAAATGCGGTAATGCGAGTAGATTAATAAAAGATAAGAGATCAATTAAGTTATTAAAATTATTGCAGGTTGATCAACTTCGATATCAACAAAAATACAACCCACCTGACAAACGACGTCACTGGTTTCATTGCCTCTGTCTTATTCTCTATTCGTTGGTAGCTCTACTAATTTAAATTAGACTACAAATAAATAAATTTTCATTCTATCAAAAGATTGGAAAAATTCCATTGTGTCCAACGTTGTATTGTGATTGGTCAATTTCAATTCTTGGAACTGTTGACCTCGTACAAAACCGACTGCACCTGGGAAATTGACTAACCTGCAGTATTTTAAAGATTTTGGAGATGAGTATTGAAGTATGAAATGACATTTAATGAGTGGGTGACAAGCGCGAAGGAAGATTTGTATGTAACTTAATTAGATACGTGTAGAGTAGTTTGTACCTGGCTGTACTAAGATTTTGAAATACCTACAGGCCTACGATCGATGTTAAGATGGAATATTATTTTGAGCCGTGAATTCCTTCTTAACGCAATAGTGAAAGATGATGAAGTATCTACCTTCAGATAATAAAATTGTCTTGAAAAACTGCTAAACAAGTGACCACAAATTATATTATTCCCATAAAATTTACACTTGTGTCCTATTCCGCAAGTATATCATTAAGGTGCGACTATGTGTGAAATAATTTATTATTTTATGGTTATACCCAGTATTAAAATAACGTAAAATTTTTCCAAAATTTAAATCACATAATTTTCACGAGTTTCTTATATTTTTATGCAGTTCTATATGGTAACCAGAGAACATTAAATCTAACTCAACGTATTAAATAAAGGCTACAAATGTGAACATATACTCTTCAGAGGGCATGTGCTACGGCAGTGAATGCAGTAGTCTTTGCATTGCAGCAACTAACACAAAATGATTAAATGAGAATGACTTGCGTAGTCAACACACCATCTTGGCTTGTATTGGTAAATGCGGTATGACTGTATTGCCTGGAACTAGTTCTGTTTTCCTGCCTGGGAATTGGGATAAACATTTAACAATATCTACCGATTTCAAGATTTATTTTTATTTTTGTTTTGCTGCATGGCTAATCTTAAACTATCAAAAATAAATTACAAATTGGATATTTCACCAGCAACCATTTCAACAATCACGTATCAAGCCTCTGAAAAATGAAGGCATCAATTTTTCATTTAATCAATTGAAATAATTTCAGATACTATGGCTATAGATCTTGGAATTGTGCCAATTTTCGTCGGTCAGCATCTAATTTATTATGTAGTCCTACCTAAATAGGTACTTACACCATAATATTATATGATATATTGAAATTTTACAAAAAGAATACGAATGCGATGAATAGTTATATGGTCCTCTATACTATTAATTTATAATATATTATTACACCCCATCTTAAAATCAGACAGCTGCATAATTATTATGTACCATAATTGCTACAATTTTTTTTACAATATTGTGATATTTAATGGTTTATACGACAATTGGTACTGTAAAGGAGATTAGGAGATGCTTGTAAAAGTCTTCCTTATAAAATCCATCGAATAAGCCTTTTGTTTCAATTAGCTGTGCTAATGAGGAAAGACAAGAAAAAGTAGATTAACTTGTTTTTCAAATTGTCAAGTTACGTTCACCGTTTCTCCTTTCTTTTTTCTTTGTAGCTGAAGAAAAACAATATCATCTCATCGAGAAATATCACAAATTACTAATTTTCCGACCATGGACATTTTTTTTGTCCTCTTTCTATGTTTTTCTTTCTTTCTCTCTTTGTTCGTTGTTTCCAGCTGTAAACTTTTGAGTAAGTAATTAAATGGCCGAAGAGATCGAATTCTTTCAAAAATACTTTTTCTGTTTCATCTCAACTGTAAAATCCTGATCTACTGGGGAAAGAACTCATTTCTTTGTTGCAAAATACTTTTTTTTTTCTTTTTTATTTTACGAACAGAGTGCTCATCTTTTCTTTTTCTTGTCGCAATTTTCTGTAAATAATTTTTCTCCTTCAATTAGTTCTGTGATAAAGTAGTCTTATCAAAGGGGTTTAATTTTTTACCCTTTGGAGAGGCAGATGTCGGAATCCACTGAAATATTTCATTAGTTTTTCTCAACTGTCAATTTGATTCTGACTACTTGTGACTCGATTTAAGAAATTAAACAGTCTATAATAATATTAAAAATGGAAACTTTGGTTCAAAACGCAAAACTTTTTTTGCAATATGGAGACGAAATGCTGTTTTTGGGGAATGTATGATGTGATGGAAGTGGTCAATTTCAAAATTTTTACTTTTATCACTCCTTAATTTCTTTTTCTCATTTCTCAGTTTCTTTTTCTATCTCCTTAATTTCGTTTTGCAACACCCAACCAAAAAATATGTTTTTTAATACTGAAAAAAAAAGTAGCGAGTTTCGATATGATGTTAAAAAATATTGTGGGGCGCGTGCGTACTTTTGAATTGACTTTCTCACGCAGTTTGTTCACTTTGTTCACGACTCAATCACTTTCTTACACGGCTCGGCTACTTTTTAAGTTCTTTGATTTTTCTAAATTAAAATTATTAAATAAATTATTTGCTTCTAAAATAAACAAATATTTGCTTTTATTTATTTATTTATATTTATTTTTTGGGGAGAAGGAATGTTCCCAAAAATTTACACAATTTGCGCTTATTGCACCGTCGAGGATACATTGGAAATGATTTATAAGTAGGTTTTCTATTGAAAATCTACTTATTAACATTTATGTCATAGAACGATCAGGTGGTGGAGGTGGATACGTTTTTGTTTCATAATTCAAGCAAAATTTTGGCTTTAATAACTCAAATTCATATATATATATATATTTCTCGTTACCACGGTACAGGTCGCAATTTTTATTCGATAGTCACGAAATTTGAAATGAACATTTGACCTACTGATTTTATTGAGAATCGGCCATAAGGTAATTCCAGTATGGTTATTTTCATTTTTGTTTTGGCTATAAAATTTTCAATTTTCGATCAATAGCTACTAAATTTTAAATATATATTTAAAATGACTCATTATGACTTGCTATAAATTTTGTTAAGGATCGGCTTTATGGTACTTACGATATGACTATTTTCGTTTTTGTTTTAGCTATAAAATTTTCACTTTTTGATCGATAGCTACAAAATTTGAAACAAACATTAATTCTAATCTATTATAAATTTCTATAAATTTTGGTGTGGATTGGTCGTACGGTACATCCTGTAATGCTATTTTCGTTTTTATTGTGGCCATAAAATGTCTAATTTTGGACCAACAGAAACGTAATTCGGAACAAATATTTATTATGATCTATTAACAACTTTTTAGTAACCACCTAATTTTATGATTTTTAAAAATCTAATTTTTCCAACGGAGTTGCTGCTGCATTAAAATGTTTTGTGTTTAATTTTCATTTTGTTAAATAAACGTATGAATTTCATTTTTCATACTAAGTTAACATTGCTAAATTCGTCATTTTTGATTCTAGGGTAACACTGCTAAATTCGCTGAGTTGGGGGAAACAACGAATTCGGTTTTATGTTAGTATGCGTGTGCGTGTATTTGAATTATGAATACAATCAAGTAGGACATGTATACTAACAAAACAATCATGGTTTTTTCATTTTGTTTACATTTTTCACTTTTCCTTGCACATGACGTCATCTTTTTACTATGTACCTCAGGTTAAGCATTTCCAATTTTAAAATAGTGTGTGATTTGCGTGCAAGGTAGGTGATTGATAGTTGTGTAATTTGTAGCACTCCCCTTTGGCTCGTTTTGAAAAATTCAAACTCGTATTAAAATCACTTAATTCTTGCATCTGTATCACAAATATCTATTTTCTCATTTCTTATCTTCTTTTTATGGCCCCTTCATTCTTTCTCTCACTCCTTTATTTTTTTTTCTCACGCCCAATTGGTTACTCAGTTTCTTGAAAACTTTTAAACAACTTACTTACTTTCATTTGAATTAATTCCATTTCTTCCCCCTAAAAATTCTCTCTGTCATAACTGGAATTTGATATAGCAACTCCCAAATTCTTTTGACCGTGGCTCAAATTCAGTATTCTGTATTCTTGTTGCAGTAAATATTGTACACAAATCGTTAAAAGTGAACAATTTATCAACTCATACAATTACAGCACTCGTCGATAGTTCGTGTATGCAAATTTTGTACTCGTTAAGAAGTTGCTCACTTTCCTCCATGCGGCATAATATACTATTCCACTACCAGGCGTAATCCACGAGGATGTTTAATCTCTGGTGGGTAAGTTTTTGGGCTGAAAACAGCCATATTACCTTCTCTGTGTAAGCGTGTATTTTTCACAATTGTGAAATGAGTGAAGTTAAGAGCGCCTTGATTTTTATAAAATATATTCTCTGAATGGCGATATCAAACAAGAGTGTAGTGTTTTGTCCTAAACTTTATGTACCTACTTAGCAGGATTAGCAGAGCTGCTCTAACTGACAAAGTTCGACTATAGTATAGATTAGAAAAGAATGTGCAAGGTTGGCGCTAATTAAATATTTTTGTGATAAAATTAAACGGAATTGACGCATGTGGCCTAGACGGCAAAAGAAAAGAACACTGACTTCAATATTATAATTCCCGTCTCTAGAACTCGATCTTCCTTGAGAAATTTAAAAACTATTATTATAATGATGCTTTTTTTCTTTTCATTAATTTTAATTTCATTAGATCTTACTGGAGAAATTTTCATAGAATAATTTTTTTCTTTTTATAATTTTTTGTTATTATTATTATTATTATTATTATTATTTTTTTGGTGTTTGATGAAAACAATTTTTCAATGATTTTTCATTTCTAACGTTAGTGGCAATATTACTTTACAACGAACAGTTTTTTATTCAAAGATAACTCAAAAACTACCGCATCAATTCCAAATAAAACTTAATGTGACCACTATTTAATTAGGTACCTTATATTATTTAAAAAAAATTTATCAAAGTCTGTGTCCATGTTGAGAAGTTATGTAGGAACAAACATAAAAAAAAATTACTCATCCTTTTTTTGAAGTTGGTTAAAAAATACATATATAGTCATTAGTCTGTCCATTCTATTTCACGGTTTATTATGGCAGCTACCTAGAAATTACGAGCCTATGCTTTAAAAAACGCTTCAACAAAGAAGAAATTTGTCAATTAGGTACTATGAAAATTTCCAAAAACCTTATAAGAACTACTTTGGAAGATTCAATACTATAAAAAAATTGTAACTTTTAATTGTAGGTAGTAACTCTTGAATAAAATTAAAATGTGTAACCTTTTGAAGGTACATTTTGTTGTTAGTGAATTTTTTTTTGTTTTTCTAGATTGAGGCACAACAAATTCAAAGATATACATCTACATATCCAGTAAAACTTGATTAAGACCTTTTTTAAGAAACCAGCTAGAAACAGCATCTTAAGTGGGAATTTCAAAAAAATCTAAATGCTGGAAAAATCAAGTTTATTTCAAAAATGTTTACAGCTTACAGTATTTTCAATAACTGTTAAAGATTGGATGATGCTTTTTCTTTTGAATATGTTTATAGCATGCTTTTAGAAATACTTTTGATAGAAGAAGAAAATGTTGTTATTTGGCCAAGAAGAACAATTTTGTTATTATAAAAGATACTGCTGCTGCTATAAAAATGAAAAATTGTTGTAGCCTCATATTTTACAAAGATAAATTTAATGATTGGGATGATTTTTATAAATGGTTATAAGTCTTAAAGGATAGATCAAAGTTTTGATGAAGATTTCATTATTCTGCTCAAAAAAAGTGTGTCTTTATTGAAAAGACAGCAAAACTACAGATCTTGACAGTTGGTTTTTCTATGAACTAGGATGGGAAATGAGACTGAATGAAAACAGCATCTTATGCAGGAGCATTGAAAACTCGAAGAATCGATGCTAAAGAACAAAGAAATGAAAGAAAAAGAAAAAAAATTATTGTGAGTATAGGAATTTAATATTATATGGGATGTGTCGAGAGATGAAAGGAAAGAAGTGGAATGTTTCATGGAATAAAGGGAGAGAAAATATAGAAAACAATTTTTCTCAATTCAGACATCAAAAAGAGGTTATTATTAAATTGATTTTGATTAACGAAATACGAGATCTCCAAATCAGTTTGGAGCATCGAAAATGATTTTCATTTCTTCACCAAGTATAGAACAAGTTAAGAAATAAGTTTTTTCTCAACTGTTCGTTGTTTATTTCTTCACAGCACCATTTAAACGTATGCAAGTTGCAAATTGTTACAACGAAAAAGGGCCATTTTACATGGTGATGCTTATACAAACAATCAAGTTTAATATTTAATTATATCTAGAATTCTATTCATGAATGAAATTACCTGTTTAATCGAATAAATAATAACTTCTTTTTGGTGGATTCGTTGAAAAAAATATCGTACTTGCCTAGTTAGCCATTCCTGATGATCAGGGCTGTACCTAGCTTTTTTGCTGCCCTGTGCGAACAAACTTTTTGACGCCCTCCCATTACCTAGATCAGAATGATATTCTTTGTCATTGTCCAGACAATGTATTATATTAAGTGTTTTTTAGTGTAATTTCCAAAAGAAAATACAACTATTGCATTCAGTGCAATGACGTGACCTGGGGGTGGGACCTATGGAAAAGCGTCGATTCTGAGTCGTAGATCACGAATATATAGGTCACTCAAATTCTTCTGTACAATATATATATATGTGGATATATATATATTTTCACTTTTTGCTCGTTTTGGAACTTTTTGGAAGTCTGTGAACTCTCCGCTGTTCAACCTATGACAATGAAACTTGAGGTAGTGTTAGAAGCATTCTTGGGCTACACATTCGTGTTAAAATTTTTTAAATTAATTTGTTAGTTTTTGAGGAAGGGGTTCTCAAAGTGTTGCAAACCCTGCATGTTGTCATCCCGATAACTCCCATAAATTTGTATATTTTGACTTGAAATTGCTTTGGTAGTTTGAAACTATTTGGGACTGGTTTGGTATTGAATTTGAGCGAAATGGCAGCCATTATAAATTTGACACTTTTTTTACTGATTTTGGCATTTTTTGGGAGTCTGTGGAGCCTCCGCTTTCCAACTTATGGAAATTAAACTTACGATAATGTTAGACGCTTTCATGGGCAACACATTCATGTTAAAATTGTTGAAATTCATTCAGTAGTTTCGGAGGAAAGGGTTCTCAAAGTTTTGCAAACCCACCACGTTGTCATCACGATAATTCTCGTAAATTAAAAGATTTTGGATCGAAATTTTTATGGTAGTTGGAAACTATTAGGGACTGGTTTGGTTTTGAATTTGAGTGAAATCGGTCGGCTGGTTTTTGAATGGCAGCCATTACAAAATTTGACACTTTTGGAAAATACACACTGCGGTTGATGCGCGACAGAGATTTTTTTTTTTTATTAATATGGCGCCCTTGCACTCTGTCGCCCTGTGCGAATACACAGATCGCACGTACCTAGTTACGGCCCTGTGATAATCACTCATTTTGCTAATTAGTTGAGTGAAATACTATTGATCGAGAGGAATATGAGGAGATAGATTTTAAAGTACGATGGTAAGAAATAATAACGTTAACTGTGATAAATAAAACAGGTGTGTTGTTTTATCCGCCTTTCACGTTTGGACTTGACTTCTGATATCATTCTCGATCAATCTGACTTTACTTTTATTCTAATTGATTTTTCGCAAAACATGAAACAATCTTACGTTTTCTCTGCACTGCGATAAAAATATGCGACTGTGAAATTTGTGGTTTGGTACACTATACTCAATGGGTTCTGAACTTGTGATTATGTGAGGAAGAAATCTGTACTCGTGGACACGGTAGAAAAAAAAAAGAAGAAAAAAAAAGAAGAAAAATAAATTAGTGAAAATTTCCAGAGGGTTACAAGTACCGGACTCCGCAAAATAAAACAATAGAGTGTGTGAGTTACACTTTCTTTGCATTCGACTACCGTACTCTTTTCAACGAACATTATTAATTAGCTAAATTCGATTTTGTCTAACCGTCCATGTGACGGCCGTGTTTTTTGTTTCGAAGGATGTTAGTATGTCGTAGAAAATATTATAATTTCGAGTATACGAACGTCGTGTTCGGCGAGTGAATCCCATTCAGCTATGCGGATAAAATGAAAAATGAGAAACAATTTTTCCAACACTAATAAAAGTCTTCTTAACAGAATATAGAAGATTGACGTTCGTGAATGGGACGAGAGACAAATTTGGCGAATAATAAAAGGTTAGAGGAGAAAACAAAATACCTACCACATTATATAAAATATGATTGGCAGCGTAATAATATGGAGGAGAAAGAAAGAAAGAAAGAAAAAAAAAAAAAAAAAAAACGCGAAAGAATTTTCCAGTGCGCCGCTTTGTGTCGAAGGTCATAGGCTTTAGGCGCTGATATTATTGACTCGAAAAGCTTAATAGGAATGTCAAGAGGTGTCTGACCCACCCGCTCGCCCCTTCGCTGGCCGAACTCGGCAATACGCCGTATCGTTTTACGTACTATATAGTCTGCACGAAAGTGTAGAACAGCGAATATTAATAAAATAGGTACCGAAACCCTGGCGGATAATATAATTCGCAGACAAATTCGTCTTCGTCGAAATTAAAAAGTCAAAGGAAACGTGAGATAAAATGATTTCGGTTTTTCGACGACCTTTGTTTCGTGTACAGATTTCGAGTAATATATATTTTTTTTCGGTCCTCAAACATGTCGTATCGTGGTTTTGGAGAGAGAGAGAGAAGAGAGAGAGAGAGAGAGAGAGAGACAGACAGACAGAGACAGAGACAGAGAAAGAAAGAGAGTTTTCAAAGTACCTATTAAAAGTCAAAGAACGTATACGTATCAGATTCTTTCATTATGAAAGGGCCAAGTAGGTACTGTTTTATGGATGGAAATAAAGAACATTTTTAGATGAAAAATGCGACAATAGTTGGTACTTAGGTGATCGTTGTTATGAAAAATGGTTGAGTGACGAACAGATATACCTAGGTGTAGGTACCCAAGGTAAAAAATAATGGTAATCGAGTTTTGGAGGACAGACAAGTGATACGGATTAAAGATAATAAAGCGATGAGGTAGCTGCCTTGAATGCAAATTTTGTTCGTAATTGCCGCAATTACAATCAGTCTACGGCGTGTAACGTTCGGTGATTCAATTTTATACTAATGGATAGCCTATATTACGGAACGGTGTATGGGAATTCAATCGAGAAGCCAGTACCTAATTTGGCAGAAAGTCTGAGCTACGAGTATTACAAATAGGTTACTTTTTGACCAATTTTACGATCAAATATTCGTATAATTTCTGCATCGAAAGAAACCAAAGCATACGGATTGTGTTCGAATGATTATTTTGTCGTTAAGCCGCTTTTGTAAATCTATTATTTGAAATTTCCAGCGTAAGTTTGGCGAAAAATGTAATTCTTACTCGAAAAATCTTTAAAAACCTTACAGGGTGTCCGAAAGATAAAGGGCATTACTTATAGGATGGATTTTTCGGGTCGGAAGAACGAAAAAAAATTCCTTTCACAATATACCTGCCATACCTGCCGAGTAATTCTTTTTTCTTTGAAGCCCTCCAGTGGTGGCTGCGTGGTGCAATAACATAAACTGGCGGCAATAAAACATCAGACAAAAGGCCACATGTCACGTGTGCTTGGATAACCAGTCCAAAGTACGGTTCTTGTTAACCCCCGAAGTTTGATATTTAAAAGTGTTTTAAAAACCGAAACAGCTGTGGTAAAATTTCGTAATATCCCCGAACAAAATTTAGCATCGAGAATTCATGGCCTCCCCCGCCCTTTGCCCACAACGAGTTCCTTAGCATATCGTGATAAAAACACAAGAGTTGGTATTAGCTGGATTTGTATTATGGCATTGAAATAAAAACGAATTACAAAATGTTCGCGACATGGTAAAAACGTGGAGAAGGTCTTAGAATTGGGAGTGCTTCGACTTTTCTTCACAGATAGATGAGGGGCCACCTTCGGCGAGGAAAGGGCTATGCGGGATAAAGATTTCCCTCTTTGAGGGACACGTGTGCCTTTGCCTTTGGGGGAGGGAAATCACTAAATCATTACGTGGTTATGAAACCTGGTTACCTCACTAAATTCGTATACCTATGAATTGTGGCAGTAGAAATCACGAATTCGGTGGATATACTTCGACGATTTCACGTACGATCGCCTATATGTGTATTTATATGTGGTGGTTGGTATCTGCCCTATGGTCAGTGGGTAGTCTTTCGACATGAATTTCTCGATCATATATGGAAGCATCAAATTGACCGAACTGAACACACAGTCGAACCGATTTGAAAATGCGAACACTGCATATTTCGGAGAGGCCATCCAACCAAGCACTAGCCTCGAAGATCTCGATGAATGATGTTCATCCAAATTGTCACTTAAATACTTACGTTATGCAGCCATTTCATTTTAGTAATCCAAGGATCTGCTCGGACTTGACACTCGAAGTAAACGTCCGCCCCTTCGTGTATGGAAGACGAATTTAAATTGCTGCCAAGAGTAATGGTGATGACGGGAGCATCTGGAAAGATAAACCATTCGATGGTGTGCTGTTTAAATTCACGTAATAAAAGAAAGTACCGTAGGCAGGTAAGTACGTATAAAGTAGCGTACAATTGACTTTCAGCCTCCACGAATCTTTTTGTGTTAGGTTAGGGAAGTGTATATTAGTAGCTTCGCAAGTCAGAATTTTGCCAGAATCAGATTCATCAACTGTGAACGTCACTGTGCTAGTTACGGTTTTACGATCGGAGCTAACCTGTTGGGAGAAGGATTCAAGAAAAAGGTTATTAGAATTAAATTAATTGACGGATAAATAAACATTCGAGTAACGTATAACATAATTATCTTACTGCGAATAATTTTTTCGAATTGTTTCATTACGAAGAGAGGAAATATTTTAATATTTCTCACAAGTGGTTTGAGTTCGTTGCAGCGTTGAATATTTCGACCCTTTTTCCTTCCCTTGGGGCTTACAATTGATGGTTTTATGTAGTTTTTTTCGTCAGACCACTTTTCAGGCGCTACATAAGTATGGCTCAAAATGGGAGAGTGAGAAATCCTTTGAGACCAAGTAGAACCTATATTATTGCTGCAAACTTGGTTCAAATAAATTCTCAAATGATTGATGCATAAAAGACGTAATCTGTGAATAACAGACTTCCATTAAATTTATGACAATAATTTGAATATTTAGGTACGGGTTCCTAGTTTTGCATGTTCACCATATATAATACACAAAGTATGGAGGAGCCAAGACCTCGTCGAACACTGGTGATTTTGTAGCCAGTTTTTTGAGCTTATATACTGGCCCCTTACACACACACATAGACACATACATAAGAATGACGTACGTATGTGTGATGACTAATTTCTACGTATTTTACTGTTGCTATGGCGCATGCATGAAATATGGCTAGGGAACTGATAAAACCGATTGTGACATCATCTGAGATACCTATAATCAATTGATTCGTCATGGTTAGAATATTATGTTATACCTGCAATGTTTTGCAAGTTCGTATATACAAACGTATAGTGTGTTTTAAATGCAGCTCTAGCCTCTTACAAGTAGACCCATACCCACATGCCCACTTTCAATTTGGAAACACTAAATAAGTGAGAATCTTTAGAACAAGAATATAAATTTTACAATGCAGACACTTTTTTCTATTGAATTATAACTGTTAAAGTCACTGTGCTTAATGCGCAATAGGTCCACTGCAATCAAGTCGATACCAACCAATTCAAATGCTAAACCACAGAACTAAATTTGTCAATTTAAATTACTCGAATCAGTTGATTGGTGTGGTTTTTTGGTTTTTATAGGTACTTCAAAATAGAAGGCTAACCTACCAAAAAAACTAGTTTCAACATTCCAACAATTTTAATCGCTTACTGTGAAATAAACAAAAGTCCTGTGAAATTGGGTAGGCATAGACTGACATGCAAATACTACTTTATTATGACTAGTTATCGAGCACGTTTAGACATAGCTAATCAAAGAAAGAAGAAACCTCATCTGCAACCTCACAAAATATTGTTATCAGGTATTTTTGGTTTTCCAAGTCCAGAAACTTGACGAATATCGACAGCAAGTATTGCCTGGTGCTAGGTTTACAAAAAATTGGTCGACAAAGGCTTTACACTTTTGCATTCTAGTTACGAATCAAGAAAATTTCGAACAAAATTCATCTTCTCCATTCCGAACACGTTTTGCAATTGCTGCGCTCATTTTACAGCTAGAGGTTAGACGATGGAATTGCGTGTCTCTCACTTTCCCCTAAGCTTTGTTAAATAAAATTTTTCTGCATTTTGACAAAATCGAATTGTTTCAAAATTTTCACTACAACATCGATGTTAGCACGTTTACCGAGAAATTGATATTAATTTTCGTACGGCTAGTTTGCAGCCTCCGACGGTTTTCCCACAGCTTAAAATATAATTTTATATGGAATTCACTTCATCACGTCACAAGTGATTTAATTAAACACCACATGGTCTTGTGCAGCGAAACCAACATTCTGTTCGCATTTTTTTTCTTTTCGTCCTCCCTGACGAATTATTTTTTTTTATTTTTTTTTTACACTGCGCCCATTTTCTGTATACATCTATGTATATTGTTTGTATGCATGTGTACACACACACACATATATATATGTTTGTGTGTGTGTGCGTGTGTGCGTGTGTGCGTGTGTGTGTATGAGCCGAACATTTCATCGTATATTCGAACGTGACTATACTATTAACTGCGATTACCCCTTCAATTCGGAGAGAACCCTTCCCTGCTCCATACAGACCCAAGTGTTTCATTATTCGTCGTGTGCTCTTTAAAATTTTCGTCACCACTCAAAAAAGACTTCTTCGTACCCCCATTCACCGAATAAGGCACCTGAAAAACTTTCAACTCGAGCACAAGCACACACGTTGCAAAGTAATTAAACTCTTCTTTCGAGGAGGCCAACTTAATCGCACGCATCCTATTATGTACATATTATATGTATCTATATATTATATGACTGTATTCTTCTTTCTCTTTTGTTTTATCATACAAAAATTCATCGTGGCACACGCACCCTCTTCATTCTAAGACACACAACTACTTGGCTGTCGTATAAAAAAAAAAAAAAAAAAAATGAAAAAAGTCCATAATTTGAAATATGTAAATAGCTTTGTAATAGTTGGTTGACGTGAGAAGTATTAAAAAAAAAAAAAAAAAAAAAAAAAAAAAAAAACGGGAAAAAACAAGCAAAAGTTTAGAATACGAAAAGAATATGAAATTAAAAATGACGAGCGAACACGATCCACCTCGTTTCCTTCGCACTCAGGCCCAGAATAAAAAATATTAAGGGGATTTTGACGAGCTGAAGTAGAAGAAAATCATCCGTTTGCCAAGCAAGTTTTTTTTCCCACTTTTTTTTCCTTTCTTTCTTCTCATTCTGAACTTTTTTCTCCCATTTCTCGTATTCGCGAACCGGAAAATGAGTTTTCTTTTTCCCAATTCCTTGAAAACGAACGGCTGAAATCCGTTTTATTTTTATTTTATTTTCATTTTTATCATTTTTTTTTAAATTTTTTTTTTTTGTTATCGCCTTAACATCGTTCTTTTTTGTGTCTACAAACAATGTTCTAATGGACGCAAAATGGATCATCATCGAATGCACCTAGGTATTTGATTTTTCGTTTAACCATAGTCTTTTAGTCTTCTTCATAGAAAAGGGTGGTGGGCGAATATCGTGATTTCTGGGACAGACTGAACTGCAGAATGAAATGGCCTTATAGTTTGAAGGGAAGCAAAATTATCTGAAAGTCATAATTGTTTTACAGAGAAAACCACGTAAGCAAAACGCTCTATGAATTCAATCGCAAAGGTGGCCTGGATGTGGAAACTAAAATGTGCGTTGCTATTATTGTTACATTTTATGCAGTTGATGTTTTGTAATCTGTAAGTATAACGAAAACAGCTCCTAAGCAAAAAATTCAGCCTATTTATACTGGTGGTGCGAAAAATATCGATATGTATCGATATTCTTTCTGAGATATAGATATATACAAATATTTTAGAGGTTATGAATCGATTAAGTAAACGGATTGAAAAAATCAATAAAAATGTACTCAAAGTAACATCTCAAAAGTGTGTGTATTTACAGCAGAGCTGTGAATTATCAGTAAAGTACAAAGTGAGTGAGATAAACAATTATGTATGGAGATAAATGAGTGAGTGGCGGAATAGTGTAACAGTGTAGCCGCGAACAAAGATGTAAAATTATAGATATTATAAAGATAGTTGAATGTTCGTAGGAGTGAGAGGGGAGAAGGATTGGTGGTCTCAACAATATTGATATTTTCCCAGGAGTATCGATACATTTTATCCCTACCTATTTTTCTCACGTTTTACCACGATCATTAATTGTCATTTCTCTGATAAGAATTTAAGATAAGTACACATACTGGCAGAAAACCAGTTTGTTTTTTTTAATCTTTGCTCTTAAATATAACCTTTGATACTAACATGATATCGTCAATGAAGAATTTTATCAAAAGTCAAATTTTGACTAATATCATTAAATAAAACATGAAAGGAAAAATGTATATCATTGTTGGTTTTGGAGATAGGTACCTACAGATGGTGCACAAGATGATTTTTATCCTTCATATGAGGTTGCAAGCTTGCATATTCATAACCAACACGAAGTAAAAGATAGCTAACCTATCAACAAAATACAGAATACTGGCAACAAATCAGTGCAGTATGTGGGTATAGGATATTTTAATTTGTTCACCTAACTGCACCATCTGCAAGAACCAAGGAAACCACTCTGTTCTTGCCATCTGTGATGTGTAGGCTGACCGCAATAGTCAAATTTTAATCGGATGCAAACATGAATTGGATATACGTACATAGGTATATCGTCTTTGCGGTTAATATTGGTCACTTTTTCAGCATTTTTTTGAATTCTGAAATGTAAGTACAACTCATTCAGAAAAATGAAAAGTTAAATGAAATCAGATACGGATAACCTTTTTTTATCAAACCTTTTTGAAAAAACAGTCTCAGTAACACAAAGCTCTCTAAATAGTGGCCTATATTTCCTTCCATTGCTGATATTCCTAGCCACTTGTGTTTTAATCATGAAAAATGTAGAACAAGGATTCCAAAATCATACCGTTTCCTAAATTGTACCACTGGTGATATTTAAAAAATGGGAGATTCAATTACTGATCCATGTAATGAATAATGAAACTAAGTACAAATAAGTGCGAGGCAACCAAAAATTTTCTCAATATACTCATTTTCCCCCTTTTTAAAAGCTTATAAAAAAAAAGCATATCCTATGACAAATAATTTGATTAAGTATGTTGTTTCAATAAGCTTAGACCTGAAAAAATGTTTCGGCTCTTAAAATTGTTAATTTAGTTTAATTTAAAGCCTTTTTTTACCATATTTTCAGAAAATTTTAATCAAAGTTATAGTTTGAAGATGGAAAATTTAAGTTTTATTGGAAGTACCACTGATGAGTTTTCTAAATTGTATCACTTTTTGTTATGTGTTTCAAAATATTGTGACTAGTCTATTGCAATTTATTCATTAAAAAAACCCCAAAAATATGGTAAAAAATAAAATTAATATAAAATTAACACCAAAAACAATAAAATATGGAATTTGTTGATAAGATCAGGTGCAATTTTGAAAATATTTGTGGGAGGGTAGTGTGAATGAAAACACAATAGAAGTAAGGATATAAAAATCAGAAAATAATATAATAATATATTGTTGGGGATTTTAAAAATGTTATTTTTGTCATTATGGGCAGTTAAACTGAAAAGTGTTACGATTTCGATAACCTTATCCTATGTAAAATATGAAAATTACCGCCAGAAAATTAGATTTAATAAAAGTATCAAATAAAAAATGTTTACCTAGTCTACGAAAAATGTTTTCGTTGACTTTGCAAAGGCAAAGAGGCCAGTCTCTTACAATAATAGATCGATCAACCTCGAAAATGTTATTAATTTTTGGAAACACAAAATTACTGTTCGACTGTTTCTTGATGAATTTAAATTCTACTTCGTAATTTTTGACAGACGAAACTCGAGGAGAAAATATTTTCTCATAAGTTATTAAAATGACTTTTTTTTCCTCTGATTTTAGAACAATAAATTTCTGCGTGCAGACCACAAAAAGTAAAAATTACCTACTAATGCTACAAAATCCGAATCGAGTACCGTAGACCAAGTTCCGAATTTTAATATAAAAAAAATTTAAGACTCCAAAATTCGAGTCTCCAATGTCAATCTGATTGCAGTGTTTACTTTCTTTTATTCACTCAGTGATTGACATAATTTACCTGCATGTACTTACCTGTTATAATCAGTACAACTTATTTTTTCAATGAAAAATGAATGTAACGAATACCTACAACATTAAATAGGTAATAGAAAATAAGAGAATAATGAAAAAATAAGCTTAACAAAAAAAAAAAGAATAAAAAAAGAACAAAAACGTTTAAAAACGCTGACAATGTCATTGTAATAAAATAAGTTTTATTGGATAATAAAATGGTTACTCAGCAGCGTTGTTCTTAACTCTGAACAGCTGAGATAAGTTGAAGAATTTGTTTCTCTGTGCGATGAATACGAATGCCATTTGAGAAACTTTCATTCTCCTTCGTCTAAGAAAAAGATGCGTTACGTGAAATGAATTTCGAATGAAAGAAGTAACCCGCATCTTAAAAAGAGTAACATTGGTTTGGCTGCAAATACAATTATAGCTATATATAGGCTTATCTAATTATTTCTTCTATGCTGCCGGTGTGAATATAGTTATATTAGTACCTTCAGCGACTGTTAGTGGATTATTGTATTTTCGAGGATTTTTGATTTTTATTTTCTCTCTGCTTGTGAATGTGGAATTTGAATCTGATAAAATTATACTGCAATAAAAGTACCAAAAATACGAAAACTATTGTACCATAAGATTATGAAGCTTGAAGCTCTTGTTTTTGCACTCTTCATCTAACGAAATTGTAAACTCCCGTCTGTTAGTAAATTGGTAAACTTTCAGCATTGTTTGAATATTCAAAATACATCGCTATTTTCAGACAATTTTGTATAGCAATCGTTTAACTTTCGTTCTGTCTGGAGGTGTTGTAATTCATGTTTATAGCTTCAATTTTTCGTATCTCTGTAAACTTTTTCAGGGACGTAGAGGCAAACGAAAATTGGCAACTGAAATTTTTGCAATGCCCAGCTTATGAAAATTTTGAAATCATGAAAAAAAAAATCGCCAGGGCAGCGATGGGTACTTTGCTAGAAAATTCAGTTTACTTATTTTCATTCATAATTGAAAAAATAAAATCAGAATTTCAAATATTTGAAAAAATTGTAGAAAATTATCGACAGTAATCAATATTTATATCGATAGTTATCTATATCTGACAAACTTGTCAATGCAATAATATTTAATTGCTAGTTGTGATGGGACCATTAATCCTCTTCCTCTCACACTTCTGCTAACATTCGACTTTAATCATACAATATGTTTTTCACATTTACACTCGCGGCTACACTGACATTCGTTCCGCTGCTCATTCCTTCATCTCCTCATACTCTGTACTTTACATATTTCATCTTCTTCAGTTAAACATTTCTGCGATGTAACTTTGTAAACATCTTTATTAATACTTCAGTTATTGTGAACATCCATCCACAACCTCTATAAGTTGCAGGTAAAATAATTACGAAGAAATAGTTATCGATATATTTAACAAAAATATCTATCTGTCGATAATTTATTGATAAAAACTGATTTTCCAGGAATTTTTTAGGGGTAAACATTTCAGCGCTCGGTGTCTATGGTAGGGGCTAAATGAGAATTATAATTATCAGATTCGCATAACTGTAACTCTTACAATTGTAACTTTCATTCGTGTGTGTTACATGATATGTAGGTGTGTGGTTGTGTGCATGCGCAATGCATTGCGCACCCACATAATCGCTCTATTTTATGTTTACACATCAATCTTTCATGAGTAACTCCAATCAGACTTGGTCTCATATGAAAAATACCTTCCTTGAAAATTTCAGCTTCATTTCCAATGCATGGTTTTCTCAAAACGGTGAACACAAAATTTTTTCCAGCAATTTTTTTTCTGTAGTTCATTCGGACACCACTGAACTAATAGGCACCGAATTTCTACCAGAATTGTGTTGACATAAAAATGTAATCCATCCTGAAAATTTCAGCCCGATCCCTTTTGTTGTTTTCTGAGAACCCTGGAAAAATAACTTTTCTAGGAATTTTTTGTTTTTTATTTTTGTTTGGAACTACCGAATTGATAAGCACCAAATTTCTTATAGACCTGCTCCTAAATGAGAACTATCTCTTGTGAAAATTTCAGCTGTAGGTGTTGGTTTTGTAGTTTTCTCAAAACTGTCCATAAAAAATTTTGGGCAATAGAGGAGATGTGGGTAATATGGACACTAAGGGTAAAATGGACATTGGCCTTATTGAATCAGCTATTGGCGCTCCATGGCGGATGATGGATTAATTAACTTTATTTATACTCTAGGAGCTTATTTTCTGAATTCGGTTTGATTCTTTGGTTTTAGTTTCTAATTATGACGCGATTATGTTTTCAGAAGTGTTTGTGGTTACTTTTGCGAATTTTCAGATGAGAATAAATCAAGTAAGTAATATTTATTTTTATAAATTGACTATTACGATTAAAAGAGGCTAGTGTTGATTTAATCAAAAGGTGTGAATTGTCACTTTTTCGTTGAAATAAACAATTTTATTAGCGTTTTTTTCAATTTACTTCACTTGGGGTAAAATGGACATGGGTGAAATGGACATCCAGCTTACAATATTTTCCTGCATGTTTCAGTTTAAAGATGCCTCACCAAAAATTCCAGCTCATCTACCAAAAATAAAAAAAGAAAAACAACCCAAGTAGATGCATCATGTTTGTATTGCTGTCAGATTTTTTCTGCCTCACAGCCTGGAGAATAGTGGATCCAGTGCACTCAGTGTGAAGAGTGGGCTCATGAAGAATGTGTGCCAGGAGAGGATAAATTATTTTTTACACGTGAATTGTGCGTTAACAATTAATTATTAAATCTCTGTTGAAAAATACTAATTATTTTTAAATTTTATATTTTACTTTAAATAAATTTGCACTAGTGTCCATTTTACACCGATACATTTTGAATGAGTGATTTTGGAAGTGTCTAGAAAACTGTGAATTGTGAAGAGCATTATCAATTAAAACGTCTGAAAAACTGGAAGAGGGAAGTTGAGGGTTTTCCTTTGATACCCCCAATAACTAAATAAAAAAAATTTCAAAAAATTGTTTGGTGAGATTAATCTGCGCTTAGTGTGTCCATATTACCCCTATCTTCCCTACATACATATTATTATACACGTATATATACATGAAAACAACTAGGTCAAAGTGGGAAAACGATAAGTACCAGTTGTTTTCTTTTCTCATGAAATGGACAATTTTCATCTTCCACACTCCTAACACTTTAATGAAGTTAATTTTAATACCCCGTTTGCAAACAAACTGGGTGAGAAATGTGGTCAACAGGTACGATTTTCCGATTTTCCATCTTATAGAATATACCTACAAGTTCTAGTCATTTTCGCCTACTCTAACAATGTCTTGGGGCAGCTTCCCCATCAACCTTTTACGAAGCCCATGAATTTGTTTCGTGGTGAATCGGTTAGAGATGAGCATGACTGGTATTTTTCTTGCGGTCTTCAGATTGATCATTTTTTCTTCCCTAATTTTCATTTTATTATTAAATGAATTAAAAAATCAAAGTTGATCTTCCAGATATTCGTATCATGGATTGGGCAATTTGTTAGAATATAATTTAGTGAAATTAGGTTCAATAAGGAAATGAAAATTTGAAAATTATTTGGAAGAATGGTGGGTAAATATTACATTTGAAATGAAGTGTCGAGGAAATTCGTACCCAGATAATGAAGTGAAAGAATGAAGAGTATTATGAAGTTATAAAACATGTATGCAAGTTATTGAATTACTACTTATCAAATTAAATAAGAGCAAGCCTGCTTTCAAACAGCTGCTTTGGTTCATCTGAATTTTATATTTTCTTGACAATAGTTCAGTGTTCCTTCAAATCACTTCTACGTATGAATCGTTAGGCCGTTTGAAACAAACTTCTACAGAATGATGGAGTATGATATAGTATTTAATATCTGTATCAAATTTCGAGATTATTGGCAGAAAATTACGCATTTCAAAACAATTTAAGCTCAAAAAATGAAACATTATTGTATGTAATAATAGATTAATAATAGATGATTGTACTGATCTGGGTCAAAAACCATAAGGTTCGTTCTTGTGTAGATCCAAACAAGTATACCAAATTTCAAGACTATCGGATTAAAATTGTGACCTGTATCTAGTTTAATAAAAATGTGTATATTATTTATGGACAAAATAACAGGTAACGTGGCAGACTTTTTTATTATCGTTTATATTCATTGAGGTATGTCAAAATGGGAGTGTGGAATACCTTGTCGTGAGAGATATTTGCACTAGAAGGTTTTCATCAGTATTTTGCGTGTTCCGCCACTTCATACGTTTAAGTATGGGGGAGCCAAATCCTCGGCAAACACTGGCAATTTTTGAGCCAGTTCTGAGAGTTTATATACAGGATTTGGTACACGCACACAGACACACATGCATACGTACATGTACGTAATTATGTCATGCGTTACGTCGTTTCTTGCCTCTGTCGAGGTGATAAGAAACAACGCAGCGCGTTTGGTACCGGGCCGTGACATCACCGAGATTGTTATCAAGTAATTGATCTCAGCCTGTGCAATGTATCTTACCTGTACGTACATACAGGTACGAACATGTGTATATTTGTTTAACGTCATAAAGACGATTATTTCCAGCCTTTGGGTGGCGACTGTCATCGAGGGGTGTGAGCCCCTATTACTTCATACAAGTATTGTCTCCACAGCTACTCCCCCCCAGTTTTTGCGCTGCAAAAATGATAAGTTGCATGTCTGGGGGGACTTATCGAGTCTACTGCTGTCGCTGGTCTTTCTCCCATTTAGCGAGGGCTGAGCCTACCGCAGCCCCTACGTACTCGTAAGAGTGTTTACGCACGTTGAACCGGGCTTGGTAGGCATCCCTAATAGCCTGTCCCCTTTGTCTAGGTGGTTGATTTTGTAAAGCCGGACAGGTATAGGGATGGGGATGGTAGGATGTTGAAGTACCAGATGGGGTTTTTGGTTTTGGCCGGTTGAACATCGGGGAGTTTGAAGTCCCCAATGGTCTTTAGGCTATACCAAAGGTGGGAAGAGGGCGTGTTTGAGGCACCTCTTCCACCGGGAGTTGCCCCTTCACCTCCAATGCCAACTGGGTTGAGGACTTCGAGGGTGGGTTCTCCACTCTCGGTGTTTTCTCCAGTGACTTTGGGGGCAAAATGAGGGCTGGAAGGGGTGCGGACATAATTTTAACAATGTCCGCAGCCGATGTCGTATCCATCAGCAACTCATTCTCAATCCTTTCAATTTCCTTTTCTCGTTCCATCTGTTCCTTAGTCTCTACAGGCTGAGGTACAGGCGGAATTATGAATTAGAACTCTGGGGTTGGGAATGGCGTGTTTGTTGGGGACGACATGACAAGGAAGGAAAACAGAAAAAATATGGAAAAAAGGAAAGAAAAATATAGTAGAAAATTTAGTGAGAATTCGGCGTGTTTCGATCAACAGCAGAGAAGCGAGTGAAAAACGTTGCGAGAATATTTTTCAATCGCAGCTTTATTCCAAGTTGTTATCTTATTTCAGACATGTTTGGAGGGGATAGTGCATCAAATATTCTTTTTCTGAAAAGTTTTCCATTCAAAATCTGTCAAGTACAAGCAGAGTTAAGAGTGTTTGAATTTTCGTGTTTTTGAAATTTTGTATCTCACAAAGGAATGCACTCTTCGTTTGTGACGTCACGATCTATTGACTATTTTGTTATCTGAATGTTTGTCAAAAGAAACATGTTGCGATGTTTTCTTCCGTATCGCATGTGGATTTGTTTATTCGTGTCGTATTTTATTTGCACAAATTTTTTCTCTGCTGATCTGCAGAATTTCTTTTGTTATAAATATTCCCAGATTCTCGTGCATATTTTTGTGCGGGTATGCAGATTTTGCAGCGGTTATTAATTTTTGTGAATATTTTTAGTCTTTCCTTGCCAATCTCTCGGATTTTCAAGTCGGAATTTGGTTTTTTTGCTTTTTGCTGCCAAGGGGCCTGCCTCTTTTTTGTGGGCATAAGGGGGCCAATGGATCGTAGTGTATTTTAACGATCTCATCACTAAACTTCACAGTTTTCTTTATTTTTGTTTTTTCTACTGGTGATTTTTGTGATTTATCACCTTTTTTGACCAGTTTGTCCTCAACTTTTTGTGGTTGTGTGATATTGGACTGTGCGGTCTGTTTTTCTTCTTCAATTTTCCTTTCTGTAGTCTTCCTTGTTGCTGTTTGGAGCATTTTCCTGTCGTCGTTTATAAGGTACGCAGGTTTCAATCTATCGATTGAAATTGTGTTTTCTTCACCTGCGATTAGTATCACGAAATTCTTGTCATTTTGTGATACAACCTTATAAGGACCGGCGTATGGTTTCTCCAACAAAGATCTTATTTTTTCGTCTCTGACAAACATGTGAGATGTTGTGGCCAAGTTTTTGGAGACATAAATCTTCGGTTGGCCATGACAAGCTGCCTGTTTCAAAAAGCTGTTAGCATCAGTCCGTATGTTTTGGACAAGCCCCCTGGTAGGCGTAACTCTTCGCTGAGCGCCAACTGCACTGCAGAGTGACCTGGGGCCATTTGAAGAGCAGATTGAAGGCCCAAGAGGATGGTTGGTAGTATGTCAACCCATCTCTTGGTGTTGCAAGCCATGATGGAGGCTTTCAAAGCTCTGTGCCATCACTCAACTTCACTGTTTGCTTGAGGATGGTAAGCTGTGGTGTGATTATGTTGTGCACCAAGCTTCTTAGACAGCTCTGGAAAGAGCGAGCTTTCGAATTGACAACTCTGGTCCGTGATGATGACTTCAGGTACGCCATAGCGGGCAATCCAGGTGTTGTATAACCTGGCAGCTACCGTGGGAGCTGTCATCTCATAGAGAGGAACTGCCTCTGGCCATCGAGTTGCTCTATCAATCATTGTCAACAGGTATCTGTGTCCTTGGGATGGGGGTAATGGACCCATCAAGCCTATGTGTATTGTTTTGAACCGCTCCGTTTGTTTGAAAGATTTGAGAGGCGAACGAGTGTGTCTTCCTACTTTAGACTCTTGGCAATTCAGGCAACTGCGAGCCCATTTGTTGCAGTTGGACTTCATTCGAGGCCAAACAAATCTTGATGCTACTAATCCAGCAGTGCTTTTGGCCCAGGGTGCGATAGATTGTGCACACTATTGAAAGCCAATTTGCGATACTTTGTCGGCAGGAATGGCCTATTCTTGTATGTAATAATGTCGCATGTTAGTAAAACATTAGTACCAGGGATTTTCCTTTGTCTCAATTTGAGAGCTGTGTCATCGTTCGACAACAGTTCTTGCAATTCTGCATCCCTTAACTGTTCTTTAGTTATTTCAGAGTAACATAATTGAGACGGTGCCAAGATGGCTTCGATCCTACTAAGAGCATCGGCTGGAGTGTTGAGTTCTCCACTTATATACTGGATGTCCATAGTCAACTGTCCTATGTAGTCCAATTGTCAAGTTCTGTCTTTTGTGTGAAGGCATGTGTTAGGGGTTTATGATCTGTATACACAGTGAAACATCTACCCTCTAATTGGTGCCTGAGATGCTTCAACGCAGCAAATATTCCCAGTAACTCCCTGTCATATGTGCTGTAGTTCTTTTTGGTTTTTGATAGCTTTCTGGAAAAGAAAGCAAGCGGTAACTTTTTGTCATTGTCCTTTTGGTACAGTGTTGCACCAATAGCAAAGTCGGATGCATCAGTTGTGACACATAACAGCAGACTTTTGTCTGGGTGAGCTAGTAGAGTTGCATTTGCCAGTGGTTCTTTTATATTTTCGAAGGCTTTTTTAGCTTCTTCTGTCCAGTTGAGTGGAGTCTTATCTTTCTTCTTATTTGTTTTTATTAATGCAAACAGCTTACTTTGTTCGGCTGCAGCATTTTTAATGCAACGTCTGTAGAAATTCACCATCCCCAAGAAGCGTCTAAGTTCTGCAACATTTGAGGGTTTTGGGAATTTCAGTATGGGCTCTACCTTGGTCTTCAAAGGGGAAATGCCTTCGGTCGAGACTTGATAGCCGAGAAAGTCAATCTTGGATTGTTTGTATAAACTTTTTCCAACATTGATGGTAAGTCCAGCAGCGTGTATACGTTGTACGATGGTTCTTACATTCTTCTCGTGCTGTTGCTCACCGCCTTCTGAGCAAATGCATATGTCATCCAAATATGCATAAGCAAACGGAAAATCCATAAACAGTCCATTGATGAATCTCTGGAAAGTTTGTGCAGAATTACGGAGTCCAAACGGCATTCGAAGGTATTCAAATAGACCAAAGGGGGTTATGACCGCTGTCTTTGGAATGTACTGTTCAGCCATTGGAATTTGGTGGAATGCCCAGTTGATGTCGATTTTTGTGAACATCGTTTTACCCTTCATATTCGCATTGAAGTCCATTATGTTTGGGACTGGGTAGCGATCAGGAACTGTTTTGGCATTTAAGGCCCTGTAGTCTCCAACAATTTGCCACTCTCCACTTGCTTTTTTGGTCATGTGGATTGGGGAACTCCATGAGCTCTTTGAGGGGCGGCATATGCCTTCCCCTATTATGCGATCATAGTATTCCTGTGCTGCTTTGAGTTTATCAGGCAGTAACCTGCGGGCTCTAGCATGGCAAGGCAGTCCTTTAGTTTCTACATAATGAATGGTGTCATGTTTATAGGTCAGATGCCTGCGAATCGATGGTTGAGTGACTCCCGGATAGTCTGACAGAATCCGTAGGAATTGTTCGTCGACTTTAGTGCAGCTGCATATGTTGGTGTTCAGTTGGTACGCTAGCGTTTTGCCTTCCACCCATAGACCAGTATTATTGTCTATGATCTTTCCATTTTTGAGGTCAATGACCTGGCTGTAGTGCGCGAGAAAATCTGCGCCCAGGATTGGAGTTGGAACGTCCGCAATTGTTAAGGACCACGTCATGTCTCTTCGCAAACCGATGCTTACTTTGCTGGATTCTATTCTGTAAGCTGGAAGGTTTTGACTATTCACAGTTTGGAGGTAGTATTTTGGTGGAATACCTTGTTGTGAGAGATATTTGCACTAGAAGGTCTTCAACAGTATTTTGCGTGTTCTGCCACTTCATACAGTTAAGTATGGGAGAGCCAAATCCTCGGCAAACACTGGCGATTTTTGAGCCGGTTCTGAGAGTTTATATATAGGATTTGGTACACGCACACAGACACACATGCATACGTACATGTACGTAATTATGTCATGTGTTACGTCGTTTCTTGCCTCTGTCAAGGTGATAAGAAACAACGCAGCGCATTTGGTACCGGGCCGTGACATCACCGAGATTGTTATCAGGTAATTGATCTCAGCCTGTGCAATGTATCTTACCTGTACGTATGTACAGGTACGAACATACAAACGCACCAGTGTATATTTGTTTAACGTCATAAAGACGATTATTTCCAGCCTTTGGGCGGCGACTGTTGTCGAGGGGTGCGAGCCCCTATTACCTAATACGAGTATTGTCCCCACAATAAGTATATCTTGCTTGCTTGCTTTTTTTTTTTTTCCTAACGATGTTGTTTTATGGAGAGCAGTTTACTTTTTAATTTTTAGGTCATTATATTAGGTACCTCTTAACTTGAAAAACAAATTTTTCTTTCATAAAATTTTGGGAAGGTATTATACAGTTTTTGTGTGTTAAGTGGTAGACATCATGAAACATAAACGTTTCCACCCCTCAAGTTGATGCTATCCTTTCTAATATGCCTTTAAAAATAAAACTTGGGGCAATAAAATATTTCACAGCTTTCAACTCGAAAACTATTCCGCCTTTAAAAAATGTGTAAATGACCTGATTTGTCGAAAATTTTATGAAAAAATTTTTCATTAATTAGAAAAGTTTTGGTGAGGTTGACCCTGAGTCGAGAAAATAAAGAAAATAGCAGTGAAGTATATTTTAAAACATCTTGGGATGGCTGAGGGGGAAGTATCAACTTGAAAGGTGCTAAGTATTCGACTTTATGTAGTTCGTCCCATTATAAAATAATACTTATAATAAAATAAGCCTCAAAGGGGCAAAATGTTATCCTAATTTTTTCCTTTGAAAAAGAGGAGATTGTAATGTGGCCGCTACATTGCAAAAAATATGCCATTTTGCCTGTTGTTAAGAAAAAAGTCCGCCACATTACCGGTAAGTTTACGTACATATCTCTACATATTATAAAATACGATCATGGGCTAAAAATTGTCGGGGACATTATCATTTCAGAGCCACCAGACGAATTTGTATAAGACTGTCCAGAAAAAAAATTCAAGGAAGTCCATAGCCTCCTCGGCGGAAAATTTACAATTTTTACTATCTGTAAAAACTAAAAACCGATAAAACATTTCGTGAACTTAACAAAAAAAAAGGAGTAAAAAAGATAAGTGAAAAAAACTTCTTCCCAACTCTTCATTCATCGTCTGACGACTACTGATTGGCGAAGTAGATACAATTCTCTCTCTTTTACACTGTTTCCTTTTTGTTTTTGTTTTTTTCATTTTGGTATACAAAAAATGGGTTAAAAAAATTATTAGGCGCTGCAAAAGTGGAGCTGCGGGTAACAGTTCGATTAGAGGTATTTGAATGTAATCTAATAGGGCAAAAATTTTCCTGGCGTCTTGAGACAAAAAACGAACCTACCCTCACTTCTGAGTCTGAATACAAGATCAATTTTAATATGTAGATTTTCCTCTAAAACCTACATAAAAAGAAAGAAATCGGTTACGTGGCCAACATGTATTATGCGAAAAATTTACCTTATAAACAACGAAAAAGGAGAAAATATATTTTCGGTAAGTAGGTACGTATAACGATTACAGTGCCAAAATTACGAATTAAAATATTGGAGGTACGTACCTACTATTGTATTTAGGATTTCATCCTACTTACAAAGTCGTTGTTTCCGTCAAAAAATGAGTTTCTGAAATTATGGCAGAGTGGCTGCAAAACATTACACCGCACTTCAACCCTTACGTACCTATTTATTAGGCATTAATGGTTTTGGCCGGGTAATGTTTGCATCGTTTCGAGTGCAAAAGAAAAACTTTTTTGAAAGTAACAAAAAGTTTTTGAGATGCAAAACTGGATTATTATATTTCGCATAGCAAAATTTATGTGCCGTCTTGGCGCATTTGCCATTCTCTCGCATATGATGTGGGAAAATTTACTTTTTATCAACTTCGAGCAGCCACATTTTGCGTTTCGCAGACGAATTCCGTTTATACTTTGGGTGGGGCAAATTGTTATTTTTTATTTTCGAATCCTATTCATGACGCGAATCAGTTGAAAACAAGTTTTTTCCAGAAGTTAGTAGGTACCTACGTTGGAGGTAGTTGTGGAAGAAGATAAGCTGGTAACTAATAATAGTTGATGATACGAGCAAACTAATGACGCATGAGGCTACCACCCCTTTTTTTTAAATTCGTAATTTCTTTCTTGTCTAATCTTTCAAACAAAAATAAAATCTGTTCACAATAATTTTACCATGGTTTGTTCATGCTCATTTTTCACTCTTCTTGCATTTTTTCTTATCTCATGTTTCTCTTTCTCACACATATTTTTCTCTCTTTCTCCTATGTCACAGTTATTCACCTCTAATATTTCGATCATCTCTTCACTGTATTCACAAATTTTCTAAATTTTACATGATCTTTTCATGCTTCATCTTTTGGTTCCTTTCATTTCGTTCACTCACTTCTTATCTTTAAACCTGGTATATATATATTTTTCTTTCTTTTCTTCATATTTTTCGCCGAATCTTCTACAATATTCTATATGTAATGTTCTGTTCTTATCTTTCTATTCTGTTGAAAATCTCGGAGGGAAAATTTGACGTTTTTAATGTCAGTCATTTTTCTAGAGCTCGAAGAGAAACATGTTTTGTATTTTTACTTTTCCTTGGTCTAATATATGTGATATTTTTGAAAAAATGTGTTAATTTATTAAAAGGCAATGGGCAATAATTTGGTGGTGTGGTTCCTGATTTGTACCTGAGGCAGAATGGCAGCATGTAAGTACATTTCCATGGATTTCCGAGGTATGCAGATGTAAAAAATATATTCGTTCCACGCTGACATCGGGTCCACGAATTCTGGTAGGCTGAGCTGGTCGAGGGCAACATTTTGGAGTTGCCTCCTTTTGCAAATGGGATTTGATTTATGTCTTTCAGCCATGGCCGTGAAATTTAATAAAAAATAGTGTGCAACCTGTTGGGTGGTGGGTCCTCTGTAGGCCCCCCTGGCATACCACACCAACTTGTGTCAAACAGCCTATCGTTGAAGTGTACGATGTTTCAATAGGATTCTATAACTTCTATAAGTATCCATAGGTACCATTTTTACAAAGTTTGCTTGCAAACGGGTTATTAAAATTGACCTCGTGGAGGGTTGAGGGGTGGGTGCGATGAAAGTGTTCCGTTTCACGATAAAAGAAAACTAATGAAACCATTTTCCCAATTTTACCTTATGTTTTTTCATATATAAGTACAGATGTACAATCATACAGTATGCACCTATCTCCTAAATTTTTAGTTCTTCACGGTTTTGAGAAACGCACGAAAAGGATAGAGCTGAAATATTCACGAAAAGTAGTTCTCATATAGTACCAGACGTGAAACAAGTTTGGTGCCTATTAGTCTTACGTGGTTTCTGAGAAAACTTGAGAACACAAAATTTTTTGAAAAGTAGTTTTTTCATAATTTTGAAAAAATTACGAAAGGGATTAAGTTTAAATTATCTCTACAGATTTCTCTTATGTTAATGCTACTCTGATAGAAGATCGGTGTGCGTATTTGTACGGTAGTTTTCGAGAAAACTGGAAAAGGAAAAGTTACCCGAATAATGGTTCTACCAGGATTTTCAAGAAATTACAAAAAGGATCGGGTTGAAATTTTCACGTAGAGTTTCCCCCCATATGTACAAGTCTGATAGGAGTTTCTAGAAAACTAGAAAAGAATTTTGGTTCACGGTTTTGAACAAACTACGAAAGGGATGCTACAATTTTCACGAAAAGTAATTATTATGTACACCGGTAGGAGTTTGGTGCATATTGTATTAGCATGTAAGTAGTTTCTGCGAAAACTGAAACATAAAAAATTCCTGGAAAACTGGTTTTTTCATCAATTTTGACGAAATTACGAAAAGTATTAGGCTGAGATTTTCACAGCAGATTGTCATTATGTGAGAGCAAGTTTGGTAGAAGTTTGGTGCCTATTGGTGTAATAATTTCCGTGAAAAATGTAAAACAAAACAAAAATTTCTGGAGAAAAGTGACGCATCTGGCCTAAAAGTAAAATCATCAAAATTATTTAAAATTTAAAATTCAATGTTTTTGCCCTAAATACGCCTAGATATGCAACTTGCATTACCTAAGCAATTCAATTTTTCGTTTTTTTTCTTTTGTTCAACCCCTCATCCCACTTCCTTGGTTTCAAGCTACGTTTGTGGTTAATAGCAAAATTCATATTCCCACTTATTCATAACAGTTTTTTTCTTTCACTTTCTCTATTTCTACTGACAAACAGCTTACTAAATTTCTCTCTTTATAATTATGTTCACCCTTTCAACAGTTTGTTCCATCGCATTTTTTGTTCATGCAGGCCGGAACACTCACATATTATCTCGTTTTATGTCATGCGATAATGTGTTTTACATTTGATATACTGTGTAATTTTGTAATCATGGTTCGTTGAATTTCTTTAGTGGTAATGGTCACTGGTGGTGTTGTTCCTAGGCATGGCTGAAAATTAATGATCTTAAAATGTAAGTAAATACATCAACGTACATAGAAAAGGTTCGCGATCTTTTTTACATTTGATCAGCATGGCTTAAATTCAATCTTACAAATTCCTGGTAGGCTATGTGAGTTGGCTGCTGCCAATTTTGTGGGCATCATCCAGTGTAGATAGGTAATATCTTGGTTTCTTGGTGCCTGTCCATTAGGTTGAAAATGCTGTTGAGACTGTAAGGGGATTGCCAAATTGGCCCCCCTAGCATACCACAAAAGCTAGTCAACTGTACATCTCGAAGTATAATTATTTGTTTGAAGTTACGAGTGTTAATTTAGGTTTAAACTTTTTATTCATTTTTTTGTTGTTTGTTTTAAAATTGTCAATGAAAATTTGGCAAACTGAATTTTCTAACGAAGTATCGTTACGATAGAGTTTTTTATTTTACATGTATCTATTACACCACCTTAACTAGTAGCTGATGCCAAAATGTAGATACATGCGAATGGTAAGATCAACAATTTTCAATTATCATATTTAATTACTAACTTAAAGGTACCTACACTTCTATTTTGAACCCACCTAATAATAGTTAATGTAAGTATCAGTAAAATAAGGTGATTACTGAAGCAAAATTGATGGAAAATATCGGGGCTTTTTTAAGGGCAGACGCAGATGCGTGGCCAGGATTTTCTTAAGGGAGGATTTAATGGAAAAAAATTCTCCACTTTCCCCCATCCGCTGCAGTAAATTTCAAGAATTCCTATTTCTAAGGGGGAGAGATAACAGGTGGACTTTGCGATCAACAAAAAATTTGTATAAAAAATGTCGACCTTCACCATCTAAGCTAGGGCTGTATGTAGAATTCATTTGCGAGAGAAGGAGAATTTATAAATTGAGAAAAAGCTTTCTGCGTATTTTAAGATATGAATTTCTGATTTTGATGCTGATCGTCATTGTTTGTCAAGAAATTAAAAACCATAATGGTCTCACTCTGTGAAATTCTGCTTTAAAAGAATCCAAAGGGCGATTTATCCTCCTAATTCCATCTGGCTACGCCACTGGACAGACGCAAAACAATGGTTAGCCTAATGAATTCCTTCGATAGATGTTATAGGTGAAATTTTAAGAATGAAATTTTCTCCAACATAATGGCGTTCTAAATTTTTCAAAGGCAATGTCATGAAAGCAAAAATTTTTCGTTAGCCTAAATATTAAAATGCAGTGTTTTTCTTTCCAGAAGTGAGAAGAATTCTTCCCAGTGAAATTCGAATCTCAGCAGATTCACGATCGAATTCTGATCGGAGATGTTCGAAAAAATCTGTAAAAATCATTATCTTTTATTGAACGTTTTTTTTTTTCGAGAGTAGAGGAAACAACGATAAAAAATGAAGTCTAAAAAAAGCGGAGAAACAAAAACGCAACATTTTTTTATTCTTCTTGTTTACGATTTTAAAAAGTTTTATTTTGCATTCCGTAGTCGTTAAGTAGGTAGGTATTTTTGAATTTTCTTTCTGAGCCTTTATTGTTTTGCATTCGAGAAAACTTTTGATATCGATAAAATTTAAAGGCAAAAAAGTAATTTTGTTTGCTAAACGAACCGTATTTTCCACTATGTAGTCGAAGGTTAGGCCAACAGCATGGTTTTGTTGCTCATCATTTTCGTTTTTATTATTCGCTGTTATAGTGTTGCCGTAAATGGTACCTTCATCGAGTCGGCTTTCTTGAAGTAAATGAAAAGACAAGTGGTGCTTGAAAATTATTGAAAAAATTGATAGGTTTCTGGCGAAAGGGTTTAATCCGCTATTCTGCGGAATAATTAGGCATTCTATGGAATACCAAAAACTGGGCCGGCGAAGTGTGAAATGAAATTAATTTCACACGCTTTACCTATCGCCTTAGTAGTTATTTATTTCATAAAATGACAGAAGCAAACTTGCAAATGGGTAAAATGTATTGAGAGGCGATCGGAAATTAGCAGTCTGCGATCATGATTTGGTCAAGTTTCTTTTAAATAATTACTTCAGTCAGGGGAAGTGCCCCACCAAATAGTGTGAGCCTACGTGTGTAAAAAATGATTAATTTTTTGCCTGAAGTATCAAATTAAGGTTATTCGAATATCGTTTGATAAAAATTGCCTATTTTCGAAATTTCTATGTAATCTGTATGCTAATGCTTCTTTGGTAAAGTTTATTCAACATTCTGCTCATACTTGATGTCTTACCTTCATTAGTGATTAATGAAATTTATAGATGATAGGTACCTGTGAATGAACCGATTTACGTATTCAATTCAAACTTTCCTTTTGTTTTTTTGGGGGGATTCTACAGAAACATAGGTATTTTATAATAACTAGGCAAAGTGTATAATTAAATGAAAAATGATGAAAATTAAGTAAGTATACCTATGCTTTGCTAAAACTGGCCAGCCATTCTATATCTACAACACATTGTCATTCTGTTTAATGTTGGCCTTATGTTATAAACTTGTAGTGAAATGTTTATTGTGTGAGATCTATTCTTAATTCCTAATTAATAAATAGATAATAAAAAATTCGTCATCATTAAAATCAAACAGTTGAGTTTCATTCAAACTAATTAGATAAATTCAACTGCTCAGTTTACCTCTATGTTTTCCTACTGTCCATCATCTTTGTGAGTTAGGATTACAGTTTATAAGATATAATAAAAATAAAATGGAACTCGATGAATGTATCAAATAAAATGACGTGGAAGAAACCAGATCTTTAAGATAACAATCTGGTGGTGTGATGGGGAATTCTCACACCATGTACATTACTCTATTTCTAATCAGCCAACTAATTGGTACATTTTTTGATCACACTTAACTAATGTTATAAAATGATAGTCAAATAATTAAAAGTTCTTCATGTTTAGGAATTCGCATTTTCCTTCTTGTGTTCTTTATTATTATTCATTATAATTGCGATACGAAACCCAGAAGATCAAGCTGTAAAAATGTCTCTTTAACTAACATCAGATCATCATGGCTACTAAGATCAACTCATCGACGGATTTGTAACATCAGGAGTGTAAAACTTTAAAATATCTGGTTGCAGCATCGGTAACTATAATGATTAAGTTTATTTTTTATTCAAACTGTAAAAGAAGATTGTTTTCACTCAAACTAAAGGCTTTTAAACAATAATTATGGGGAGTTGTGTGAGATACCACAAGGCAAAACCTCATGATTCTATGTAGTATGTAGGCAAGCTTGTTTCATGTAGTTTTTCCCTTCTGATCTAAGATATTGGTATTTTTTGCAATCAGCGATCTTAGGCTGTCCTCTAAAATTTCATCTTTTGATTATTTATATTTTCTGATTAACATTTTCAAATAATTATGTGACAATCATTTTCGGATGTCACAATTGGACAACGATCAAATATTGATTGAGCTATGTTTTTCAGAAAATGTGCATCGATATCTACAACCAGCTAAGAATAAAAAAAACTAAAGTGCAACAATACTTCGGTACATAACCCAGTTTCCCAATTTATGAAACTTCTACAACTAAAAAAACAATCCTCAATTTCAAATACGTAAAAAGACTTCAAAAAACAATCGATAGTTAATCGATATTTAACAAAAATATCGATCTATCAAAATTTATTTGTTACAGATTTAAATAGAATCAGTAGAATAATTTACTGTGTCGTAAATACGTTAAAGATACTTTAAGCTAGACAGGTGTCTTTCTTTTTTCTGAAATTTTCGTTTATTTTATATTTTTCTTGGAAACTAGAGAATCAAAAGGCACAAAGCTCATATCGGACCTTGTACTAAATCGTGTTAGGTGTTGCCACTACTGGCAACACTGCACCTCTCGCGAAGGTTCGATCCCATTTTTTTGTTATTCGTCATACTCCTAAGAGGTTTTTGTAACACTGTTGACGCGACGTGATTATGTAGACAACAGTTTGCTGTTTTGTTTTGCATGAATTTAACTATTCGCATTTTGCGTTTGATGTGTATTCTATTAGTAGAATAAAGAAATCCGAGAAACTTGTGTACAATTCTTTTTTACCTTGCCGGTAAATAACGAATAGGAACTACATTTCGTGAGAATTTCAACTCTTTCCTTTCAGTGTTTCTTAAAAATCATGGAAAAACTACTTTCCCAGCAATTTTTTCATTTTCGGTTTTCTTGAAAACTAATGAACGAATAGTCACCAAACCTCTATCAGACTTGCACGTATACATAAAACAATGTATCGTGAAAATTTCAGTCTAATCCTTTTTGTGGTATCCTCAAAATCACGGGAAAACCGCATTTCCAGGAATTTTCTGTTCACCAGTTTCTTAGAAAACTACTGAACAAATGGGCACCAAACCATGAAACTCTCACTTTGTCATATTATTATAACAATGTATCGCGAAAATTTCATCCCGATCCCTTTTGTAGTTTTATCAAAATCCTGGAAATACCATTTTCCAAGTATTTTGTACTCTCCAGTTTTCCAAAACACTACTTAACCAATAAGCAAGAAACTCCTCTAAGACCTGGTCCTATACAAGTTATTCGATAAAATGTCAGAAATATTTTACTGGAAGCTTTTAAATGACGAGAGAAGTAAAAAGAAAAACCTTTCAAAAAAGAGGTTATGCAATTTTTTTTACACGAGTAGTGTATTGGCGGAGACGGCAACGCCAAAAACGACGATAACGATTTGATAATCACACTTTCTATGCAATCGCTTATACAAAAGTGTACAAAATGTTGCATAACATTTTGTTTGTAGGGGATATTTGAAAGAATAGCCTTGTGAATCAACAAACCTATGACATGATTAAATAATACTATAAATTAACGAAGAACATTCCTAATTTTTAGGACAATTATTTAAAAACTGAAATCTCTATAACTTCTTCGCTGTTACGGAGCGTGGAGCAAACGTTAACGTAACATTTTTTTTAATTGTTTCATCGCAAATTATCTACCAGCAAAATATTTCGGATATTTCACCGGACACACTGCATAGTGACAACCTTTTGTAAAAATGTCAGCCTTCCTTGTGGTTAGGTTCAGATTTACTGGTGCTTTAGTATGTGATTGAAAAATATTCATGTTTGTAGACGCTCCGGATCCTGATCATCCTCCTTCCATCTTTTGATAATATTATACGTATCCTCCAGATGATTGGTAAAAGGGTCATGTAGCAGAAGACGAATACGAAAACGAAAATAAAAAAAGAAGCTCCAAATTTCCGCTGTAAAGTAAGTTTTAAATGACACTTTTTTTTCTTTTTTTTTTTTTTAAAAACTTGCTTGAATGATTTGTATATCAAATTTAAAATATAGGTACGATGAGGAATGGAAGCTTAGCAGAAGTGGGAGGGGGAGACTAGATTATGGGCCGAAAGAAAAATAATTTCATCAAGTAGAAAGTTTTTAATCTCGACTCGGATGAGTGAGGTAACGTGCCAGCAAGTGGGTGTGAAGGTATCTCTTAAAAAATTCAATTCGCTCCCAATGGTTATACTTCGCTCACCGCTTGATGATGAAGATGATGAAAGATTCTGCAATACAAGCCAAATGTGACGTATACACTTTCAATTTGATACGCTCTTTCAAGTTTGGAAACGTGGATAAGTATGAATGGCGAACAAACTTTGGTTGAAGAAATTTCAAGTCAAAGGAAGTCGAAACTGAACGAAAATAATTGTTTCCGCTTCAAAGCGCACGAATTATCCGTCATTTTTGGGTAAAAAACTTAATTTCGCTTTCCTGCGGCGAAAATATGGAAGGAGAAAATGTGGACGACCCACACAAACTAATTTTCCGTACCTACCTTATTTATGTATGTACGATTTTTATTTTTATATTTCTTAAGTTTTTATTTGTCGACTAAACTAACCCATTTCATAAAATTTATGCCTTCGTAAAATGTGGATCTGATATTTTATTCGAATTTGAAACTTTCTTAATGTTGGGTGACACCAATCCCCTTCCCCTCACACCTTATTCGCACACATATAACTCATATCGTGAGAAACTAGTTCTTGTCATATATATATGTAAATGTACTCGTCATCTATCACTCCCACTCGCTGATCTTCACCTTATCTCTCAATCAGGCAACGAACTATATGTACTCTTATGTATTAATGTTTCATCGAATATACACTGCACTTTTGCGACTCAAACGAGTACTGACGTCTATTTATTTGTGTAAAAAACACTAATTGCTAACCTGAAACTCTATACTTAATAAGTAGGCCATTCCAACGATATGAAGGTGCGATATTCGGGTACTGTATTGTCTGAATACCTATAGAATTATACCCGAGTTAGGTTCACTCGGGTTTAAGCTTACTTATACGGATATTGGACGTAGGGGGTCTTAACATCCATCGTGTGTGAGAAAAAACACCAATAAAAGTAGGTAATAAAATATAACGGAAAAACACAGAAATACCACACCAGATAATTGTTTGCCAAGAGAGTTAACAAGGAGTTGCTTTCTATAGTACAACTACATAGTTACAGAAGAAGTGAATAGGTAGCAGAATAACAGAAATTATTTTATTAAACACATAGAATCAGTGTGAAGGCGATTACACAATGTATGTATCATTCTGTATTGTCGCATCATCAGCGCGTATCATAAGGCTCTATTTTGTGAGGTGTTGCCAGGGATCATATAATAACTGCACTTAAATTCTATTGAAAATTTTGTGATTTTTCTAGGGTTTAATTCGAAATCGTATATTTTGTGACGAGTGTATAAAATGTTTTTTTTTTTTTTTTTTTTTTTTTTTAATCTACGCCAAGAGTTTGCAGACGAGCTTTTGATGTGATGGCAGAATACCGACATCGAATGGAAAAAAGAGTCGTATCGTATCATCGTATAATTTTTTTTAATACGGTACGAGGTTACGGACCCCGTGCACATTGGGACTATATGATGATACGATAGGTATAGCAGAATGATATAAATGTGAACCCGCCTTGACCATCCAGTAGGTACTCCAAAAACATTTTTATTTCTCAACAGTGAACTTATGCGAAACATTAAAATTGAATCAGTCACAATACTGAGCTTAGTAGAGAAACAGTGTGCTACATATCACAAAAATTAATGGTGGGAAAACATTTTACCTAAGGATTTGCTCACGAGTAAGAATACCTAAACATCAATCGATTAATTGTTTGTCGCTGAAAAATTGATTGTTATATTTTATTTTGTCACCCGTTTATAAATACCATCCTTCGGAGGTTGACTTACCCTCATTTCTAGCATGAAAGTGTCTTCATACTCAGCCTTAATTATAAAAAGAAAATTGAGAAAAAAACTTTATCTGAATGTGGTATCGTCTAGATTTAAACCCGTCATCTCTGACGTGAGAAACATAGTCGATACCTGAATGCTGTAGCAGCTCACACCAAATTGGTGTTTGTTTTCATTTCGTATATAATATGCACTATCAATTGGGATTTTTAAGCACATAGATGGCGCTACTATCGATCATTAAAAGAAAAGAGAATAGTGAAAAAATGAATGAAAAATTCATCAAACAACGTGCGAACTCCGTAAGCAGCAAATCAGCTACAGGGATGATAAGAACTGATCAATCTTATTTTAGTTGCACTAAAATCCACCAGATGTCAACCACTTTGCTTAAAAATCCCAATATCAAAACGATATAGAAACTGTGGCGACTTCCTACCAGTGGTGACTAGTGTACTACTGCACCTAACCGGTAGGTTGTGTGGCCTGTCCCTACATCATGTAGGGTGAACACACTTTTTGGTTCACAGCCTAGCAGTTCACCACTACTAGTCTAATTTTATTACTGAGCTAAGCTCATACACACAAGGTTGATTTGTAGACATGCGCATGCGCTACCCGCTTCGCCCTACACATACCATATTCAAAACTTAATCTTTGATTCACTATGATTAGTCTACGTCCAAGTGCAAATGGCTAAGCAATGAGCAACGTTTAAGATGTTCTACAACTACGAGTGGGTAGATCATAAAAAAAATGACTTGGATCGTGAAGCTTACTTTTTAAACAATGGTTCAAATCCAGATCGCCGATTATGTGTAGAAAAAAAGGATCTGTCCAGATGCTTTCACGGGTCCTGTCAGGGTTGGAAATAATTTGAAAATCAAATGTTTTTTCATTGATTTTGAAAAATGAAAAAACATTTTTAAATATTTTCTGTATTCGCCACGTTTTTGTTTTCAAATTTAAACAAACGTGAAAAATGGATTTGAATATACACTCCGGATCCTTACTCAGAAAATGATTCGAATCACGGATCAAAGATCGACAAAAAAAAATGATTCGAATATCTGTTCATGGAACATAAAATGGATCCATGATCCAAATAGTTCAGATTCTGCCCACTTCTGCTACAACCTATGAGTATCTATCCATGGGATGTTATAAAATTTCCATAAGAATGATTTGAATACAGGATCATAACGAAGTGAATAGGGTAGGTACTAAGAAAACGAAAAATAACAGAAAGCCTTATTTTCCATTCCCTGCTTTGGTTTATATGAGAAATTTATCACATTTTTTTGACAAATTTCAACGCAAGGTGCTCAAATGCAGTCATTCACAGTAAGTGCCTGAAGGTTAATTAGTTGATTCCTGATTGATTAGAATCAACGTTTCAGCAATTTTTCAAAAATAGAAAGGCGAACATAAAATTGTGGGTTTTTGTTGTTTTTTTAAATGTTATTGTGGCAACGGGTGGTCGTTGACAAACGAGTTTGTACTACACACTCGTCGACCACCTAGTGGGCCAGTGGAGTAAAATCCACAAACTATTTTTTTGCGCTCACGGCTGTATATTTCGTTTATCCAGCTAAACTTGTATACTGGGCTTGGCCCGCACACTCTACCGCAAACACGCAACCGACCACATTGGTGTTTGTGTGGTGTCGTGTACATACATATACACACACCCACAGTTATTATTGAACTTTTTTATTTTTTTCGATGATTTTGGTCAGATACCTATTGGATTTAAATTCGCCAGATTTTTGAACCCCCACTTTTGGAGCAGAGTTTGTGGACGCCAGAGTATTTCTTTCCATTGCAACTGTAAATGGTATCTGGCAAGAATTTTTTTCAACCTTCAACATATTACAAGTTACATGCACTACCGAAAATGACGTTATGATCGAGTTTTTCTTACTTACTTTTAACTTCGAGAAAGTTTACTCTTCACTTTTGTATTTTTGCCTGTGTACCTAAAATCTACCCTGCTTCCCTTTCCCACTTTAAACAATACGTCTCCGTATAAAGATGGTTGAAAAATTCTTTCAAACTTCGCACAAATACGACAAATAAAAAAGCTTTCAGAAAATTATATATATATAACAGATTGCAGGTTTTTTTTTTCCTTTCTCATTGTGGTGTAAGTTAGTTTAAAAGAAAAATTGGTAAGAAATCTCAAGCGACCTACTTTTTACTGAACTTGCTTCTCGGATGATTTCATAATATTTTAGACTAATGTGGTGATGCCAGCGGAGTAACGAGTGGAATAAAAGATGGGACAGTCGTTAAAGTTCTTCTCGTCCAAAATTTTGAAGAAAATTTGTGTTACGGAGATCATTGAGGTGTACAAAATCTAAAAAACGGTTAACCGATTCATTCAATTTTTTTTTTTTTTACATTTTTCAAAGAGTTTCTTTAAAAAGACAGCTGTATTTAAATTGAATCATAAAAGTTAAGACATCGATCTTCTCTGAAAGTATGATTTGGCACACCCCGAAGGAAACCACCACAAATTCTTAATTTACACCTGAGGTTGACCAAATCAGTTTCGCTATATAGGCACAACCCATGAAATGGAAGACACTTGAAAGTCACAAATATTAGAAACATGGATTTAGCGGTCAAAAATCCAAATGGGTGCCCAGAATTTGAAATTACTCCAGAAAACCCCCAATCTTCATACCATACCCAGGTATAGTTTACAAAGATGCACTTAAACTTTCAGTGGCTAGATTTTTCAGAGAGAAATTATGAAATGAACCTGTGTTTTACTTCCGCTCTTAAAACACACACACACAAAGAAAACACCTATCTAAATCATACCTGAAAGCAATCACGACAATAAAAAACTAGCGTTGAAGTACACTTTTATTTTCTGTCTTACCACCTGATGAAAACTTATACGGGAGGTTTTCAACAGTACTCACTTTTAAGTTGATTTTTTTCAAAAATCTACTTATTAAAATTTCCTGAGTATTCGGACCCAAGGTTGGGAGTCGGTACGCTTTTCGTTCTGAGCATTTTGGGACTATTTTTGAAAATTCATTTTATTTTATGTACCCCCTTTTGCGTTGAGTCCATTTCCAGGCGTAATTTTGATTGGATGGTTTCGAAATTTGAAACACATATTCTAATTCACTCAAGGAAGAATCCTATTGTTTTTGATCTGGATTGGGCACATAGTCCGTCCGGGAGGTCAGTTTATATGCATTTTTTACTGAACAGCGCACAGGTCGAAATTTTCAATCGAATGGCCTGTGTGCTTTCGGTTAAGGACAGTACTTCCCTATTTTGGTGCGAATTGGCCTTACGGTACGTCGGATAGGAGCGATTGTGTTGCAGTTTTTGCAGATCAATTGCTCTAAAAAGTGCGATTTTCAAGTTATAGTCACAAAATTTGGTACAGATATTGATAAAAGTATATCTAACATGATCCAAATTTGGTTCTTATTGGTATATTTTATCTTAATAAAAGTTGCAATTCTCTTTCAATAGTAACGAAATTTGGTTCAAAAAGTACCTCTCATATGAGAACCAGACCTACCAATTTTGGTTTTGATTCGTCAATTTGTTCCCAACTTATTAGCTTTTCAGTGTGATTTTCCCTCCTCTACCCTTCTGATTATGGTCTTGGAAAATTTATTTTCTAGCCTTCATTGAGAAAACCACTCATTTCAACCTAAAGCCAACCCGACCTCAGAGAAAGGTCAATTTTCGTCCACTCCCCACTCGCTAAAATCTCCACTAATATTTTTGTAACCAGAAAGTAGACAATTGCACTATACTTTGTTTTGTAATAAGACATTTTTTTCTCATCTAAATTTTTTTTTTTTCTTTTGTATATAATCCACAATTTTTATCACTGCAGGAAAGGAAATCATAAAATTATTTTCAAAATTTGTGCTTATTAGAACTTGGAATAATTTTTCATTTCATAAAAAAATAACGATTTTTGACACATTAATAAAATATTTTGAAAACATAATACCTAATCAGTACTTATGTTTTATCACATGCATCGTATTTGTGGAATATCGGTAATTTTTTGCAAAAATAATTATAAATATTTTTTATATTATTTTATTAGAAGAATGTTGGTGATATAGGTGATTTTTGAACAAAGAACACCTACTTTTTCTTGCGAAGCTCGCTGCGCAAGAGTTTTTTTTTTAAATGACGGATAAATCTCACCTCCATCGTTATTTCAGTTTTACATTATTCTTCTATACAGTTCATATTGGACGTGGGGGTAGATGTACATTGAATAAAACAATTAAGTAGATTAGGTGACGAAATAAGAAGTAATTGGGTAGAACAATTAATAGAAAACACAAATATGTATATCGCTTTAAAGAATAGGTTCATTATTAAAGTGACAGAGACTGTATGTTTACTCTAAGAGAATACAGGATGGAATAAAGATGACGATATGTATCGAGAGAATAATAGCTAGCAGTAATTAAATCAGTGGTGCTAACAAATAACCGAACAATCAGTGCGGTTCCAACTGTTCATTTATCGTGGGTAGGTACCTACTATATTTTCCTAATTGGTATGTTGAATAAATAAAAAATAATTTATTTAATAATATAAGTACTGTACACTAAGACATCGATATTATAAAATCGTTCTCGCACATTGCTGTTTTTATTTGCATCATACCCAGTTGCTGGGATGGTAATAAAACTTCAACAATAACTCGTTTATTAACTGAAAATAGTTAGTTTTAGTAATACAAATTATTCCAAACTTATGACTGGCGATCCTAAACTGTAACCGTACAGTTATAATTAAAATAGTCTTCTGTCAGATTATTTTGTGGTCATGCTGCATGCTGTATAATTTTGTTTGTATGTTAAGTTGTAGTTTTGTAAGATTTTATGTTGTTTTCTGGCGTTGGTGTTTGGTGGCAATAGGTCAGACTAGTTGGCATACCACAATAATTTAAAAATTAGTAATTAACATACAGAAGAAATCACAACAACGAACACTGGCTATAGCAAACAGCTGGCTACAACACACCAAATCCCTAATCCTAGTTATTGACAATATAATACATATTTATAATTATACAGGATATTTCAGGAGTGAACATCAAAAAAAATCTGGGTAATAAGCAACACTTCATAAATAATTATAAAAATGGTTGCATAAACCTTCCAGGTAATTAATTATGTTTATAATTTCTATTATTGTGGAGAGAATTATTAAAGTGAGACACCAAATTGAAAAACAAGTCTGACCAATAAAATGAGACAAAATATCATGGAGAATGAATGATTGGAAGCTGAAATATTGGCCAAGAAAGGTAAAACAATCAACAAAAATTTGTTTCGTCTTCATAGGTACAATTATTATTGTTAATATTTGCTTAACTACGAGTGCAGAAAACTTTTTTGTTTTTTTATTTTTAATTTTTTTAAATTATAGAGCAGAACATCCTCTATAAAATATATCCTATGATTTAACTTCTTGTCTCTCTTAGATGTTGAGTGCCTAATAATTAGAAAAATATAGAAAGATCACTTTTGGTACAATTATCACTTCATGTAAGTGAATTTTAAATTCATTATCTACTTGATTATCTCTGAATAGCAAGATAATGTTTCTTAATTGTGTATAGTTAGGCATTAAACTGACTGGCTACCAGTACCGAGATATGATTTGGTTGCCTTACACATAAATCGCTTTTTACCTGGTTCTATGAACCTCGTGTAGGTCGCATCTACCTACATTTATTTATAAGAGATATTTTACTTTTGTATTTTCTCATCACGATACTCAGTTCATATATTTCTGTATAGTCAATGGTCATAGCAGAACTCCATTCACTTCAATGATAAGAAAAATTGGCTACAAAAAATCCAGCTACTACAAACTATTGGCTGCAACAAACAGATTTTGGTGCCAAGTGAAGCCAAAAAACCGGCTACAACAAATTAATTTACCTACGCTGTGTTAATTTATTTTATAATATGTACAACGAACCACTTTTTCTATTCAGTCCTAATATTCTTGCAGCGGTCGTTTTTATTTTTCTAAAAATTAACATGCGCAATTCAATCAGTATAAAATTGCATTTCAGTGGCCAGTGGTGAGTTGTATTGCTGATGATTGGTTTTGTTCAATTTGTAACCAACATTATTTTATAGGCCCAAATATCTTATCACAACCCAGTTACACGAATCTGTTTAGCTGTTTGAAATTAGTTATTGTTTGTTGTTACTGTCTGTGTCTGTGTCTGTGTCTGTGTCTGTGTCTGTGTCTGCTAATTGAGTTTTGGCCGGCAGCGTACAGCAATACCAGACCAAAATAATAACGAAGTCTGTATAGCCAGTGTGGAATACCTTGTCGTGAGAGATATTCACACTAGAAGGTCTTCAACAGTATTTGCGTGTTCTGCCACTTCATACGAATAAGTATGGGAGAGCCAAATCCTCGGCGAACACTGGCGATTTTTGAGCCGGTTCTGAGAGTTTATATACCGAATTTGGCACACGCACACGGACACACATACGTATGTATGAATACGTAATTATGTCATACGTTGCGTCGTTTCCTGTCTCCGTCGAGATGATAAGAAACGACGCAGTGCGTTTGGTACCGAGTCGTGACATTACCGAGATCGTTATCAGGTAATTGATCTCGACTCGTACGATGTATCTTACCTGTACGTACGTACAGGTACGAACATACAAACGCATTCGTGTGTATTAGTTTAACGTCATAGAGACGAATATTGCCAGCCTTTGGGCGGCGACTGTCGTCGAGGGGTGCGAGCCCCTAAAACCTCATACGAGTGATGTCCCCACAGCCAGTTATTAGCCAATTTTTATGCCTTTGGTTCGGTTCTCCAATGTATTCCTGACCTCACGCATCCCATTTATGTTGAATAAAACTGACAAATCCTGTTAAAATGGATGAAACTTAATAATTTTTTCATCATTTGTCGATGAGCGTAGCAACGAGGCTGGAAATCCGATTTTCAACGATAATTCTCGTATAAAAAGCCATTTCTAACATGACTTTTGGTCATTTCGTAAAACTCCAGCCAAGGATTTTCATACCTACTCTCCTTATTTTTTGTAGCAATAAACGTTTTTTTGTGTTACGCTAAAAGTACAAAAAAAAACAACACCAACACCAACAACAATAACAACAACAACAAATCTATTTGACCACTCTCGAAAGATATACAAAAACTCGCAATTCGCACGACGATTCTCGTGTTGCTGGTGCGTTTTTTTGTTGTCTGTATTGCAGTCGAACCATAAACACAACAGACAGTAAATTACAGACGAGCGCAAGGTATAAGCAAAATGAAAGACAAAAAGTGAATGGTGTTGGTTGGTGTGAGGAGGGAAATAGTGTGCAGAAAAAAAAGAAAAAAAAAAGCAATTAACTAGAAAGGACCGCGATTATTGCGTAATAAAAACCTCCATTGTCGGTCGTTGTATGAACGGAATTTTTACAGCAGTAATTGTGCGGGTTGTATTTTTTATTTTATTTTATTTTTTCCCTCAACCCGCCACATTCGTAGGTGCGCTACTTTTTTATCATCGACTTATTTTTCCTCCTCCATTTTACCAGTAAAATATTCTCGGTGTAGGCGACGTAAATGCAACTTTATTATTTAGCATTTTGTAGCCATGGGGTATGTGAACGTTTATTTTGCTTCTTTCGAAATGGTTTCTCTTTTGATTTCAAAAAATGAGGCCTACCAGCTATTTTTGAAATCATTAATTTACTATTCTCTTAAAATCCACCGTCCTCTATACCTAATGCGTATTTAATGTGAAAATATGGGACCACATCATCGACGAGTGATAAATATATTCGTAGAACTGACAGAATTTCTTATACTTTAAAAACGATATATTTTAAATGTGGGGCTATCAGTGAGGGGCTCCTGTTCCTTCGAGTATACATCGTATTACACTTAAATGTATACCATCTAGTCTATTCGTGCGTTTGTAATATCATTCAGTTACGAGTAATTACATTTTTATAATTCACTTTTTGTACTAATTTTCAGTCAACCCTCAACTGGTATTATTCTTATTGACTGTAACGATAATTTCGTATCATTCATAATATTTCTCTCTTATATATATATTTCACATATATATCAATCACCTAAAACAATTCTCATTATATTGACGTCATGTAAACAAGTCTTCACTTGCCTTTACTGACTCATTTATTCTACTTTCAATGTTTATAAACAAACATAAATACACTTTTCATAACAACTCTTTTCTATGAAACCATTCTACAGATATTGCAAATACCCAAAACCACCATTTATGTCATTTCCTTAAACTCCTATTGGACAATACCTAAACTTGTATTGTCATAACTCTCCAATCATATCACTACCATTTCCACTCTCCAAGAAATCGCCATATTCTCCCAAAACTTCTAACTATAAAAACTCATGTAAGTATGTACATTTTATCTCTTCTTTACATTATCATTTTTACCTTTTATGTTAACCTTATTATTCTTACGTAACTTACTTTTAGTATTTCACTGTTTTATATCTTGTTCAATACAACCTTTTAACATTTACAAATATTTAATTATTTTGTAACCAATATTCTCGTTACATTGACTCACGATCTTAAATATAAATAGAATTTTGTTGGGGTTACACTGATTGTTTGAGCACTTGTTGACTACACTGATGTATGGTACCGTCATTGTTACCACTAGAAGATTATTCTTTTAACTTACTTCTTCTTCTTGTACTTGTAGAGTTAACACCTTCTTGTTATTCTCTATAATAAAGTTATTACTTGGTGCGGTACTGGAGTGTTATTTATTATTTAATAATTACGATATATACTACATATATATATATTTAATATGGACATAAAGCCACCAATGTCCAATAAATTTCCTACCAAAGGTGAGTCGAACCAATTGTGGGTCAATTTGTTTTTCAAATACGAAGCAGAAATAGAATAGAATGGGTTCAAGAATACTCATAAAGTAAGCTTATGATGAAAAATGAAGAAAATTACTGTTATAAAATAAGTAATGTAAAAATTGAGGTTTTTTTAAGAACTTGAAATCATATCACCATAAGAAACCCATAGTGGGGTAGAAATTTATAAACACAAAAAATATATTCTATGAACCATTAATGAAGGATTCTAATACAAAAATAAAATAATTGATCATCTTACCTTGATTCTATAACACTTGTTTCAAACAATTTCAAATTATTCATCAGAAAAGTTGAACATTTTTGATGTGTGTCATTCATAAGCTGTGGTATGCGATCCTGGATGGCAGAATCCACTCAATGCACGCTAACATATAGCTCCAAAACACTTTACTACGAAGAATAAGGGCATTCACCTACAATGAAATGAATGTAAAATTACCTGGTTTAGACATGCTCAGTCAGCCATCGTCCGTTTTACCTCTTTAAACCGTGCATAATTTTATGAAAAAAACCAAATTTAACCGAGTGGGATTGCCAAGTGGGAATTACCGAGTGCGATTCATTAATAGAAAACTGACCCAAAATGGTCACCAAGTGCGGAATCCGAGTACGGCCTAATGCCTGAGAGTTTAAAAATCAAGCCATTACAAAAAGCATCGAGTGTATTAACAAAAAATTTACAGACAAAAATAAATCGTACCGAGTTTTCCAATGGTCAAACGCTGGTTGATGGAGCAGAAAAAAGTTTACAGAGTCTTAGAGAGTGTTTTTCTGCTGCGTTGTGAAAAAAAAAGAGAGAGAGACGGAAGCCGAAACATATCTTTGAATATAATGAATAACACGTACAGTAAAAACACTTCGTACTAGCCACCGAGTGGGGGCTACAGGTTTGAGAGGTAAAGGGTAGGGGAATTCGGAGGGAGGAAAAAGATTAGTAGAGGGAGAAAATTTGTACCAGCTACAGACTGAAGTTAGGTGGCTAGCCTAACTTTCAGCCGTTCGCGGCGTTTCATTTTTAATTTCTAGAATTTTTTTTATTTTCAAAAAAGATTTTAAAATTTCATTATTGGCCGAGGGCAAGCCGTATCCGTCGAAGCTTCTAAAATCGGACGGATAAGGTGCACAATCGGCTAGCACAGATGAAAATGTTCAGAATATCTTCTAGCTCAAAGTTCATACTATTGCGCACCAATTGTCACATTTTAGAACTACTGCGCATTACGGTTAAAATTTTGACTCGTAATTCGTACTGATGATCCGAAATTGGTAGATAACCTTTGTGGGGACATTACTCGTATGAGGTAACAACGGCTCACACCCCTTGACGACAGTTGCCACCCAAAGGCTGGCAATAATCGTCTTTATGATATTAAACAAAATTACACTGGTGCGTTTGTATGTTTGTACCTGTACGTACGTACAGGTAAGATACATTGTACGGGCCGAGATCAATTACCTGATAACGATCTCGGTAATGTCACGACCCGGTACCAAACGCACTGCGTCGTTTCTTATCACCTCAATGGAGACAAGAAACGACGTAACGCATGACATAATTACGTACATATACGTATGCATGTGTGCCTGTGTGCGTGTACCAAATCCTGTATATAAACTCTCAGAACCGGCTCAAAAATCGCCAGTGTTCGCCGAGGATTTGGCTCTCCCATACTTGACCGTATGAAGTGGCAGAACACGCAAATACTGTTGAAGACCTTCTAGTGTGAATATCTCTCACGACAAGGTATTCCACAACCTTATTCAAATTTCGAGTCCATGGAAGAATAACGACGCGATGGAGTTGGGTATGTATCAAACATTGTGCACGTATGTGCGTGTATCGCGTTATCTTAGCATCCCTCAGATGCGAAAATGGCGTAGGATGAAAACTCATTTGATTGCAATTTGCAGGCCTTAGACAGAATTGCAAATATCAGAAAATTTCAATTTTTTTTTTTTCTCGTCACACAAAACGCAATTTCCAGGCAACGACCATTTTCGCATAAAACGATTCAGATACGTTGCCCATCTTCGTATGGTCGGCACTACAAAATCTTCGTTAGAATTTTCGATATTCGACGACGTGCGCGAATTATTCATTTTGCGTTCGATTCAACGAAAGCTCGCAGTCCCACTAAAAGCTTTTCATTGCGTCGATTTTCGTCATAAATGCGCCGATTACACGGTGCGGTTGAGTGGTGTTCGAGTGGCGGGGGCGGGCAGAGGGCATCGAAAGTGGGGCACTTTAAATAATTTGTGGACCTACATCGGTCGTATTTTGGTAAAATTTTACTTATTTTGATGGTGTTTGGATACATGGATCGTGGTCGTCTCCGTGCGCAGCACATATATTCGTATCAATTTGCATATCAAATAATGACAGCGAACAGCAGTGAAAATGAGGCCAGTTGGAAATTTAGGGGGTGGAGGAGGGTGAGCGAATATATTCTTGGTGACCTTTCGCATCCACGCTGCGTTGGTATCTCGAAAAGTTAAAAGCCTTTTTTTGGCTTTACAATTCGTCTCGAATGATGCGGAAAAACGTTTTTGCACATCGCAAAGAGTAGAGAATTGGTAGATGCGTAGTAACAGTAAAATGGAGTGATCATTATAGGCTCTGAAGAAATTTTGTTGTTTGTCGAAATCTGATTGAATCCTGTCTCTTACGAGAGATTCATACTGATGCTGTATTTAAGTAGAGGGTAGTAAATCCTGCCGGTTGTTGGGTGGAATCGCTCTTATGGTAGAGAAAAAGAAAAATGGAATTAAAATTTAAATGAATGAAAATAAGAATACATTTAAAGGTGTGGGGGAAATTTAAGAAATAATTAGGCGTGAGAAAGCAATCGGTGCCTAAATACAACAATAATCAATATCGTATTTAGCAGTTTCGTGTTAGTACCGTCGAGACTGGGCAGAATTCTCTAAAAAATGAATCACGAATCACGAATCACGAATCACGAATCCTTTATAGCAAAGTGATTTGAATCACAAATTAGTCACGAATAATTTCAATTCATAGGTTGAAACTGAATCGCATGCACGAATCATATTTTTCTATAAATCACGTATTCTCAAAGTCTTAATCGTTAAATAATTTTGTTTTGACTTGATATGGGTAGAGAACATTTTTATACAAAACTGTTTTATTTAGGTAAGAGTGAGGAAAACGTTCTCTGGAGAAGCTGTTTAATTTTCAAAGGATGAAATTCAAAATTTTTTCTCTCAAATAAGTGCCAAATTTCTCTGAAATTTCCTTAAATTTCTATGGAATTTTCTGACTAAATAAATATGATTTCTGATTCTTTGTTGAGCTGTTTCTAAATGAATGATTCGAATCGTGAACCCTCTGTTTCCCATTGTGATTCGGATCGCGAATCACATTAGAGTTGGGTGCAAATCTTTTCACGAGTTTTTCTCCAAATCCTAAATTATGACATTGGTTGTTGTACCAAAGCACAGAAATTAAGGCGGGAGAAAAATAATTAAGGAATGAGGAAAAGAAGTTATAGAGTGGGAAAGTGAAGTAAGGAAGTATGAAAAAGAAATTAAGGAGTGAGAAAAGTAAAGAGGTCTGAAATAGGCCACTTTCATCACGTCATACGTGCCTCGAAAGTACGTGATTTCGTACACATGTTGCAAAAAGTAAATTTTCTCACCCTTTTCATACAATTGTTTTCGGTGGGTGATAGGTATCATAAAAATAGAATGTGATACGAGAGATTTCACACTCGTATTATAACTAATTAGGCTACTGAGATTATTTTGAGTTTTCTGATAAACTTTTAGCCGATATATCACATCTTTTTTATCACTCTATACCTTTGTGGAATATTAAAAAAAAAAGTTAAAAATCACAATGTTCTTCGAAAAAATGTAAGACTCAATTTCAACCCCTGCCCAACCAGCATGGCTACATGCCACACCAAAACGAACCCAGTTGGCTACATATTTTTCACAAAAAAACACACTCAAACAATTTGGGACTCCCTAAACATCCTCAGGGTCCACAACACCAGGTTCTAAAAATACAAGATGGATTAGAAACACCAAATAAAGGCCAAAAGTTTGGTGCGCTCGAATATCCAGTCCAAGGTTCATTTCTCAGAAACCCCTGATATTTTGAATTTTTAAAATACCAAAACAAACACCAAAATAAGCTGTGTGGAATTTTGAAGCCCCACAAAAAGGAAAACACACTACCTAGTGAGGAAACGTGGTCACCCCTGCCAATTTGCTCACGTGTATTAGAGAAGATAATGGAAAACAGAAATAACATACCTGCACCTTTATTACACACCTAAAGGTACTAACTGTAACGTATATTTTCGTCTATTTTTAGAGATGACGAACATATCCGTTCACTCATTTTCGAACACCAAAAACGTAGATATTTATCAACAATAATCATCCTATAACTCTTTATAAACAACCACTAAATTACCCGTATTTAATTTTATGTATATAGATATACTTTCTGTATATTCATGACCTAGTTGTACCTGTCCCTCGAGACCCTACCTCACTTTACCTATCCGACACGTACGTTCTCATACCCTGAACGAGTATATAATCCCTCGATTCAGTGGAATAAGACACAGTTCCTCGACAGCTACTTCTAAGTACCTGGAACCTCTCTTGTAGAAGTCTCTAGTGAACAGATAGTCTTGCTTGTTGAATTGTGATAGTATATGTGTAACTATTAACGTATATGTATGTACTGTGATGTACAAATTATTATTTTATTAAATGTGTAAACTCACTCATGTGTTTGAAATATTATTGAGTCTCTAATTAATGTTAAGGTCCACGATAGTGTGTGGATGATAAACTTGAATTTATTTTAGAAGTATTACTGCTTGTAAAGTACGTGATATTTCGTGTATGGTGTACTCCCGAAAGTGGTCTTAATTAGGTACATTACAACCTCTTTTGGCCGTTACACTAACCAAATGTTGAAGTTCAAACAGAAGTCAATATTCATAGCCAGGAACGAATAAATTGGAAAATGCAAGTACAGAACTGAGTTATAAAACAGAAGCTAAAAGTCAGAATGTACAAGAACATGAGATAATGCCAGTAATGAACTCGAATGGTGAGTGATCGGCTGAATTACTCGCGATGGCAGACAAACCGCAATCGTAAGAGATAAGGTCGGATAAAGATGAAGAATTTCCCTTTTTCAATCGCACGTATGCATTCGAAAGAGAGAAATTATTACGTATATTTTTGAGACCTGGTTACCTGTCAAAATTCAAGAAACCTTGGACCTTGACAGTAAAAGTTACAAATTTCTTTGGACTACGTCATTTGTTCCCCTATTATTTCCCCTCCAACCCAAACAAAAATGTCACCGCGTGCCTTTAGACGGCGTTTGATGGCCCATCCTTGGCTCAGGCTGTAAAAAACAAGCTGGTTATACGCCACCGCTGACATTACTACCTACTTTCAGGAGTAAAATGAACGGCGGCATATTCTTGTCCGTTTCTACGATAAGCGACAGGTAGGCCTTGCGGGGGGGGAGGGGAGAGAATAGGCTAAACGTTACGACGTTGTCGGAAGCGCCGTTCGTCAAATAATATAATATGTAGAAAAACTTGCGTACGTGTGCGGCGGTGAAGACGAATTACGTGCAATTCCAGCCGACGTGTACTCCAGCCGAATGTTGTCATCGGTGAAAGGCCCCAAAGGCGATACGAGTGGTTGGGTAGGTAAGTACAATATTTTACACTCGAAATACCTACGCCATAATTCGGACACGACACCCGTTTATTTTAGCCGATTTCCAGCGGCTGGCGTGTTTATCCGCCCATCCGCCCTCTCCCTCCCCGGCGCACAAAAAATGGTGCCAAACGTCGTCCACGATACGATTCGCATTACCGTCGACGGGGCCGTCATTGTGAACGCGCTGCGTGCTGATATTATCGCCTGAAATTTAACATTTCCACAAATTTTCATTTCCCGCACCCCGGCCGACTACTCTTTTTTATACTTTCTTATTTTTTCATTTTTTCATTTTTTGCGTACGAAAGGGAAAGGGTGCGAGGGGGGGGCGGATGGGTTGGACGCGGCGTTCGTACTTTCACACGACGACGGACAATCCAAGGATGCGGCGACGAGCGAAACAGGAAATCAAAATGAAAGAAATCCGTATTAATGGTTATCCCAAATGACGTAACCGACCACATAAATCACACAAAATGTTTGATACCACCACCGAGGGTGTTATAAAAGTCGTATAACATTTTTTTTTTTTTCTCTTTTGACTCGGCTTCTACTTTCTCTGGTAAGATGGACGGAGAAGAAAGGAGAAAACTTTTTCTCCTATTTTTTGTCTTCTTCTTGAACTTCCATTTTTTTGCTCCGTTACTTTTGGCACGGTACGTGCGCCCTTATGATTGATGAACTGGCGGACCAGAATGCGACCGCTTTGTAGCTGCTAAAAATTCTTCGCGCTTTATTCTTTCAGTTTCAATTTCAGACGTCAGCGTCAGCTGCAACCAAAAGTTAAATGCTGCTTTCGACTTCGCTTTCGTTGGATGTTTGGTTCGATGCGGAAGGGAAGATGGGGAATTCGCTTCTATGAAATGGGGATTAGGCATATGCCTAGGCAACTGCAACGCTAATACCAGCACCCATCTCATGTAAGTCGTTAGTACTAGATTTTCCGCGCTCACATTTTCAAGAGACTCCTACAACAGAAACAAATGCTGATACGAATAGCGGGCCCACAAATACAGATTTTGATAATAGAGCTTTTAACTATCAATAGGTAACCGTGTTGTTGGTAACAAGGGAGAAATTACTGGAGTACCTACTAGAAAGTAAAGTACGAATGGAGGTCCTATCACAAATATCAGTGTTTTTTACAAATTTTTCGGAATCATATTTTTGTGTATCGATTGCGCTTAGTGTCGCCCACACGCTGACATATTAAAAACAAAACTAAGTAGGATTCGCGGGTCGCAAGCGAACCACAAAATAATATCTGAAGTGAAGTGGGTAACATTCAATGATCTACCCCCAAAAGAAGTGTACCTGGGCCACATCGCAGGTGTTGCAATTGAAACATAGCACTTCTGTGAACCAATACGAGGATGTAGCACTTAAGAAAATGTTAAAAATTTTTTTAATTAACCAATTTTAGGTCACAGGGGACAAAGTGAGGGGTTCATTCTAAAAATGAACTGTAAATTTGAACTTAGTACTTCAAAAAACATAACCGGTGATGTATGATTCAATTTTTTAAAGAAAAAATCGTCCCAACCCTTTTTTTGGGTCACAGTGAGCCTTCAATGAGTGGTTTAGACCAAAAATGAACTGAAAATTGGAACTCAGCGTCTCAAAAAACCATTGTCGACGATTTATCACTCAATTTCTAAGAAAAAACCATTCCAATATTTTTTGGTGTCTCAGGGGGTCCATAATGAGTTGTTCAATCCAAAAATGAACTGAAAATTGGAACTCAGCGTCTCAAAAAACCATTGTCGACGATTTATCACTCAATTTCTAAGAAAAAACCATTCCAACATTTTTTGGTGTCTCAGGGGGCCCATAATGAGTGGTTCAATCCAAAAATGAACTGAAAATTTGAACTCAGTTCCTCAAAGTACCTAATAAACGATGTATCACTCAATATTTAAGAAAATAAATTTTAAACCTTCGCCTATCAAAATTTGGTATCTGAACTGAAAAAACTGAAATTTCCAAGACGACCCGTGAAATAGGAACAGATTTTTTTTTTTTTTAAAGATTGAATTTCGAAAATCGGGCCTTAAAATAGTTATTTGAGAATTTTGGTAAATTTTGATTCGGCCTTCTGTGAGAAATGGCATCATCACATAAGTTGTTTTGTGTGTAAAATCGTTATAGCTACAATGATTTTGTTATGTTGCATCAACCCATCTTCAGTATTTTATGCATACAATTGAAGTCAACCAGTTATCAACCAAAGGCTTTTTATTTTTTAAGATGTGGTTCATGAGTATGTTAAACTTAATCCATTTGTTAGTCATTTGCAAAATGTTATTTTTTCAATAATGTTTTTTGACATTGTTTTGGAGAACTAACAGTTGCACTTTATAAAAAGACTCCAGCGCAGCAATGCTTCGCTAGAAAACCCAGTCTTCTTGATATTTATGTCGATAGTGATCTGTATTTATATCGATGGTTATCATCAATATATCGTTATTTCATTACTAATTATAGAAGTTGTGAATCGATGAAGTAGATGAACTGCCTGAAGAAATAAAGATGTACTCAAAGTAACATCTTAGAAGTGTGTGTATTTACAGCAGAGCTGTGAATTATGAGTACAATGCAGAGTAAGTGAGATAAATGAGTATGTAGGGAGATAAACAATTGAGCAGCGAAATAGTGTAACAGTGTAGCCGCGAGCAAAGATATATAAGTATAAAGTGAAGGATAGTCGAGTGTTTGCAGTAGTAAGAGGGGAGGAGGATTGGTGGTCCCAACACTAATTTCAAGTTAAGAAATTACAAAAAACTATCGACAATTAACCATATGTTTAACAAAAGTATCAATCTGTCAATCATTGTTCCAGAGATTTTCTGCTTCCAGTATTTTTGAAAACTACTAAACCGATGAGCACCAAAATTCTTTCAGACCTGCTCCCATACAACAGCTATCTTTCATAAAAATTTCAGTCCTATCCGTTTGGTAGTTTTTTCAAAACTGTGAACACAAAAGTTTTTCCAGAAATTTTTTTTCTTCAGTTTACTTGGAAACTATTGAATTAATAAGAACCAAACTTCTAAAAAACTTGCATCAATATAAGGAAAATCTAATGTGAAAATTTCAGTTGGATACGTTCTGTCATTTTCTCAGACCTGGAAAAATGACTTTTCTAGGAATTTTTTGTTTTTCAGTTTTCTCTGAAACTAATTAACCGATAGGCAATAAACTTCTTTCAGACCTGCTTCAATGTAAGAACATCGAAAAATTTCAGCTTTATTCACCTGTTAGTTTTTTCACAACCATGAACACAAAATTATGGTCGTATATATATATATATATAAGCTCTTTAGAAAATAATGAAGAATCATGTAGACACATCTTTCATCTTTCCATACTTAAAATCCATCAATAGATGAATATAATACAAATCTAATATATATATGAGAGATCTCTGCAACTCACTATATCAGCGAGTGCGAAACACAGACAGAAACTGTGGTTATTTTAAGAATGTGAATACATATTCTTACATATATATATATGTACTAAATATACATACAAAAAAAAGGTTGGTCAAAATGAAATGTAGTATTCCGTATAAAAATAAAATTAGGTTAAAAACGAGTTTTTAGAAGATAAGATTTTATATTTTTTTTGGCTTTCGCTTCTTGCGAAATAAACATTATTTTGTTGCGGAAGGTTGGTAGCAGTATTAGTATAATTTTAAAATCGTAGGAATGAGTGGAATAAAAGCTTATAAAAATGGTACCAATCCTTTTCTTTTCTCATGAAACGGATAATTTTCATCATCCCCACCCTTAATCCTTCTATGAGGTCAATTTTAATATCTCGTTTGCTGGCAAATTGTATAATGAGGCATCAGTGTGCTGGTGTATTACCTCAAGTATACAAAACTTTTCGTGTTTGGTGATCGACCACCTACATTCGGGGCACCGTACCGTCAGGATATGGGATCAAATCAATTACCCATAGAATATTTCCGAACTGGTAAGCTTTCACATTAATGACCTCGGCGTGCTAAAAAAGGTATAAATTACAGCACTATCTTTAGGACATAGTCCGTGATTTAGTGCTTATGCCGCATCCTTCCCCACATTGACACAGTGGCTATGTAGGAGGAGTCGTTTCCTGCCTGCTTAAGCTCCTCTTCCATTATTACGATCTCGCTGCGTCAATTTTTAGTTCTTTTTGGTAGGGGAGTCTTGTAATAACCACACAGGATGAGCTCTTACCTGTGTTACCTAATGAAACTTAGTAACACTCATATCCAATCCATTTGAGAAACGAGAGTCACCGCTACCGGTCAAATCGTCTCATGGGCAAGCTCTCATAAACCCATTTGATATAACAAGCAATGAATACTGTCATTCGAGTGGTTCGCATTTGTCAACGCTAGCAACTCGTTTATTCTGAAGAGTGGCCTCACATTATACCACTGAATAGCCTACCTTTTGATCGTGAATAGTCATTTCCTATACACAGGCACTTAATTAGGCTATAACAGCCGTATTGCCAACAAATGACAAACTGTTATGGTAAAGTTTCATCGTACGCTTCATGATTATAGCACTCCGGTTTCAACTTTGACCACCAGTAATGACGAAAATGGAATTAATTTTTGGTAGAAAAGACCCATGTCAGGTTATAAAATTTATGGGAAGTAAAAAAAAAAAAAAATTCTTCAAATTGGAAATATTATTGGTGAACCTATTTTCTAATTTCTACCAAATTTCAAAAGATGAACTTGCCTGAAGAACAAATGAAAAAAAAAGAGAAAAATTATAGCATAAAACTACTGGCAGAAGCTTCATAAAAATTCTCTCATATTTTTTACTACGTCTTCGCTCGGATAATTTACCAAATATGACTAAAATTTTCGGAATATATCGTTATACTGTATTTATACTTTGAATATAACACATATTTCGTTTATAAACTTCTTCTAAAAAAAAAAATTCTAGAAATGTGAATTACTGGGGTTTTAAAAAAAGGAAAATATATACTCGAGTCGGCTGATCTTTGAATTCAGTGAAAGAAAACGAACAACCACGTTTTTATCTTTTCAAATATGGAATAATTTTTTTTCACTTCACTCATAAAAAAAAAAATTTCGGTATTAAGAAATAATTTCCACCGCAGAATGAAAATGGTGTAAAATAAATCGCTATGCTTTGCGGTACTTTTTTCTCTTCTACTTTTTTTTTTTTTTTTTTTTTTTTTTACTCCTCATATATATTTACAAACTACCAAAGAAATTTTTTCGCAACGCATACCATCCGAAATTGCTTTTGATTAAAAGTAATTGAAAATGAAGGGTTGAAAAAAAAAAAAAGAAAAAACGAAGAAAAAAGATAAAAAAGGTGGTATATATATATCCGTAGTATTGGTTTCCACATTAAACGCCATTATTAGAATACTAAACAAGAAAGGTAGAAATCTAATAAATATTCATAACATAAGTGAACTACACGGAAGAACAGAGAAGTGTTAGATTTATCTTCGCTATTGGTTTTTTCTTTTTCTTTTTTACTTTTTTCCCGCGTATAAATTACGATACGTTTTTTCTCCTTTCGACTTTCCCTCGAATGTGGTAACCCTCAGACGAGATTTTCCATATTTAGCTGATTGCGTATTTCGTAGTTTCAAAATCGATTTACTTACTTTAGGAATCAGTGATTACTGGCTGGATGTAGTCCATAATATTATCGATTAATTTGTCCCATTTCAAAGTCTATATCGAATTATACGAGTCTTACTGCTCACCTCTGATACCCAAGTGAAAGGGAGTGGCAGGAAATTCATGGAAAATCGACTCCCAAGCGATTTTTATTTCTCGTCCAGAAATTTTTTAGGGGCTTTAAAAAAATGCTTTTAATATAGTTTTTGTTTCTCCCTTACGTGATGAACTGATAGAAGAAAATAATAGTAAAAAAAAATCAAATTTTCTTATGCCCATCTGCAGTGATATTGTAGCTATGAAAAAACTTTTTGTTTTGTTCACATTAGATGAATTAGTTAAGTATGTTTGATGAAACATTTGCAGTAATTGAGTAGTTACCTACTGGAAGAGATGTAAATATATCTGTGTATAAATATGTACTTTAACATTTTTGCAACGTCATCATGACCGTAAAAAATAACTCTAAGGTAAAAGTAGTTAATTCAAAAAGGAATGTATTTTTAAATCGAAAATGTATGTGTGTTATGTGGTTTCGTTGCAGTAACAGAGATGGCTCCCTACAAATACGAAGCATTATTTGTGGGCTATATTCCCAAAAATTTCAAATTACTAGATATTCCTCATCTGTGGAGAATTTAAGATTACCTACCTAATAAAGTAACTGTTTGATAATTCTCCATATTTAATACAGCATTATAGGGATTTTGTTCATCTAAAAAGTCAATTTCAACAGTTCAAATGAAAAAATGTTCATCCCTTTTTGGCAAAGCCTATTTGGCCGTTCATGCGCACTCTCAATATTTCATACTTTTCGAACTAACTGCTTTTTATTACATATCTGTCCCTTGCCCCGTTTGTTTTTTTCTCTTTCATTTCTTAATTCAACTTTTTCAGGTAGTTATTTTACAAAATAGAGTGTGACACACGTGTGACGCAAGTGATTCCTTCTTGTGTGATTTACATCATTCACCTTTGGCTCCTACTCCAGTCACACTACTTGTGACGCTATTAGATACCCACTTTTGGAACTTATATTTGTAAAAAATAACGATTTTCAAAAGTTTTTTTACTTTTTTTGTGATACATGGAACGAAAAAGGAAATACAATACTTTTGAATCGTTAAACTCCGAGTAGGTATGCTGCTAGGCATGGTGTAAATATAATATATTTGAATAATTTTTCTGTTCACACATTATAATAAATAAATTCATAATCTATTGTTATTCGGTAATGGTTGGCTGGCCTCTAATGTATCACCTTAATGGATCATTCCCTCCCCTAGCCTATTTCATATGTTGTGATTCTGTTTTAGGAACTTAGGTATAGCAATTTTCTCAGTGCATACAGTGTGGAATTGACGTTCCGAAAGGTACAATTGTTGTACATCAATTCTGCCGATACGTTGTATTCTATATGCCACAAATCAGTGATGGGCAAGATCTCAAAAAAAAAAAAGATCGAGATCAAGATCATAGATCTCAATAAAAACTGGTTTACGATCTTTGATCTAAAGATCAGATTATTTTACATTATTTCAATTTCCTTCTATTTTACATTCAGGTTCGAAGTTATTTAATATAATTTTGTATTTCATTATTTTAAAATTATTTCGAATGTTTTTAGAGGACGGTTGTATCTACGAAAAAAATGAGACATTAACAAATTTATATGAGGAAATTTATAATTTATTGTCGCTCTCAAGTTTTCAAAATTACTACTATAGTACAATAGTGACACAAAAAGGGGAGAATAAAAAATTTAAAGGATCTGATCTTTTTTGTAAAACTAAAAAATATTAAAACTATAGATCAGATTACTCTTAAAACGATCTTAGATCTTCATTTCATATCTTTGATCTAGAATCTCAAAAACGATCTAAATCACGCCAATCTTTGCAATATATCATACCTTTTGGTTGTTGCAACAGGTGCATGTGACCATGTGACATACGATGGTATACATCGTCGCGCACAGAGTGAATATTATGTGAACTTTTGCCCTGTTGGCCATACTTAGACCATGACCCGAGACATCCTCTATTTATTTCATACGATGGAGACGAAATTATGAGCAATCAGCCTTGCCCTCCATCTTCCTCCCTGCGCTACTTTGCTACACACTGAAGGCACCCAAAAGCTCTCTTTTTCTCAGGTTTTGTGCTCAACACTTCAAAAATATTTAGGATTCACGGGACCTTCAACATCGTCCTTATCATTGAACAAGGACTGTATGCCTCAGCCCCCCCATCCACAGTTCAAAACTCAATTCCAGTTTCAGGAAATATTAATTATCATAATAATATCTTACCGAATATTTTACCGGTCCAGGGAGTATTTCTGAATTTTTTAGCCAAGTGACATTGGCTGGAGGTCGTGAACCGATTACTTGGCATGAAACATCGTACCTGTGTCCAGCACTCATCACACTGTTCGCACCAATGAAATGAGTACTCTCTGGTGGCACTGCAACATAACATAAAACATATACATTGGAATAAATGAAAATTTAAAGAATTTAGTGGATCGCGAAAGCAAGTCTGACTATGTGGTATTGTATACCTACATTATCCAGTAAAATAAGGATAAAAATGGGGATGAAATGGAATTAGTAACTAGGTGGCTCAGGTTGAATGCTAGAAATATGGTGAGAGTGAGTTTCTGAATAAGTGATATTCAGGCCCGGTTTAAGAATTTCTCCTTGGGTGGGATAGAATCAAATTTTATAATATTCATGAATTTTTATGGGATGTGTTAGCAATTGTTTGAATATTTTATCGACATAAAAGTTAAAAAACCGATGAATTGTGTATTAAATTTACATTTTTGGCAGAAAACATCTTTCAAAGAGAGGTATCTCATACAAAATATGAGACAGAAAAATGTGAAAGAAAGCATGTAACAGCAAAAATTATGAAATCATCAGTCCCTCCTGCTACTGAACTTTTTAGGTCCAAAGTTATAATTCGTCATCTCTTCTAATTTATAAAAAAATTATAAAGTCATCAGCCTTTTTCGCTGCTAAAATTTCCAATGTTAAAATTTTCTCAGTCCAAAATTACATTGTCAACCAATCTAGCTGATAAATTTTTCAAGTCCAAAATTATGATGTTATTATCCCTTTTAGCTGCTAAAATTTCCAATTCTAAATTTTCCAAATCTAAAATGATGACCAGTGTATTGTATTTTTCCTGATGAGCCCTACAATATCCTCAGACTGCCTTCAAATTAAATAGATAGGTAGGTACCTACATAAAAATAAAACAAAAATTAATAAATAGTGTGGAATACCTTAGTATATGGAATATCCTGTTGTGAAAAGATATTCTCACCAGAAGGTAATATACAGATTTTGCATGTTCTACCACTTCATATGTAAACGTACGGGTAAGCCAAAACCTGGGTAAACACTGGTGATTGTAGAGCCAGTTTGGACAGTTTATATATAGGCTTAATTACATGCCCACAGACACACATAGCTACATAATAATTATGTGCATTTGTGTGAGCAGATTGGTGCAACATTTCTTCTATTGATAAGAAATGGTGGACCTGTTTGGGTACAGAATTGTGACATCATTGCCTTTGTTGAGATTGGTCACAGTTTGGTACCTGTACATTACTTCCATGTGTGTGCAAGTAATTACAATCTAATGTAATTTGTACAATTGATTTAATGTCGTAGAGATGAATATTTGTCAGTCTTGTGGCGGTGACTCTTATCGGGGGTCTAAGCCCCATCATCTCATAAGATAATGTCTCCAGACCTTACATTGTAGAAGATATTTGAACAACAGGTTTTCTGCCATTATTGCTTGTTCACCATATATCATACATAAGGTATGAGGGAGCTAAGACTTTGGCAAATACTGAAAATTTTGTAGCTAGATTCGTGAGCTTATATAATGGCTCCTTACACGCACACAGGCACCCTTATGTAGAAAATACATATGTATATGGGTTAATAAGTTACGTTGTACTTTGTGGTTATTGTGGTATGCGAAAGTCTAAATAAAAGCGTACATACAATGGAAACACTGTTCCAAGTAACGGATTAGGAAAAGCAAATTTTTGTGACACAAGCTGTATTTCACCATAAAATGGAATTACCAAAAAAAGAGGAACCGGGCGCTCATAGCATACTCTATACACACTCCACTTGGATAAGGTTTTAAGAAATTTAGAACATTCTAATATTTATCCGTATAATTGATATTTGATATGAACAACTTTAGGGTGCAGAACATGGCTACTGGTGAAAGTATGTATATATATTTTGTACCAGTCTATAACATTGCCGAGTTCATTTTCTGTTGATTAGTCACTGGCCGAACTTTGTATCTTACTTGCATTTTCATATAAGTAAGAACAAACAAATATACAATTTCTTTAAAGTACAGTGCACTGATAATAATGACGTACGTATGAGTTGTACAGTCCCCACAAACAGATAAATAAATAAATTAATATTAAATAGATTTACTATATATTGATTTGAATATGTTAAAATTTAGGGTAATATGGGCTTTATTTTAGGGGTAGCTGAAGGGGATGATGAAGTCGCAATTTTTGACTTGAAATTTTTGGATATTGGCAGTGGTTTAAGGGGTGTTCTGTTCAGGTTTTAGGTATATATTTATTGCATACTGATTTTGATACATTAAATATGTTTTCGGAAAAATTGATAGATAGTATTTTTGACACTACCAAATTTCATTTTTTTGGCATTGGTGGGGTTATACCTCAAATCCCTTCCTTAAAACCGGCCTTGGTGATATTAGTAAATTTGGTAGACGCATACATCAGTAAACGCGCGTGTTTTGCATCGGTAATGCGGCAGCAGTGCGATTCAGCGCCGAACAACCGAAAAGGTGGATCAAAATCTTTGACCATCATACGATGACGAGCCCCTATTTTGGGATTAATTTCGCATTCGTTAAATAATTTTATTATTCTCGTTAAAACGCGATACTGATTATCAAATTCCATTCGCAGCTTATTATAGCTACCAACTGTTTATGGTCGTAGGTAGCGCGAGTCAAAATTTTCGCCTATTTTTCTTACCCCCGTGGGGTAGACTATCCAGCTGTAGGTAAAGCTACCAACATAAACGAAAAATAAACGTTGTTATGGGTAAAGGTTAAAAATTCCATGTTTTAAACGCAGCCAACGAAGTGGTGCTGCAAAATGATGAACGCGTAACCGTGTTAGAGGCAGGCCGAGATTGTTTTTTTAGCGAGAAACTCCCCCCTCTCATTTTACAGAGCCAAGTAATCATTTTCAACCCCTTCGCCCACTTTGCGACCCCTCTATGTCCCACTCTGACACAAGTCTTTCGAGCACCACGTATATATATATATATATATATACACGGCGGCGCCATGTAACATCGACTCCGCGCGCGGAAACGTTATTAACTTTTAATTACTCGGCAATTTCAGTTTATTTCAAAACTGAAAGCGTAAACGTCTTCTGTGCTTCATTCTGGGTGCGTAATGTATTTATTTTGACGTATTAAATGGCGGAGACGAAATAAGTTGGTCCAAGTTGATCGGCGTTGAAATGAAGTTGAAATCAAATCAGGGCGAAAAAAAAAAAAAAAACGAACAAAGAAGAAGAATATATTGAAATGAATCACCATTTTGTTGCTGAAAAGATTCGATAACTAGCTATAGCTAACAGTAAAATAAGTGCGCGCAAAAATTTTCAGTTCGCAGACCTAATGGAAGGGAAAAAAGTGTGAATAAGTGATTTCGAACCAATCGAGCGTGAAGAAAAATAGGGAAAATCGTATGTGTGACGGTAAATAATCCTTTCTTTCTGCAGGAATAAAAGTAGGCTTTGTATAGAGAAACGTCGAAAAAGTTCTTTTCTTTTTTACTTTTTTTCTTTTTTTCGTTTTTGGTTTTAGGCCATAACTTCTTGGAGAGAATAGTTCGTTACTTGCGCGAATGATAACTGTTTTTTTGTGAATACCACGAGTCTATATTAGTATTTTATTCTTCAAATGATTTTCGTTTACAGTTTTTTCTTTTTTTAAAAAAAGCCAAAGTTTCGATCTCAGCGATATTTTTCTGCCTTTTAACTTAAATACTGCAAATTCTTCCAGAAAGACGAGCTCCATCATTTATTTTGTTAAAACTCAAACTCCTCAGTTTGCGTCAGAACAACTTATTCATAAAAAATGTTACGTTACCGTCAGTACCCGAATGGAGGGAAGCCTAGTTTTGACTGATGCGCCATAAATTGACTATGTGGTATGCGAGCTAGGGTGGACAAAACCCCAAACGAAAGTAAACAGTCACCCTTACATATTAAAGAACAAAGAACGTAGATCATTTTCACGATCAACATATATTTTTTCCATTGCCACATGAAGTTTAGTTAATAAATCTGGAATAATCCTAAACAGTCTGGCCAGATATCGTTTCGAACTCATCTTCAAACATGCAATCGAGCTTAGCCTCGGGCCCAAGGAAAGAACTTACGTGAGTATTTTACCAGTTCAAGTTTTTGCCATTATTCAAAAATTTGCTCCATTGTGACAAATCAACTCTTCATGTTAAAAAAGAACACTTGTATCGCAGAAAAATAAAATTCACACGGAAAAACATTTACAAAATGTCTCTGTAGTAGAGTTCAAGAAAAAACGAGAATATTGACATCATGTAGAATGAATTTGAACATTTTTATAACGAAACATACAAATGTCTTGTATGAAGAGCAGAGCATGACTGTAGCAAGGACCGGTGTACTGGCGATTGGAAAAATGAGCGGAAAAGAGAAGAAATGGTGTGAGTGATATAGGAGAAAGAACAGACTTTTGGAAAAGCTCATTTCAGGCGCAGAGACGCACCGTAGGAAGGCACATCGCGCCATCGTGAACAAAGTGCCACATTCAGTGCATGGAAATGCCATTGGAAGGACAGGGGAAAAGAAGTGTTTACAGGAGTGATGAAAATTGCATACTCCAGCAGACTGATGGAAAACAAACAAGGATGTGAGTTTAAAGTTTTAAAATATACAATTTAGGCTTGCGATAGGTCAAATGGGTCAACTATAATGTATGTGGAGTAGACGATATGGTATTCCAACTGGGGTATCCAAACTTGAAATAAAGTACCCAAAAAAGAATAATCCACAATTCTACCACAGTCCCGTGAAAGGTGGAAAATTATACTACAAAAACACATTTAGCAAAAAATAAAAAATAAATTTATTTTGGAGTCCAGATAAGCTGAATCCAGAACTCAAATTTTGAGAACCCCCACAATGAATCTATTGTCATAGACTCCCTAACCGATTATTTTTAAGACATTCTCATTCTCTATCCTTTTTTTCATCCAACCATTGACTCTCCCTCATCACATCCCTCAGATCATTATATATTTTAAAAATTTAAACATATTAACAAACACTGTACATTACTGTATTAACCATTTATATTTAATACCATTCAACAATAAAACATTCACAACTCACCACCTTCAGACATCAGATGTCTGAACTTTGTTAACAGCACAAATCTCATTGTAAAATTTAACAAAAGTTACACAATTCAAAAATATCTGCAGCTCTGTTGAATTAGCCGACTAGTTATGGGAAGACCAACACAGCTCCAGATGTTTTCACCAAAAAATATAGTATTCAGGAATCAATTGATTTATTCAAGGTACTAAGAACCATTTGAAGTCTTGAACATTTACCAAATTTTGATTTTTAGTAATATAAAATCTTACTTTAAACTAAACTCAAAATTGATTTTCACCATAAAATGTTGATGAATTTTTGATAGATCTAAAAGATCTCACTTTTACTTTGATTTTAAATTTTCAAATTTTGAAAAAACACCAGTATCTCTCTAAGTAAAATTTTTGGGGAGTCTTCAAATGGAATAAAGCCCAAAAAATAAAAGGAAACTTAAAAAAATGTTATATTACTTTAGGATTTCAATATGGCTAACAATAATGAAACAATGGTTTAGGTGTGGTAATGAACTTAGATGAAGTTAAAGTTACACAGTGACTTTTCTTTAATTAGGATGTAACTAATGAAATAAAAATAAGTTGAAAAACACAATATTTACTACACCTCTTCACACAGAAGATGTGAAAAGAAAGAATTAAAAAATAAGCCTGAAACTATGGTTTATATAGGTGAAAATACTAGAGTAATTCAGTTGGCTAAATGGTCAAACACAAAGAGGTTCCATGTATTAGATCGAAATTTAGAAGATGTTAGAAATTAAAAAAAAAAAAAAAGAGAAGATGGTAAGTAGGTGTTTTAGTATAAATTAGGATAGAAAAAGAGTTACAGTATGAGAATAATTTTGTAATAATCTGAGAGTGATAGAAAATTAAGTACAGGTACCAGCATCAGATATTCATCCATTATAAGTTATTGGACCACAATATTTTACGAGAAATAGAATCCAAGAAATCATATTAAAAAAAGAGAAGAAATAAAAATGATGGAGAAGAAAATCAAATGGGGTTACATGCATCCTGATTCTCTCTCCTTCATAGACGAAAACATGATTATGTTAGCCAAAGTCCCACATCATAAATGTGTACACCAGTGTATCTACGTAAAACTAGAGCCAGGTTAACGCACTTTAACCCCAAAACCTGATAATTTTTAGGCTATTAAGAGTTCGTATTTTTCTCTTTTATAAACCAGTGTAAATGACCTACAGAAATTTGGGAGAAGATGGAAGCAAGAAGATTCAGAAATATCTACTTTCTGTATTTATGCGTTCTTAAAAAGGGATAGGAAATACAAAAAAATAAAGAATGGAGAATGTAGTTAGTCTATCAAAATTTTGTATAGGATAAAGAATTCAAAAATCTAGATGAGATTATGAGAAATGGAACTGGTTAAAAAGTTCGAAGAATAATTTGCGAGTCTAAATTTGAGTGAAACGCATCAATGAGATCTTCGAAAATTCATTATGCGCAACATATTATATAAATTGTTCACTTAAGATTGGCATTTCTGAAAATAGTTTTTATACTTAAAAAGAAAAACTATGCCTGTCAGATTTCACAATGGCAGTAGTGCGAAAAATATCATAAGGTAGACCTGGTACTATGGAACACTTTTTTCCTTTTTTTCTTTGGTGTGAGCTATAACTGAGTGATAAATTTTGGACCAATAAATTTGAAAAGAACGAACCTTCATCTACAAATCAAAACAAAAAGAAATAGTTAACATGTGATAGTTTTTTCTTATTCAATTTTAAAAGGGGTAGCCTTTTTTGTTTCATGGTACACTATTCCATTGTAACATGGAATTTAGGGCGATGTACCATGGTAAATGTTAAATCCCATAAGAAAAAAGTATTTCTAAACCAAAAAACTTAATTGATTTTATTTAATATTATATGATGTGCTTTGCATCTAGAAGTAATTATCTTTAAATCGCAAATGATATTTGCTGTTTGAATTGTAATAATATAATAATTATTAGAAAAATTATTGTTTTTCAATCGAGACTCATTTCTCATGAATTTGATAATATAAAACATCTTTCTGAGCATCATATATTATTTCAAGATCTAATGTTTAATGTTTTTGGGCAATTTTAATCAAGAAAATTATTTGCGAAAAATTGAAAGGTATTTTTGGAATATCGATACTTACCGTATAGGTATTTTATTGATATTTCGCATCACTAGTAGACGATATGATTTTCCACTGATTATAATTAATGTATGCTCGAAATGTTAAGCTAAAACTTGCATTATAAAATCAGTGGTTATTTGCTTGATTCCATCCATTTGGACTGAAGGACAACGTTACATAAGTGGCTTTTATTTAATATACGATTTATTTTTTCGAGACTTTGGCTACTTGGCCATTCTACCCAACATTTGGAAAGTTTACCTATTTGTTGTTCGAGTTGTGGAGAAGAATGATCGGATTCGGGTGTTCAGTGGTCTCTCACATACTAGAGTACTAATACAAGACCAAACTGAACACACCGCCATTTTGGTTTGTGCATTAAGCAGATGTCTAATGGTCGCTACAAATAACAAATATTTGTGAGTACCTTTTACGATGTTACAACGAGAAAATACCATAATATTAGCGAAGTATTATTTTTTGTCTTTATCGACAGTGAACTTCGTAAACGAAAAGAAAGAAAATTTAGGCTATTGTATAATTTAATACAAAACATGCTAAATTTTGAGTACATTTTTTTCCTCGAAAAATTTTTTTTTTGCTTCCTTAGAGTGATTTATTTTATGGGACAGAAACACGAAAGAGGGAAGAGAGAACGAGAGAGCGAGAGAGAGAGAGAAAGTACGCGTTTATTGGTGTGTAAAACAACATTTTTTGCTATTGTAGAGGGAGAAAAATTTGAAACATGAAGCATTAAGCAACGCTCGTACATTTAAATTCCTAGTAGCAGGAGTGAGAAAAATCGTTAAGTTTACACCATTATAAATGAACAAACGACACGTTTCTCGTAACGTGTACACAAAGAAAAATATATAAGTGAAGAAAAATATACTTCAAAAGAGGTTCAGAATTGTAGAGCTTTTCCTTGTCTATGCGACATTTTACAAATTTACTCCCGCATTTGTTTTCATCTGTTTCAGTACTGTTCTCTCTTTTCTTTCGAATGAATTTGTCAGTGTAATGCTGCAGATGATGGGGCGGGAAAACTGAAAGGTTCAAACTTGACAATTTTGCGTGTTCGTTGCAGTCTCTCAAAAAGTTACAACAATTAAATTGGCAGCCATCTTAATCTGTTTCGATTCTGATAAATTCCGTCTCAACTTAATATACCTACCTAATAAATTATCATTGGGTAATAAATTGAAAGAAAATCACCGAATTATTTTCAGTAACTTGAGGTTTTATGATACCTACCCAAAAAGTAGCTCACAGCGTGGGTAAAGAGGCAAATTTTTTCACTCTGTGAAAAATAACAATTTGCGTAGGCAATCATGCGAATTTATTCACTTTTCGCATCACCATCTTGTCCGCTCATGTGCAGTTTTCGTTTTTTCTACATTATGCACAACTTTATGTATTACATCCTGTAATCGTGAGTTAAGCAAAAAAGGAGTCCAACTTTTTTCCCTTTTAATACAACTGTTTTAGGTGGTTACCCATCGTAGTGTGGTAAATAAACCTCTTGATCCCAAAAAATGTTTAAAATTTTGCCCTAAAAAATACTTTAAAAATTCGCTGAAAATTAGCCCCATTTTTATTTTTCAAAATCTAAATTTTCTCCTTAAAAATTTTTAATTTTAAAAAGAAAAGTATTTTGATTTGAAATTTACTCGTAGATGAAAATCTATGTTTAGACCAAGAGTGTTGCTCAACATTCATTGAAAGTGAGGTACCATGAGTTAACTGTACAATAATATGAATTTTTTATACATAGGTTTTTACCAAAATTAAGAAAGAGACATTATATTTTCCATGATCGTGCCTGGTGAGGCCGGTAAAGTCCCCTTTTTAATTTTCTATCTCTCTCAGAATATTATACCTTTTTATTCTTTTCTCTCCCTGAAATGACTGATGACTGATTTTATTCTCATCTTTTTCTAACTATCGAGACTTTTTGTTCTTGTCTCTCACTGCAAACGATGTCTTTGGCAGCCAATGGAAAATTCCTATTAGAAACGAATCTCTTTGGTTTTCTTTATCCTTTTTTAACTTATTTCCATATAATTATGGTTCTTTTTCTTAAGTATTGTTGCGAAATTCAATCTCCATAGAAAAATTTCAACCAATGGTCCGACCAAAGTTAAGGCTCCAGCTGTGTAAATTTACAACTGTATAATCTCAGGATACTGGCTCTTTGTTTAATTTGTTTCCTGCTGTTGAATTTGCAGAAAATTTTTCAGTAAATTAAATACTTACAAAAACAAATTTAAAAATATTGCAAAATTTCCAAGTACATTAAAAAGTTCAAAAATAATTTTGAGCCGAAAATATTTCACATATTCATCAAAGCGGTACTTAATTAAAAGTTGTGGGGATGTGAACATATATAGGCACACACACCGTATCTATCAGTGGTGGCATGGCCATGCAGATATCATCACTGCTTTTAAAACTTGTAGGTTGCTGGTTCGATTTTCAGTCCAGGCAGACCTACAAAATGGTGACCCTAACAAAATACAAATTTATAACAGCGCTCTTTTTCTTGTTTACAAACCCCCTCTACAGATAGGCGTAGAAGCTATGATGGTGTAAGCCTGTGTGGTTTGGCAGGTTTCCCACATGATCAGTAGCCTAACTCTGTCCTCTACTGTGTTGTCATGCTGTATTGTAGCTACAGCACTGGGGGGAAAGGTTTTAGGGATGTGAACATATATAGGCACGTACACACGAGTATCTACTGGTGGTGTTGTGGCCATGCGAATATCATCACTGCTTTTAAAACTTGTAGGGTGCTGGTTTGATCCCCATTCTAGGCAGACTTACGAAAGTATTTAAATCGATATTAGCAATCAACTATCCATTTTAGAAATTTCAAGACTCGGTTTTTTCGAAAATAACCTGTTGTTTCCTGAAGAAGAGAATTCATCTGATTCATTCTTGGCTGAGTTGGGATGTGTCTTCATAGATTGGAACATCGACCATTGCGGTAATGATAAAGTCAAATATTTTGGTACTTATAAACTCTAAACTTTACTTGGTGTGTTTGTGGTAAGTGTTGTTAAATTGACATTTTGCCATTAAATTAATGGATTTTTGGTCAGTGAAGTTATTTTATTTGTCATCATGGGTTAAGTCGTGAAGTGAGGTGAGCATATACCAACGTAGGATGAGAGTGGGGTTGAAGATGAGGTAATATAAATATCATAATAAATATTGATTTTGAGGATGATGATTGGTAGGATTATTGTGAGAGATCTCTTCCAAATTTCAGACACTTGGCTTATCCGGACATTTCAAAAATTCTATTTTTCCTCGAAGTTTTTGGATAAAATTTGAAGCCAAGTGTGAAGGATATTGGCCCTTACGGAGGTGAATACCTTGCGAGTTGAAGGCATCCTCGTTGAGATACCATAATAGAAAATCGTATAAAAAATAATTTAGTTGAATGCCTATTTAATATTCGAATTTTGTTCGAAATACTTCATTCGGATGAAAATAATCGTAATTAGGTAACTAATGGAATATCAAAATGTGGGTCTATGGTAGGTAATGAAACAGATGGGCCATAATTTTGCGATCATGGTGTTTTTTTGAGAGATTTACATAATTAGAAAGTAGAGAACAGGTGAAATACAAATTACTTCAGCTGTAGCTTATCTGGTTGAGATTGAAGTAATGTCTTCGATATGGTTCATAAAATACTTCCAAATCGGTAAGACTTTAATGGTAAAAATTTCATTTCGGCAGCCTACTTGCAAATGAGAATTTGTAAATAATTTTACTATTGTCACGAGGGGGTGGATACCAGAAATTCGGTTGAATTTTACGGTCGCTGTCGAAAAGTGAAATCGAAACGATGGCCTAGGTGATGAAAATTCGTGAAAAGAATATTTGTTTAGATAAGTGCTCTATGGTTTCGTATAAATGTACGCGCATTTTACACGTTGATAGTTTTTCTTGCCTCGTAAACAAGGAGGCAGAAGAGACGGAAAATCGTATTAAACACGTTTTCTGCCCGATCGTCGATTATGTTTTGCTGTTAGTGTTTGGCATAAAACGTCGTGAAAATTTGTGATTTATGGCAATTTTTACGCCACACAATAAAGTACGATGATTAAGCGTTTCAGATGGATGAGGTGGAGCGGAGGAGTACGCGATAATGGCGGCAATTTTTGCCATTTACAGATTGGAAGTTAGGCGTACTTCATTATGTGCTTTCTCTCAAATAATTTTCCTTTTTATTTTCGGAGAATTTTTATTAATATTTTATTTTCAGCATGTTTTCCCTGGAATGAAATAGAAAAAATAAAGTGGGGGAAAAAGGGGAAAAAAAATAGAATCCATTAAAATAAACTTAATTTTTTTTCCTCTGCGCCGGAACGTCCTTGCATTTCACAAAATGTTTTTCTTTTTGCTTTCACTTTTTCACAACGAACTTTTTCGTGTTGCCGTTTATCACTTTTTATCCGTTTTGTTTTCACAAGTTTTTATTGTTCTCGCTGAAAATTCTGTTAATAAACAATCGTTGATAGAATTTTGTTGTTACGATGGCCAGAGAATTAAAATATGACAATTATCGAGTTTCCCAAACAAAAAAAAAGCTAAAATTTCAAACTGATGGATGTGAGTGATGGCACCGGCTGGCTCTGTTCGACAGACACATCTCGAATTGGTTAAAATATGAAGTGATACTAATGCGACGAGAATAGATAGTATTTTGTGTATCCAAGACGGTAGGTATTATTATAAAGTGAATTACATAATACCTGTTGGCTACGACACATTTGTAAAACATTGTTTAATCAGTTTACTTGCAAATGAGGCGTTACAGTATTGATGTCGCAAAAAGGTTAGGGATGAGGATGATTGGAACTATCTATTTCATGAAAACGGATTACGATTAGTACTATTTTCTCATTTTTATTTAATTTGTTTAATGTATAATATGATTATGTTAATAGTACATAATTATATGAAGATAATTAATGTAATAAACGTACAAGTATAAAAATATTTCCCAATATCATTTCGTCAATTATTCCTTCTATGCGCATGCGCCACTAACCGCACAACTACACACGGACAAGAGGAAAAAAAGTTCATTGTCTCCTCCGAAACAACGAATTTTACAGTGTTACTACTTATCAGAAAAGTCGAAGCACAGCAGAGAGGCACTTTAAGGTTTGTAATTATATATACTTAATACCACAGAGATTGGGCAAAAATTTTCAGAAAAGTTAGTAATTATGTAGTAATTATAAAGAACCATGTTTTATAGGAGTTTGTTGCCTATTGGTTCTGTAGTTTGTGAGACAACTGGAGAACATCAAATTCTATTTCTTCTTATAAGTATAATTTTTAATACCCTCCTATCACCCAATCACTCCTTTATCTCACACTTACTTCCTTTTGGTGCATGAGCCACCGGATTTCTTTCATTGTCATATTCTAGTCTTCACAATATTGATTATATATATATATATATATTAAAATAATTGGCAAAATATTTTCACTTTTTTACCCAGTTTTCTTGCAAACGGGATATTAAAATTGACATTGTGGAGGGGTTAGGTGTGGGGATGATGAAAATTATCCATTTCATGAGAAAAGAAAACGATTGGCACCATTTTTTCATTTTGAACTAATTTTTTTTATGTGTATATATTATGTATGCATTACCCAAAATTTTGTGTCCATGGTTTTGAGAAAACGATCAAGTGGATAGGGCTGAAATTTTTACGAGAGATAGTTTTTATATTGGAGCAGGGCTGAAAGAACTTTTTTGCTTATCGGTTTGTTAGTTTTTGAGAAAACTGGAAAACAAAAAATTAATGGAAAATTAATTTTTCCGGGATTCTGAGAAAATGAAGAAACTGATCCGGCTGAAATATTCACAATAGACTTTCCTTATATTGTTTCCAAGTTTTCTTAGAAGTTAGGTTTCTATCAATTCGGTAGTTTCCGAGAAAACTGGAGAGGAAAAATTTCTGGAAACAATAATTTTAAATGTTGTTTTAACATTGTCAAGTTTTGTTACACTGCAATATTACCCTATTAGACATGGAAATATGGGAGGAAAGGTACACATTACACACAGACGCATAAAAAGGAGCACGTGGTACACTTTCTTTCTGTCTGAGATATGATTTCCTTGAGTAATGAATACCATATTCTAGCAATGTTAACTGAAATTAGACTAATACTCATACATTACGGCATTTTAGAAATGTTAACAATGGTTAACGCTGGTTTTTATGGATTTTCAGAAAAAAAAAATGAATCTGATAATTATTATAAGGTGATATTTGCAATTTTTAAACATTCATCTATATAATTATACCTATTATATCATTAAAATAGTTTTGAAAATTAGCGCACTGTTCCTCACAATTTTGAAAAATCTGATGCTTCTTTGAGCTGTTTTTCAAAAAAGAGCCATCTAATGGTATTGATCCGAATGATTTTGATCTTTTACTGATCTAGGTTATTGATAGATGTCTTGAATGGTGGATTTCAAATGAAAGAGGAACGTTAATCGGAGTTAACAATGCCAATTTCAAGTTGACAAACACGGTTTCTGATTTTTCACGAATTCTCAAAGTGAATATTGATTGTGCTTAACACTGCTAATTAAAGGGGGATGATAGCCCGTTTACCAACGCTAAATACCGTTTTAAGAAGCTGATCTGAACCAGCTTGTCTGATATTAAAACCTTGAACGGAGAGAAACGACCTTTTCAACAGTCAATAAATAATTAAAAAAAAAACAAAAAAACCCAGTCATCCTACCAAACAGACTGTGATGTCTGATTTGAAAGAGACACAATTTTACATTCGTTGGGGTAAGTTCATAAAAAATTCCACCGAATGTGTCTAGAATGCAAAAATGGAGTCGGGTAAATCACAGAAAAACCTCGAATAATTCTTCACTTTTTCTACACGGAATCGTAAAAAACAGAGCGTCACTTTCGTTTCGAGCGAACCATTACAGACAGAAATTTTGTTCCATGAGAGAATATTTTTCTAAAAACGTTAATAACACCCATATGAAGACAAAAAAAAAATAAAAAAAAGAAAAACTAAAAACCAACACATAAAAAACGAGTTATAAATCAACTCCATATTTTTTAGGATTCGCATTTAGCGTGTAACGACTCTGGGAAACGTAACATTTTGTTGCTGAGAAAAAATTACAGAAATGTTATCAGCGACGAATGAGTTGAAGAAAAAAAAAAAAAACACAAAAAGCATGCAAAACTAAAGCTTGTCCACCATAATCTATCGTGAAAGGTATGAGTAAGAACGCTAAAAAAAAAAAAAATAAAATAAAAAGAGAGAAAAAGGATGGAGCAATAACATTACGAATATTTTTTTCCTGGATGGTATAGTTTATGTTTCCTTTTTTCCACTTGGTCTGTAAAAAAAAGTTTGTTTTTTTCTCTTTTTTATATAATTTTATTTTATTTTTTACTGTATTTTTTTTTTTCACCCGGTCCGTTTCGAATAACTGCCCTTAAGTGGTATAAACTTAATTCCGAATCGTTGGCAACAAGACAAAGTTCTACCCCTAACCAACCTGTGCTGAAAAAAAATACTAAAAAACACGTTGTCTCATACATTATTTATTGATACTCGACTATAAATCGTTTGCATATAACGAAAAACAAAGTTAAAAAAAATAAAAAATGGAGTCCGGAAAAAAGTAGTAGTACACGATAAGATTACTCACTTTTTAGTTTTAGTGGCAGCTTTTTTTTTATTCTTTTAAATTTATTTGCCTTTTGGCAAGTTACGTCGGTTGATATACACCGAAGAAGAATGCAAAATTGTGGAATAACTTTGCATGAATATACGAATGCCAATGGATAAGGTTTTTGATAAGGAAAAGTTTTGACGTGCGTGGGCGCAATCTTTGCGTTCAGAGGGGAAAATTATGACGAAGGAATGGAAAATTCGTCATCGCTGTATCTGGTTTTAGGTGACATTTACTCACCTGACATCGTTTCTACACTCATCGTGACTGTAATTTCGTGGCAGACACTAAATTATGCGGGTAAAAGTTTTCAAAATCGCTATTCGATCAGCTACCTCGATTTCGTTCTTTGTACTCACCCCTATTCGTCGCAATGTTCCTAAAGATGTTGGTGTGTTGAAGACATAGGCGAGGAAAATTGGTGGTTTTCGGTGGAAAAACTGAGAAAAAAGTAATTGTAAACTGTGTTCCCGCATACGGACGTAGGTACTTTGAAAAACGATTTTTATTACCGACGGATTTAGGCGACATGTGTCTGCGAATATTTCACCTTATTTTTATGTTCGTAAGTGTGTTTTTTGAGATGAAAGAAATTCGATTTAGGTTTTGAAGAGTAGCCTACATTCGTTTCTTGGTGAACACGTTCGAGAGAAATCCGTTTTAAGAATTGGTACGCAGTGAAAAACGTTGAATTCAGTGTGTAATGTTTGAGACACTTTCAGCAATGTTTTGATAATGGAGAATATTAATGACTACGTGGCAAAACGATTAACGTAAATGTGGTGGCAGAATCAAGGATAAATATACCTACATATCAAAAATGATCAAGTAAGAAATATTCAAGATACTTACGTTCGATATACTGCAAATGCAGAATAAGTGTGTCAGACGTGGATAATCAGAACCAGTTGTTCGATTTGGACAACTTTCCGGCCTGTTATTAATGATAAAGAATGACTAAGTCTGCCTAGCAGAATATAGCTAATTAGATATCGAGGTACCCGTAATCCATGAAAGCTGCATCTAATGTGATTCACGTATTGTCAACGAAGAATTAACCCATTATGTCGGCAAAAAATACGGGTATTTAAATTGCATGTGTACGATGTACAAAAAATGTACAACGAAAAATTCATCAGAAGACAATAAATTAATTATTTTATTTATTCATTCATTCGAGTATTCAATTAAAATACAAATTACTTTTCTATCGTAGTATAATCAAATTATTGCAGCTTTTTAATTTTAAATCATTCAGCTGCTGAGAAACTAAGGGAAACAGGTATCATTTATAAAAAGTAGAAAAAACTATTCTCCCAAATTAGACTTGAACTAACCTGTTGCCATTGGCAAGTATTACAATATTATTAAATAATCAAGTCTCTTTTTGATTACCACAGGAGTAAGAGGAGCTGAGACAAGCCGGACTACTTTTTGGTTAAGGTCTCTCGTAAATATTCACGAGTTTCTGTTAAGAAACTAAAAATCAATACGTAGCTTATTTTGTAGAATATGCACGTATTGAACTTTTGTCTACATTCATGAAAAATTTCAGGTCTCCAACCCCTTTTGTTCTCAGGACAAACAGTAAAAAAAATTAAAATTATAAATTTGAAGTAAATGCGAAGTAAATAGGACCACTGCTTGCGAAGCAAAATGAACCACATTAAAAACTCTCGAGAAACGAACTACCTACTTTATTTTTGAAATTTGGACATCTAAAAACAGACAAAGGAATTGTTAAGTTAAATTTGCATGTTAAATTATAGCAATTTCTTTGAATCCAATTTTTATATATTTCTTGATGAAACATGGTAAATTTTCAGGTGCAAAATCCAATCTACAATTTCCATTTTCAACGTAAATTTAGTGACACTTAAAAAACAAAAAAACTCTAGGGTAGCAATTCTTCGCTAGAAAACTCAGCTTACAATTTACATTTACAATTCAACAAACCATGCTGAATTTCAAATGCGAGAAATAATTGGAAAAATCTATCGATACCTATCCATATTAAACAAATATATCGTTTCATAAAAATTTCATTGATACAGTTTTAAGTAAAATAAGTCAGTAAATAAACTTTAAGAAATAGTCGATTTGTTTTTCTCCAGACATTTTGCTTTTATTTTACATTTATCTCGAAAATTACTAAATCAATAAGCACAAAACTCCTATCATTATGTGGTCTTACATCAAAACTACGTTTTGTGAAAACTTCAGTCCTACCCCTTTTGCAATGTCCTCAAAATTTAGAAAAAAATTACTTTTTCGGGAATTTTTTGTTTCGCAGTTTTCTCCGAAATTATTTTACCTATAGACAATAAACTCTTATTAAATTTGGTCCTACATAAGGACTAGTTTGTGCGAAAATTTCAGTCGTATCTTTTTCGTAATTTTCTCACAATGATGAAGATAAAATTTAAACAATACAAACAAATTATACACACAATATATTATGTATAATTATTATGTAATTATAATATAGCTGTGGGGACATTACTCGTATGAGGTTATCGGGCTCAGACCCCCAACAACAGTTGCCACCGCAAGGCTGGCAAATATTCATCTCTATGACGTTAAACGAAATACACAAATTACATTTGATCGTAATTACTTGCACATACATACAAGTAATTACTACTACAAAACCAATCTCAACAATGACGATGATGTCACAATCCGCCATTTCTTATCAATACAAGAAATGACGCACCAATCTGCTCACACAAATGTACGTAATTATTATGTATGTGTGTCTGTGTGCATGTAATTAAGCCTGTATATAAACTGTCCAAACTGACTCTACAATCACCAGTGTTTGCCCAGGTTTTGGCTTACCCGTATGTTTACATATGAAGCGGCAGAACATGCAAAATCTGTAGATTACCTTCTGGCGAGAATATCTTTTCATGACAAGTTATTCCACAATACTTATTAGGTATAATATAATAGAAGTACCTATACATAAAAAAGAATTAGGTGAAAGTAGGAAAATTTAATGGTTTCAATAGTTTTATTTCGTCTCAAAATTAAAAAATTTCATCATCGCTACTCTTAACCCTATTGTTAGGTCAATTTTAATATCAAAATTGCAAGAAAATTTGATAAAAATGTGCATTTACCTGCACCAGGTGTTTCTTTAACTGGGCGATTCTTATCTGGTGATTTGATAATTATGTCTATACAGTGTGATTATATATTAGGAATTTGATATTATATATAGTTTTTCCACTGCATGCAATGATATTTCTTTCTTCGCCTCCTTAATTACTGCTATCTGCCCGTTGTTCTCATTCCATTCTAGCTCAGGATATTTAAAAAAATAATACTGTAATTGCAAACCATTTCCAAAATCGAAGTGGGTACCACATGTAAATAACAAATCCGGCAAAATACCGGTTGATCTTACACTTGCTCTAAATATTTTGGTTGAAACCTTTGTTTAGTCTGAAATCGGTGTAAATTGTGAACTCGTTAGTAGGTAAAAGTGACTGAAAAAGCCAATGGCTATTTTACAGCACCATATAGAAGATAGAGAAATTTTGTTGTTTGGAAGGTAAGCAAAGCAAGTCTATGAGGCTAGTGATGAGGCCATAAGGTCAAGAATCCAACGTACACATTCTCACCACTGGACTCGCAATCTTGTACTTTTGTAACAATATTTCATATGTTGCGATTATTCAATTGGTTTAAAAATTTTATGTGAGTATGCTTCATATAAGTGATAAGTATGACGTTTCGAAAAATGATATTTATGAAAAATGACTCCCACAAAATATCGAATTTTATTAGCAATGGAAACCTGTGAATTCTGGTTCGACGACGAGATTGAATGTGCTGCTAAGTAATTGGAACAGAACGTCGTATTATCAGACCAACAGACTGTTTGTTCCTTTCATCCAACCAAATCATGGAGCATCATAAGCTAATTATTGTTTGGCGAGGTACCTTAAACTGAACTTACAAATTGGCTAATAAAATTATTGTAAACGTTATCCATCTTTTCTGCCATTTGTCGATAGATTTCGCAGCAAGGTCAACGCTAATATTCTAGTGCTAATATTATATCTAATAGACCAGGGAATAAATGTACAAAGTAAAATTGAAATTTGCGAACTAAGCAATGGTACTTATCGAAGTTCGCAAAATCGAACGAAACTTCTTGTATAATTCGAGCTTTCAGCCAAACAAGCACTCTGTGCATCCATTATTGGTGCGCGAAAAACTTCTACGTTAATAAATTGGACGAAAATAATTAAGTCACAAAATTTCGGCGAGCAATAAAGCGTTCAAATGCGGATGGCAAACGGCTGGAAGAATAATTACAGCGAGCGCGTACACTACGCACAGTATACTATGTGTATTTTATATAGTTTACACGCGTACCAAGTAATAAACAGAAGCGCGCGCACACACACACACACGCATTCTTTATTGTAATATTCGTATTATTTTCTCCAGGCTCGTAAGTTTGTCCAAAAGTTTCGGTGCCAGTTTTAAGTGTTGTTACACAAACTTAGAACCGTGTATCACAGGTTTGGTGCGCACAGGAAAACACCGATATCGCAAGGGTGGGCGGCCCGTAGAGGGAGGAAATTACATTATCAAGTGGGAAAAATTTCTTAATGCGGTGAAAAACTTCGCCTGGAAAACAGATTGGAAGATATCGTACGAATTTTCGTCAGAATTATGGCCAATTCACATTTTGAGTGCAATCTGATTGTGTAAAATAGCATTTCACATGATACACGTGATAAACAGCAGCTGAAACAATGGAGTACGACCCAGTGGCATGGTCTATTCAAAATTGTTACTTGAAGTATATTATATTTGGGGCCAAATGCAAGAACGATAATTAAGTACGGTCTACTTGGTAGGTACATCAGAATTACTTAAGCATTTCTCAGGGTACCTACGCAGGAACATCATTTATTATGTCAGCGTAAGAAATATCAAAGTAGGTAGTCATCAGACCAGTGCTTCTGCTGAATCAGAGGGACGAACAAATTCTTATCGGTAGTTGGTAAGCATCGTCGTAGGGCGGTATTCATGGATGACCCTAACACTCAGCAACGTATTAGGGATGTTACACACAACGCCAAAACTAAGCAATGCCTATTCTTTTATACACGAACATCGCTTAGTTTTGTTGTAGTGTGTGACATTACTAATAATGAGCCCAGTGTTAGGGTCATCTATGAATACCACCCTTAATCTACCCTGTAGGAAATTCGCAATTAGGACTCACGAATTGTTATAGAATTTGGTCCGTAATGACAAAACATTTTTTCTAACTCGTCCAAAAGTTTGTCCACCATTATACTCATGTTATCTTGATGTACTGAAATTAAAGCTAAGCCGTTCAAGTGTTTCTAAAAATGCAAACTTACATGATGGGTGTAAACGGACAAACATAGCGAAATTGCATGTAAATCGATTTAGCTGATTTTTTCTCCTCAGAATGTACCTAATGAGTACAGGTAGTAGATTTGATTTTACCAAAGAGGCATATCAGCTTTGAAATGTTCTTTCATGATCAAGAAAGTTTTTTTTTTCCGAATTTAAATAGAAAAATTGTCTTAAAAATTGCTATTGCGAATAAGATATGATTGCAATTGTTATATTCCCCTACGTATTGTGTCCACGCTAAGGGTGCATGACGACGTAATTAACTATAGATGATGCGGTTAGTTGGGGGAAGAAGAAAAGGTTTAGGCACATAACTGTACAGTGATCAGCATTACTTTAGGTTATTTCGTGAATTAAACAAGAAATATGGATTGCATGGTTTTGCAGGGAAGAATGGTTATGGTTTATGACGTCACGCACTTCTTGGTGAGAACGGAGTATAGAGCCATATATAAATTCGTCGTCCTAAACAAAACTAATGTATGTCCAAAAATGCAATTGTTCAGGAGAGCTAAAACAAAGTTTTATTTTGTTGTAATTTTTCATTAACAGGAGTTTAGGGGTAAGGGTTCATCATTTTGGTAGTAAAAATCCATTTTTAAACAAGTTTTCATCTCTGTTTGAAAAAAAAAAATATCCCTCTACCATTTTTAAGGGACTTGAGACGGTTGAATATTGGTGTGATAGTAAGATCTGAAATGGACTTAAGTTTATTCTACACCAATATTGTTTGAAGTATGACAAGATTTTGTGAATTCAGAACTATTTTAAATGGACTTAAGTTCATTCTGCACGAACCATTTTTTCATTTATGGTAAAAGTGATTTGGATCCAGAACTATTGTAACTGGCCTTCCATTCATTCTGCACCAGCTATTTTAATCACATGGAGATAAGCTATTTTTGATCTATTAATTTTAAGGCTTTTTTGAATATTTTGAACATGTGAGGTCTTATCTAGCGGATGGAGGTCAATTTGCCACACGTCCGAAAAAATAGGTCATATTTTCTTTCCTCTGGGATTATACCAGCTGCGTCCTGTGTTGGTACCTTTATAGTGGGTACCTTGTCCCTACTTACCTACCTAAAAATTAATAGCATATTTCTAAATTACCATTCCTAGGAAAATAATTTCTGATTGGGAAAGAAGGATGGCTTAATCATAGCATTTACCTGACCATAGTCGAGGTAAATTTTATCTCGTTGTTTCCTTACCATCGAAGATGGCATTTTGCTGAACTCGAAGATTTGAGAACAGCAATTCAGCTTTTCTGCGATTAAACAGCTTATACCCAATAACACCATATGCAGGATGATCGACGAAGTTATGGTGTACATTCCAGTGAAGGGTATTTCGAACATTTAATTTAAATTCGTTCAATACTTGAAATATTTCCTGTTTACAAGGATACCTACGTTGTTTCGAGTTTTTTTTTGTATTAAAAATGTTTTCGTTTGATTCACCAACACAATACCTATTCTTTCATACTTCAGCATTCACCTAATAAATACAAAATTTTTTTTTTTTTTGAAATATGTCTCGCTTATGCGAGCAATATTGCGAAATATTAGTTTTTGACGAACCAAAGATAATTTTCGTATTGTGCGTCAGAAACTGACCCACTGTGTACGCACCACACGCCCAGAACTCGGCCTGTTCGATGCCATTAAGTTTCTCTCAACGTAAAATGCGATAAAAACAACTGTATAGGTCTCAGCTCGAATCTCCACCGAGAGGCCAGTTTTGAATAACAGGCCCTCTTTGTAAACCCGCGCTGAATGATTAATCGTTTGAACCAAAAAAATGGAATATAGGATTCGTTGGGCGCGTCTTTAATTCCCAACGATAGCCTGTTTCCTGGCAAAATCTTTGAAAAGAAAACACAGACTATCCGACCTTTTCTAGTTGGCTTTATTACGAGGTAAGGCGTGCGTATACGATTATCTAGGCGTAGAGACGAGAGCCACATGTAGCCTACGCAGCCACACGAAGGCGCCTTATTTGCGCGCACACACCAAAGTCCTCTTTTGAAAAAAACATTTAAAAATATCCACGAGAAACGTAGGTATTTATGTATTCCGTACCTATATAAAGTATCCGCGAGTAATGCGGCTGGTAGTCGAGTTGGGCGGCGGTATATGGGAGACCGGCGAGGGGTTATAGAAAATGGGGGCGTATGTGTGTGTGTGTGTGTGTGTGTATATTTTCAGCTGCACTATTCGAAGGTGGAATACTTATAACACGCGTTAATGCTAATATATATGCGTAATGTATTCTATTTTACAGCGCCATACAAGTATCGTAGGCTACGCTCTTTTCGGCTCTCTGCTCCGCTCATCAATCCCGTCGCCAACCAACCAACTATCTGCGAAAAAGCCTTCTATTTAAATAATAATTTAGACGTTAACGTCGACTATTTCTCACGTCTGAACAGCGTTCTGGAGCTTGCACACAATTTTCGCTGCTTTTACCAACGTTTTTGTGTTCGAGTGCACGTATTGTGGCCCTTTGCCGCAAGCTTTCGACTCTCCAGCAAACCGGAAAATACTCCGGTCGATTCTTTGTAACAGAATTTCGAGGTGATGCCATAATTCGCAGTATGTTGTTCGCGTAATTATGGAATGGATTCGTCCGCGTTCGTTGTGGCATCTGTAGGGGGATTGGTTACCTGTAGTAATGCGAATGAGGAAAACCAGAAAATACCCGACACTCGAAATCCAAAAAATTACCAAAAAATTATCAAAATGTTTGTTCAGGAAGCTGGACCTTGTGGATTTCGATTTTGGTTTCGCGTCTGGACCAATTTACATAGGTATTTATTCAGGTGTTAAGCTCAAAAAGTGTGCTCATTTTGAAACAATGAAAAACGCAACCCGCATAGCACGACGTCATCCGTTTAGCCGGTGAGAATGAAGGTATAGCCAGCGTAGGGTAAGTCTTCGAATTGTTGGTTCTAATTCTCTTAAATGCGACAATAGATTCTTATTCGACGTATCGAATTAATGAGGAGACTCTAAGGAATGAAATGAGACCAAGTACAAGAAATCCGAAGAGTGGTGTATTGACCAAAAAATATAATTTGTTTGAAATATGTATTTTTTACTTTTCCCTGCAAGATTTGTAGCAGCAAAGGGAATTCGTTGGAGAGTTGATTTTTTAATACGTGCATTTCTGATGGTTTCGTACAGGTGGAAAAATTTGGGAATTTTTGCCAATCATTTCGTAACACTTTCACTCTTTTTTTCCCTATTTAGTTTTATTTGATATTTTCACCCACGCTTATATTATTCAATAATTCCATTCTTCTTTTTCTTCTTCCTATCCTGATGGCAATACATTTGAAATCATTTTTTCAGTTGCCAAATAATTCGCGAAATATGAATTTTTGTCACCTCCATCCACCTATTTATCTTTGTAAAATGGTAGTAAATCCCTTTAGAGAAACTACAAATGGTAGGTACTGGCCGAATTTTTTGGTTTTGGGGGATGCCAGTCGGTTTCTTTGAAGTTAATTAAATACTAACCACTACTTTCCTCTCATCCATCATAATTTCGTTTTTACAGGTATTTTTTGACATTTTTAAAACAATATGAATTTTAATTATTTTCTTTGTTTGCGAATTTGTCTCTTTATTACTCATCTTCAATTATTTTTGTCTACCTAAACTCATTTTCCCAGATTTAAAATTCACTCTTTCTTCACTTTTTATCTTATCTTAACTTTTTATCTTATCTTAATTTCTCATTTCTCACTTCTTATCTTCACTTCTTATCTGTTGGTATCCACATGTATGTTGGCTTTTGCCATCATTGCAGAGTTGTACTTTTGTCAAGATCCGTTGCCCTCATTTCGTTAAAAATAGTAATGTTACCCTTTGTGAATTATTAACGGTGACTTTTTGAGTGAAATGAAGATGTTTGTTTTATCAAAGTTTACATTGATGAAATTTAATAATTTTTTGAGAGTTTTTTAACTACGAAGCCAAGCAGATCAATGGATTTAAAAGTTTTATATTGCAGTTCAAGTTTTTGGCTAAAATCGGTAAGTAGAATTAATTTGTCGGAATAAATTTTGGTGATAAAATTTGAATTCACTTGAGATTTTTACTTGAGTGATGTCCGTTGATTCTTGGCTTTTATTCTTGTGAACTTTCTGAATTTAGTAGTGAAAGGTGAAATAATTGAATTATTTATTGTACAAACGTGTTTTACCTAGAAGTAAATATGTTTCTTTTGAACTACAGTACTCCGAAAATGAGTTCAACTCACTTGAGAATTTCTTGTTTGTGAATTTCCTGTGTTGGATGAAAATTCTGTGAAACGGACACAGCTCAAATATTTAGGCAAAATCACAGATAAATTTTCCTGGAAAGTTTTTTCATTTTTCTTCTTTTTTTCCCTGGAATTTGAAAAATTTACCCAGTTTCATTGCATTCTTGCTAAAACTGTCTGAAAACTCCTTTCAATGCTGTAAATCTTCTTGGGTCTAGTTGTTGTTCCAAGAGCTCAACTCACTTCTATGGAAATAGTCAAGTCTGATAAAAAAAAGTATTGTTAAAATATACTTGTTTTGTAAATTTACATTTGTCTGGGTAGTATTCAAAGTACGTGTCTTTTTTATTAGAGTAATGATAAATAAAATTGTTATGGTTGCTTTATGGTTTGGTATTGTTTCGTAAATATTTTTTAGTTTTTCCCTAATTGGGTTTAAATAATGAAGGGTGGAGTTGAAATTAATGGTGTTGATGGGAATGAGGGTAAAATAAATATTGTTGAAAAAATCTGGTTCAATGAAAATCACATAAAATGAGCTAAGATCGGAGACTTGTACCAAGAATTCTAAGTTTATCTGGACAGTAAATTAATTTTTTGGATTTAAAATTTCCGCTTAGCAAAATTGGTGAGTAAAAAATGTGCGATGGGATAGTTATCGGTTGATAACTTTGTCTTCGACAGGTACCCATACCACATTTATACTGCCAATAAATCCATTTGAGTCATCATTACCAAAACAACAGTATGATGAATTCCCTGAAATCTGTACTAAATTTCGAAGTGATCACGACGTAGCTGCGTTTTTCTTCATCCACGGCCAAACAATAAATAACGAGGAAGAGTACCTACCCAATAATGCGAAAATTTCGTCGTTTTTCCTCGAGCTTTTCCTTCCGACCCCCACCACCGTCGTCACCATTACTTTAACTTATTCACATTTTTATTTCCTACTTCTTTCTTTCCACTTTCTATTTGCTCTTTTTTTCCTCAACTTCCTTCTCGTTGGATAGAATTTTGGAAGGTAGGTAAAATACGTTGACACGTGGGTCATAAGCTCTATGTCGTGTCTACTCAACCCCAACCACCACTCACCCTCCACGTCTCATGCCAGCCATCAGTATTCCATTCGCTTACAAAACGATAAAAACTGTTTCGTACCGTGCGCCTCGAATACGAGATATTAATTTTATACGGCCTCGACCGCCGCCGCTACCACCATTCCAGAAAAAGGAAGTAAGAAAAATTCTACCGAATTTAGATTTAGAATTTAATTAAATTTTCTTTTATTTTTACGAGGAGGACGACGACAACGAAATTACCACATTTTTTCTATCGCCACCCTCTCCTCTACCTATGCCCATCGCCCTAAATTTGAGCCTAAAGCCGAAACAAAAACAAAGGTACGATAATTTTATTAGATGACAACGAAAAAATGGCTGTAACAATAAGAAAATATGAGTACGAGAGTGGAAATGACATTGGGAAAATGTGAGAATGAAAAACCTATTAGAACTTTTTCAATTTTTTTTTCCACTCTAAATGACGTAAGTGTATTTTACTGGAAATAAAAGCAAATTTGTACTCAAGAGATAAGATTGTATTTAGGCTTATTTATGATCGAGTAAAACAAGGGATGAATGTATTCGCATTTTGAAGATCTATTACATCATGTTTGAAGAGTATTTACTGCATCCGCGGTTCCTTGTTTATGAGTTTCTCATCAACAAAATCATGTTTCGTGACAAGAACCCATCAACGGTGACAAACGTTCTATAATCGTGTCCGTGAGCAAAGCTCCCAATGGGACCTGAACTTGTATTGTTGCGAATATGTTGAACGTTTCTCGTAATACTAATTTTCTGTGTGCCTGTGAGCTTGACTGACATATTAAAACCAATTATTTCAGAAGTATGCCTCAAACTTTTGTTGTTTGGAAAAATAATAATGATAATAACCACTTATTTTTAGTTTCGCTGATCCATTGCGATGAAATCAATATCATTATAATAATTCGAATATTGGCGAAAGATCTCTAATTTTGTATGTTATTCGAGACGTCAAAATGTATGAAATTGCCAATTTTAAACATTCTCATATATTTTTCAAGGTAGATCCTATTTTACTTACAATAGTTATTTGTAATAGAAATTCTCTTGCAGACATTTTTTTTGTTCTAACAATATCTCCGAAATGACGGAGTTGGTCGTAACTACTAATGACTAAAAAGTCTTATTAGTATTTCATACATTTAATACATATTCATGCATGTCTTCAATTTACAAAAGTGCTCAAACTGCATCTGTCTCGATTCATGTTTACGGCAAATTGGTTATACAATTTACGTTACATTTTTTTCAGCGTCTTTCATTCAATTATCTCGGGCATTTTCTACCATATTTCGAATGAATAAAAGTAAAAACATCTAGAAGTCTATTTTTTTGAACCATAAACAACGTCAACATCAAGACCAAAAAAGTCAATACGCGTCTTACACAGATCGTAGCGTTATTCAAAACTTTGTAACACAAATTGCATAATTAGTTTGCCGTGAATATGCAATTTTACGTATAAGAATAACTTATTAATAATTGAGATAGCTTACTTTGCAGAAGCCTTTAAAAAATCTTTTGTTTTCGAAACAACAATTCAGTTATTTGCTTATCTTTTTCAATTTTTATTCGTTCGAAATATGCCAGAAAATATCCGAGATAAATAATAGATGAAAGTGATTAATGAAGACACGCAACGCTTGTGTAACGCAAATAGTATAACCAATTCGCCGTAAATATGAATCGTGTCCGTTGCAGTTGAAGCGTTTTGGTTAATTAAAGACAAGTAGGTACTATGTGTATTTAATGTGAGGAATAATAATAAAACTTTTTCAAGATATTGCAAAAAATAAATAAAAGGATGAAAGAGGATTGTCCCAGAAACTAGGCGTTAAAAATATAGTTTACCTTGAAAAATATCCTACAGAAATTTTAATAATTGGAAATTTTATACATTTCGATGTATTGTATGACATACCTACAACGCTTTTGACTTTATAAAGCGTCATCGCTCCCCCCACACTGTATAAATGGCATCAAATTCATATCTAATTTTTCGCAGGTACGCGTTAGACAAACAATAATCCTTCAGAAAATTATTTCGCATTAAGTTTCATGAGAATTTCCGAGAACTGACTAAAATTGCATAAGCTTGATTATCATCCAACGTTTTACGCATTATAGATTATTTAACAGTTAATTAGGATTTGTACTCCTTTCCACGTATCATTTATAATGCATAAATATTGTTTTCATACACCGTATTCAATTAAAACCAATATTTTCAACCGCAATATCGATGAAAAGTTCTGCAGAATCCTAAAATAGTGGCCAATACTGACGACTAATTGTGTGAACTTCCTCTGGTTTGCTATCTCCGGAGACCAGAAATTTTTCACTGAATTTCTGTTGGCCCTCAGGTCTCTGAATATCGAGTGATTCCTTATTTTCATATTTTGTGTTTCTTCAGGCTCACATGAATTTAATGTTATTAAGATGCTGCGTTTGAACCTTAAATTTGATTCCACTGGGTAGCCTTTCAATGGATGCAATTTAAAATGAAGGAATTTTTTTATTTTTTCACTAGTTTAGTTACGTATCAGTACTAAGAACTTTAAATTGTGGTCTCCTAACCAGGGTATCAAAACTTAAAACGAAATACTCCGAAAAGAATGTTCCACAATTCCAACATAATCCAATAAAAGGCAAAAACTTATACTACAAAAATACATATAGTAAAAAATAAAAAATAAATTTATTTTTGAGTCCAGATAAGCCGGATTCAGATCTCAAGTTTTGAGAACCTCCACAATGAACCTATCGTCAGAATTTCCCAAGCCATTTATTTTCAAGATATGCTCATTCTCTATCCTCCTTTTCATCCAACCGTTAACCCTCCCCCATCACACCCCACAGATCAATCCATATTTTAAAAATTTAACACATATTAACAAACACTGTACATTACTGTATAAACCATTATATTTAATAGAATTCAACAATAAAATATTCACAACTCACCACCTTCAGACATTGGATGTATGAATTTTGTTAACAGCACAAACCTCATTGTAAAATTAAAAAAAGTTACACAATTCCAAACAATTCGAAGCTGCGATGAATTAACTGAATTTTTATGAGAAGATCAATACAGCTTCAGATGTTTTCACCAAAAAATGTAGTATTTAGGACCCAGTTGATTTACTCAAGGTACTAAGAACTTCTCAAAGTTTCAAACTTTTACCAAATTTTGATTTTTAGTAATATAAAATCTTACTTTGAACCAAACTACAACTGATCTTTGTCATAAAATTTTGATGACTTTTGGAAAGATCTAAAAGTTCTCACTTTTACTTTGATTTTAAATTTTCAAATTTTGAAAAAACATTAGTATCTCTCTAAATAAAATTTTTCGGGAGTCTTCAAATAGCATAAACCTCAAAAAATGAAAGGCAATTTAAAAAATGTTATATTACTTTAGGATTTTAATATGTCTAACAATAATGAAACAATGGTTTAGGTGTGGTAATGAACTTAGATGAAGTTAAAGTTATACAGTGACTTTTCTTTAATTAAGATGTAACTAATGAAATAAAAATTGGTCGAAAATCATAATATTTACTACACCTCTTCATACAGAAGATGTGAAAAGAAAGAATTAAAAAATAAGCCTGAAATAATGGTTTATATAGGTGAAAATACTAGAGTAATACAGTTGGCGAAATGGTCAAACACAAAGAGGTTCCATTTATTTAAACCACATTTAATGACCTCAAAGATTGGAATTTAGAAGATGATAGAAATTAAAAAAGGGAAAAGTGAAGGTAGTAAACAGGTGTTTTTGTATCAATTAGGATAAACAAAGGGTTACAGTATGGGAATAATTTCATAATAATTTCAGAGGGATAGAAAATCAAGTACACATACAAGCATCAGATATTATCCCATTATGAGTCATTTGATCACTTCTTTTATAAGAAATAGGGACCAAGGAATCATATTAAATAAAGAGAAGAAATAAAAATGGTATTTACATAAGGGAAATGAAAATCTAAAGGGGCTACACGCACCCTAATTCTCTATTCTTCATAGAAGAAATCATGAATATTTTAGCCAAATTCCCACATCATAAATGCGTATACAAGTGTATTTATATAAAAGTAGAGCCTGGTTATAACAATTTAACCCCAAAAATTAGTAACATTTAGGATATTAAGAGTTCGTATTTTCCAATTTTATAATCCAGGGTAAATGACCTGTAGAAATTAGGCAGAAGATGGAAGAAAGAAGTTACAAAAATATCTACATTCTTTATGAATGCATTTTTAGAAAGGGATAGGATATAAGAAAAAATAAAGAATGGATGTGGTATGCGACCCTGGGTGGCTCAATCCAACCCAATACATAACCTAACATAATTTCCCATTAATAAAAAAACCACTCAATTGAGTGTTCCACGAGCATCTCCACCAACAGAATTCAGTGAAGATGCGAGTTAAGGGCCCCAAGACCTGCTCAGCTAGCCAGGTGATCGATTGAACCGCTTTATACCATGCAACAGGAAAGAAAAAAAAAAGGTGAATTAAAAGAAATTTACCTTATAGCTGAGTGTCCGAGAAGGCGTCTTTTTCGAAAAGACGGGCCTGAGTGTACCTCAATTAATTGCCTCGAGCGGGCCCGATGCCCGCGAATATAAAATTAAACCATTATTAAAAAAAAATAAAAATGTATTAAAAGTTCATCTTTATAAAAATGTAGACGAAAAAATAAATCGACCTCGATGGTCGACGACAAAACGGAGGATGAAAATGTACATAATTCATAGTAATATTGTAGTATACAGGAAAAAAATATAATTCAGAACAAAATGGCAGGGGATTTTCCGACAACCGAGGTTGTATAGTGTCATTACCACCACTAGAAATAAAATGGTGGTAATGAAAAGATCGAAAGTTTAACAGAGAGGGAAAAAATGTTTAGGCTACGTGGCTAGGCTAAGAGTTTAGCCTAGCTGAAGACGCTCACGGCGTTTTAGAGTGCGTGAATTTAATTTTAATTTTATTTATTTTATTATTAGGGGAAAAAAATACGAAAAGTTTTAAATTTTGAGTTTAGGGGATTGCCGCATTCCACATGGAGAGTGTGGTTAGTCTACCAAAATATTGTATAGGATAAAGAATTCAAAAATTTAGATGAGACGATGAGAAATGGAACTGGTTAAAAAGTTCGAAGAATAATTTGAGTCTAAATTTGAGTGAAATGTAGCAATAAGATCTGAAAAAATTCATTATCCAGAACATGTATCCATTTTTCATTTAGGATCGGCATTGCTGAAAATAATTTTATATTTAAAAAGAAAAACTGTGCCCATTTTATTTCACAAAATATTAGCAAAATTTTTTATAAAATCATTTTTTGGTTAACCGGAGAGCTAACAAAGAGGTGATTAATAATTTGTCAACTACTGAAGACGTTCTTGTATTATAGTAAGGTTTTAACAAGAAGAAATCCACACAAAGACGATAGTATTAAATATAAGATTTTTAGGATGAGTCATCAAAACTTTTCTCCCATATCACGAACAAAATTAATGTTATTTTTTGAAGAATATAATGGGTGAAAACATTACCTATGCACAGTGCACCAGCTATAAAATATGTGGAAACGAGTACGAAGCATAATAAATTGGGTACTTAATAAATAGGTAGTCGATAACGAGTTCAATTTCGTGTAGTAATAGAAAATTAATGCATTTTAAAACGTAAACGCTCCCACTTTCTCATTACGCTTAATGCGACAATAATAATTATATCTACTTGAAAAAAAAAATTTTTAACTCAACTTCCAGAAAATACAATTTAAAATGGTTTAAATAATAAGTATTTTTTATCGGACAATGATACGAAATGACATATTCTCATAAAATCTATTTTGAGCATATTTTTTTCAAAAAGAAGGTTGCAGCGTTAGGCTCACAATGTTGCAAACTTGATATATTGTTGAAGACGTTAAAACGTGAGTAATCGCCCATTTCGAAGAATTGTGTATTTTTTCCAATGTAAAAGGAAACGTATTTCTTGAACGGTATTATCAAGAAAACAAAGACAACCGCGAATTAATCCGAAAAGTGCAGACGGCACATTAAACGACATTAAACGAGGTTCGCGGAACACTTGTATGAATCACATATTATGCTGTACCAACAATTCGCAGAGAAACATAAAACGAATGTCTGGCGTGAAATACTTGGATAATCGTATTTATTGTATCGCAAATTGCATAACCAGTTTGCCGTAAACACGAATTGCAGAAGAGACGACAGTTATACGTATTTTATAATAGTTCTGTCGCAGCCAAATGTGTTCAAAACAAATAAAGACTGATCGTTTTTGGTTGATGATTTATCCACGTACGACAATAAGACAAAAATATTCAGCGGTAAATGGATGGGAGCGAATATAGAAAACCATTTTTTTTCTATTGATTGGATTAAAGGTAATGAAACTGATTTTTATTTTTTTAAGGGGAAAATGTTTATAAATGTAATGGCATGAGTATATAAATACGAAAATAATGTTGGTAGTGAAATAAGTTTTCAAAAACTACGGATAAATTTTGAGATAATTGTGGGCCGCATTTTGATTGTACCCACAGGGAAATAAAAAGACACTTTGTTCGAATAGTCTGAACATAAATTGATGCCAGTCAAGAAAACGAAAGTAATATTGCAATAATATTGATTTGAAGCATTCAAAATTAAGGATGAGATTATCAGATAAGGGTTAGAATATATGAAAAAATGGTACGTTTAATTGTATAACTGGTTCGCCGTAAATACGTAAGATGAATGAATCTCTTATCAGGTTTTATTGGAAGTTCTGTTATTTCATATTGAATCCAAGGTATTGTTGGGCCTGGAATGCTGGTAGTTTTTTGTCTCGCTTAGAATATCCGATTTAAAAAAAAAATTAATTCGCGCTTTAGCCCTATTTTCATACATATCAAATTAGAGTCCTGGAATTTTGGGCTTTAGGCAATACATGAGAAGCCCTACCCTGCCATGGAATCAAATATTAAGTAATTATATAGTTTATCTCATGTTAACCAAGGAGGTAACTGTCTTCACTAGTACCTTCTAACCCGTTTTCGAAACAATTTTAATTAATGATTGTGGGAACCGCCGTATTTTGCTCTACGTATATAAAATACATTTGAAGATGGCCATATGGTCAAGTTCACCACTTTTAGCTGGCGAATATGTAGGTCCCAGGTTAGATTCCACGAACCAACAAAACTTACAATGATAAACTTTTATTCAAATTTCCAAGGTTTATTTTCTGATGGAGCTTTGCTGGAATATTATAATTTAGTCTACGGTTTTTTTGTAGCGTGGGGACCTAACTTGACGTTCAAAAAAAAAATTAATTCCTTATTCTTTTTTTTTTTCTTTCTTTCCTACCCGCACACTGAAGAACAGAGCTACTTATTGCTGGCCATCATACACTCGAAAAACCATCTTTTTTCATTGCCTTAAGTTCTTCTTTTTAAAATTTTTTTAAGCTACTTATCTTTTGAACACCGTGTTTTTTACACTGGCTCTCTTTTCATATTTTAATTCGAAGCTTTTTTTTCGAAATTTAGCCTTCCTTGAAATTAATTGATTTTAATGTGGTCCTAGTTCGTGGTTCTGGCCAATTAGAGTATTTTGGCATCTCTGGTCTGCACGTGTAACTTGTGCCCAAAAATCAAATTCTTTTCCATATTCAATTAACACGTTTTTGGTTCTTACTTTTGTTTTAATTTACGTTATACGTTTATTGGTTGTTCATATTTATCTATTTAATACAATAATTATTTTGTTCTTAAACATGTTTTAATTCTTTCTTTGAGTCCTTTGTCGTGTAAGTAATGTGTGTGAAGTGAATCTGTGAGTGCTCAATCCCCAATTAATTTGATTCTTGTGATCATGAAGGAAACGCATGTTCGTACCAAAATTACATTTTTCTAATTTCTTTTTTTTTTTTGATCAATCTCACCGCTATGTTTGCACTTTTCACTTGGACCTTCGCACACTGCAGTTTGATTTTCGTCAATCCAGGTAGTGCTTTTGTCGAAAAGAAGTACGCGAGTATGACAGAGGCCAAGTTTTATGTTTCCTATTTTTAAATAAATTAAAGTTACAAATTTTAGACAAATAAAACGATTCTAACCCAGGCGCAGGGTATTCAGTGAGACCAGTGGCGGATGCATCAATCACTGGCAAGTCTGATCTTAATCATAATTGTGGATGTGTTCAAATTTATGTTCTGTCAGAACTGAGTTCCCAACCGAAAAACGTGTACGTTAATTTAATTTTTCTTAAATTTTTCTTACTTTTCCCACATTTTATGGACTAAATTTTAAATTTTCTCACGTTTCTTCTCCGCTCAAGATTGTGTTATTGTTGTTGCCGTTTTTTTTTCTTCCTTTATTTTTAGAATAGAAATTATAAATCAAAAATCTGCGTAGGTAACGCTGTCAACTCGTAACCCCATGGTAAAAAAAAAAAAAAAGGTTACGCCAAGTGTTTCATTCGGGCGAATGAAATTCCCTACCATTTTCCATCCCCGCACATTTCACCCCTTCGCCCTTTCCATTCGATGGAAAGTTGGTTAATAAATAAAGAATCGGCGTCGAAAACGTGGTCGTAAGAAAAGACGGTCGGGTGGGGTGGCGGGATGCCAGCCGATAATCCCATTTTTACTTACGAATATTTTCCTGCCTACTTTTTACTCATTCACCCCGCATTCACTCCTCTCTGCCGCGGTCGTTACTTATAATACGCCAACTCTTTTAAATTACAATACACCCGATATCACCCTCGTCCTATTCGTCGACATATAATTTGTGTCTGCATGCCCCAGCCTTGGTACAATAGTCAACGACAAACATTTCAAATGAGAAAAAACAACCTGACAAAAATAAATGTTGAAAAAAAAAAAAAATGCCTAACGAAACTTTCTCGAGAATCGCTGCTTTTTTTTCTCATTCTTTCGCTTTCTTTTCCAAAGAACGTAGTTTCTTCTCGGAGGACGTATCGCATATGGTTCCATTGCCAGACGTCAATTGGTTTTTTACGATACAGGAGAGGCTCCGGTGCACTACGGTGTCGAACTGTGAACCCAGTCCTTTACTATGTGTCTCCGGTGCTGGGTTACTTCTATTCCAGAATAATAAATAGTATCTCCGCTAAAAAGAGAAAAGAAAAATCTGTTGTTCTTTTTATTTTACTCGACGGCGGCGTAATCAAATACTTCGTTTGCAAAATGCAAGTTAACACATTTTGCTGCGGGCACTAAATTGAAATTATTTTCCAATAGTACATCCGACAGTAATCAGTTGAAAAACAAAATATAATATATATCTTCTTTTTGAAAATGACAAAAAACTCAAACCTTTCATTTTGAATCGTAAAAATGTTAAAAATTCAAATTAACAAATCACTAATTTTGACGCATTCTGCTTACAGAAACGTTTTTAATGAGGTACACATTTCTATTTTCACTACGGGGTAAAAACTGAAAGGTGAAGGTGGCAGGCACGGGTCTTGGTGCGCGTTTTGGTGCAAATTTTGGCACAGCAATAAAATGAAAGAGAGAACTAAGTAGAATTTGTGAGTGTGCGTTACATTTGATTGCGTTAAAACACGCACACTAACAATAAGTTTAGGTTATAAAAGAGTTTCTCTAAAATACTCGTCTGTTATTTAAAAACAAATTCCATCCCTGATAGGGCTTGAAGAAGGGATACTTCGCGTGAAAGGGCGTACTGTTAGGGCACTATAGTTACAATTTGAAAAACTAAAACTAAACTTGTTTTGAAGAAGCTAGCACATGGGCATGTAGGGAGTGGCAACACTGCCTTAGTTCCACTCACCTCTTGATGATTATTGCATCACCTCACTTACGCTGTCTCTGTGATATTCAGCATTTTGAAATCTCATTATTAATTATGAATGTTAATTAATATTAATTATTTCATTCATATTTCATATTACTTAATTTCGTTTGTTGTTTGTTTGTTAAATAAACGTTTTGTTTTGAAAAGGAATGTCTTACTTTTCATCATTTTAAAACTTGTAGCTTATGGTACGTTACGTCACAAGCACATGGATAAAAGATAACTGATACCAACTAAATTTGATTTTAAGGCCACAAAATGTTAGTTTAAGATACAGTGTTACCAGCCCGCAAAAATCGGAATGTATATCACATTAATAAAAATTCTATCAGCTTGCTTACAGGCGTTGAAGCGCACTTTATTTTGTTGTATTTTAGACGGAATTGAGATGTAGCCTATTATTGTTTTGCGCTGTAAAAACGCTGAGCTATGCTTCTTGCATAGTCTCAGTTGTGGTTTCCCCCACATATCTCTCTGGGTTTCTCTTTCTCTATAGAGGCGCATACGAGCATACTCAGCGAATCGTTCCCCAATTTGCCAATGCACACCTTCTCAACTACGAATCGACCTGTTTTTACCAACTTTTAACGAACTGATGTAATGCCAGTTACATCAGTGCATAATGTTTTAATTCCAAACAGTTCTGTTATCCCACAAGCAAGATTTTTGCTTTGTGTTTTTGTACTACGATTTTTGTTAAGACATGAAATGTTTTTGATTAAAATATATTGACTTTCTTCCCTGATGAAGCCGAATGTTGGAAAGTTGATATTTATGGTAATATGATTAGCTGAATTTACGTGCGAGTCTTTTCCCAATTACAGCCGAGTTTGGTAACTATCAAATTAAAGCATGGCTTAAAATGGATAAAGAACAGACACCTTGGTGAACTTTTTAAGGTGTAATGGTTTGGAAATATTCTGTGTCTGCCTTGTAGATTGATCCTTCGATCTCTGAAAACTAATTCTCGAATATTATACGACAGAAAACGTTTTGTTTTTGTTCGCCTGAACTACGTTCATTTTAGTTTGGTAAATTGGTACCCTATTTTCTCCCTTCCCAGTGAAGTACCGCAATAATTTCCACTCCTAGTTTAATTGAAATTCTTTAAAATTTACTAAAAATGAACGGATTCAATTCTTAATCATTTATTCACCCACGAGAAAATAATATACTTTTTTGAAGCAACAGAGAGAAAAAATTCGAAAAAAAAAAAGAAGGAAATAAGTAGATAATATTGTATTTGTGACATAAGTAAGTTTCAAACATGATGATTGTTACGAGCAAAATTTTTGAATCACAAACCGAAGGCGGTGATGTAAATCACTCGGGTATAGCAATTAACTAATTTTGCACGTGTGTCACACACTATATTTTGCAACACCTACCCGAAAAGTAAACCTTGACGATCCAAAAAGTTGAGTATTTCAACTGAATATGAAAACGTACATCTCGATGACATTCTCTGCCATCTTAGTTCTGGTAAAGTTGTTTTTTAGATTCGGTGCACATTTTACATTTAAGACAGGAGTCGAGGATAAGAATGGGTAAGTATTATCGTTTTTGGTAAAAAGAAACCAAATGACCCAATCGTGTGGTTCTGAAGTATTTGGCACGGACATTAGCTAATAACGCACTTTTAACAACAAATTTGACTCAAAAAATTGAATTTTCCGTCAAAAAAACCTTTGTATTTATTTTGGACACAACATTTTTCGAGTTTTCTGATTGGAAAGATATAATCTGATGTTTCAAATTGGAATATAACACTAGGGTTCGAAATGGAAGAGGAAACTATGACTAGGTATGGCCTTTAAAGTGCCTAAATTATTGCAATGAAAATTAAGTAAATAGTAGAACAAAATAATGTAAATGAAAAAAAAAAAACAAACACGAATGTAGATCGACGTGTATTAGTTGAAAAATTCCTGGAGAAGTAGTTTTTCCAAAATTTTGTGTTGACTACGAAAGGAATCGAGCTGAAGTTTTCACGGTTATTATATGTGTGTTCTAGTTTGGTAGAAGTTTGGTGCCTATTCATTCTGTAGTTTTGGGAAAATTGGAACAGAAAAAATTGCTGGAAAAAATTTATTGTTCACGGTTTCGAGGAAAATACGAAAGGGATAGGTCGAAGTGTTCACGATGGGTGGTTCGTGTACATACAGAACCAAGTCCAATAGGAATTTGTTACTTATTGGTTCAGTAGATTCTAAGAAAAATGAAGAACAAAAATTCCTGGAAAATAAGTTTTTCCAGAATTTTGAAGAATGTACGAAAGCAAGTCGTTTGTGTTGCTCGAAGTATCTTTTTCTTATTTACGGCGCCAGAGGTTACGAGCGTGTTTTCTGCATTACATTAATTTAGATTTTATTTTTATTTTTTATTTTTCATTTTTAACATCGTAGATGAAAATTGGCAAGCTGGATTTTTTAGCGAAGTATCGCTACGCTAGTTTTTTTTTTCCTTCCATCGGCTTGTGCTGCTGTTAATCGAATTTGAACGCGTCTTCTATAAATTTAATTTTGTTCGTTTATTGTTCCGCGGTAGGACGGAAAAATTTGATAAAAAAATTCGCTTTCATGCTAAATACGTTTCTGAAATTTCGTTCGTAAATTTAATTTTCATTTTGTCCTCCTTGTTAGTCGCAGACTCGCTTCGAAGACAACGCGAGAAAGATGGCAAAAAAGAAAAAAAAGGAACGTCATCTTCGTTAATGACGTTTTTCTTTCTGGATCTGATGCATTAACCCGATTTATTCCAGTTTTCTGAGGTATTTTTATGCCACAGAAAAAAAGTTTACTCAACTCTCCAACTTTGGCGGTTTATTTAGTTTTCCCTTCTTTCAGTTTATTCGGATTTCGTTTTACGCTTTTGGCAGCGATCGCGAATCGTTATTAAAATGACTTAAACATACTCTGCGAGAATCGCTGGAGTCGAAGAGGGGCCGAATAACACACCCCGTGGAACAGACGACGAGAAATGCGAGCATTTTATTCGTGAAAATCCGTTCGAATTTTCGATTCACGATCACTGTACCGTCTGCATTTATAATAACAAGAATTTTTCAACCTTTCGTTTGCCTACCTTGTGGGTGTGGGTACCAATACCTACGTACTATATTTTTGGTGAATTACCAAAAAATTGAACAGCAAAATGAAACAGACAGACGAAGAAACGGAGAAAGGGGCAAAAAGAAACAACTAAAGTATCGGATACGATCTTAAAAACCGGCTTGAAAGAGGCAATCACAATCCTTGTGTACACGAGTAAGACTACGAATGTAAATTTAATAAAAGACGTGAAAAAAAAATTGAAGAGTGTGAACGAAAAAAAGGGAGAAGAAAAAATATAAATTGAGATTCGATGCGTATTCGAACCCGTTAAGTAAATAAATGAAATAGAACGGGTAGAAAAAAAAAAACAAAAAAAAAACAGCTTCACTTTTTTTCTCCGAATCCACGGAGAGAGCCTTTGACTTTATTAAACGAATGAAAAATTTTCGCAGTTTTTAGTCTTCCTTTTTATTTTTCTTTCTTTTTTGGCTCGACGTTTTTCCAACTTTCGAAAATTACTTTCGAAAATTCGAGTCAGCCGAGCTTTGGCGAGTAAGAAAGCTTCGAGTGAAACAGTTTGAGGTAGGTGAGCCTAATTTTCTTCTTTTTTTTTTCTTTTTTTCAGAGGCGAAGGAAAAACAAAGAAGATATGCCATTTCGCCCTTTCGGCGTGATTACGAGATTTGATTTCAATTTCAGCCACGTTATACGAATATTCGTTAAATTAAATTATTTTATTATTTTACAAATTAAGAATATGGGACGATATTATGAGATATTCTTCTTCTAACGTGCGTGGAATGATAAAGAAAATTTTCTGGTGAGAAGCTCGTACAATTTTAGGCGGCGGTAGTCTTTATCTAAGCTATTGAAATCGAAAAGTGTGCAGTACGTATAATTATTGTAGTAGCTACCTACTCGTATCCACATTAAGATAATAATTGCTAATGGATGTTAGAGATTATGGAGGATTATTCGGAAATTCTTCGAATGAACCACATTATAGCGTATAATTATTCAATTTTTTCTGGTCTTTCTTTGTATCTATTTCATTTAAATACTTATATTCTAAGAGAAAACGTTGGTGTGATTCGATATTTTATAAAAAACAAATTAGATTTGTGGTTATAATCGTATTATCTTACTCTCTGTAGTTGCCTTATTTACTGCAGGCATTTTATACCCTTATGGACGGTTTAAACTCATTTCTCAATTCTCTAATCTCTAATCTATATTCTGTAAAGTTGGGAAATTCTAACTTTTAGAGAATACATCGAGAGAAACAGTATAAACCGAAAACAGTGTTTTCCATTAGTAAACTTTCTACAAATTAGATCATAGAGAATAAATCAACGAATATAAACCGTCCTTTAGGTATCTATACCTATGTCTCAGCTTTTATTTGTAAATGAAACTTCTTTACTGTCGTTAATAGTCTGGGAGCCAGCGACAGGTTTTAGTCACTCATTTGACCAGTTAATTTGACATTTGTTCTTCCAATATGGTCCTACTGTAGTATTCCAATGGGGCTAACTTCATTCATAGGGAAAACCATCATCGTGAGAACAAATAACCTTCACACTTATCCAAAATTTTAACCAAATCTTTTTACCACGAAAAAATAAATGAGGAGTTTGGAGTGTCCGGATAAGTCAGATGTCTATGACTCGCACGAGGCCCCTCACAATTTCATCCTACCAATCATATCCTCAAAATCACTGTGAACATTTATATTTATACTACTTCATTCTCACTTTGCCTATTCTCATCCTAAATCAGGGAAAATTTATTTTATTTTTGTGGAATACCTTACGTCGTGGAAAGTAAAACCAACAAAGAAGGTGTTCAACAGAACAATTTGCGTGTTTATGCCAATATACCAAAAAGGTATGAGGGAGCCAAGACCTCGGCAAACACTGGCGATTTGGTCTATGATTTTTTCGTCTTATATAGCCGGCTCCCTACACGCACACATACACACTTATGTAATAACTACATAAGTATTGTGTAGATAATTTATTCGTACTTTATGGTTGCTATGGCAACGGTAAAGTACGGAGAATGCATCTTCGTATCGGTCCGTGACATCGCCGAGATAATTATCTATCGATTCGTCACGGTCCGAGATTTGTAACTTGTCTATCTGCAAAAATAGACAAGTACAAACGAACATACATTTTGTATTTGGTTTAACGTGCAAGGCACGAATAATTGTCACCGAAGGTGACGACTGTTGTCGATAGGCCGAGCCTATTTCCTCATACGAGTAATGTTCTAATCCCCACAGCTACTCCCCCCCAGTTTTTGCATCGTAAAAACGATTAATCGCTTGTCTGGGGGATTAGAGGTTTTTTAACGCTGTTTTTGCTCCCTCTCCCATTTAGCAAGGGCGCTTCCAACGGCTGCTCCAACGCACTCGTAGGACTCCATGCGTTGTGCTTGTCGCCTGAGGAAGTTGTCCCTACTTCTCTGTCCTCGTTGTCTCGGTGGTCTATATTGGGGACGACGGTAAGGGTGGTTGCGGACAGGCATAGAGGGGCGAGGATTGAATTGTCCGGTCGTGGTCAACAGTGGCGAATTTGACTTGGGGGTTGCCATGAACTGTTGACTGCGGATAGGTTTCGGGGCCGGAGGAGGAGTTGCACGGAAAGCAGGGTCCTCATCGGCGAATAGAAATTTCGCTCATTCCCGCATTGTCGGTTTGGGGGTTGCCATCTTTGGGGTTGCCAAAGAGGGTAACTCCTTAACCGGCGTTTTGGGAGGCGAGATCAGGGGCGGTAGTTCTTTCATCATGTGGCTGACAATTTTCTCTACCGGGGACAGGTCCGTGTCCATTAACAGTTCTTCTTCGATTTTGGCCATTTCCATTTCATGTTCTATGAGGCATTGTTGCTGCATATTGTTAATACGCGCAACATTGTCTTTGGAACATGAGGGGATTTGTGGATCAAAATCGGCGGACAACTGTTGCTGGTTTGTAGACGACATTTTTTAAGAAAAATAAAGAAATACGAGAGAGAAAAATAAAATATTGAAAAAAGGCAAGGTTCAACAGTCGATGCGACGGTAGAAAAAGCGAATGAGGACTTGGTGAATTTAGGTTTCGTCCGTTACGTTAAAACGTTGTCTTTATTTGAGCGAGTACGTCCGTGGAGGGGATAGATGTAAAAATTCTCTATCGTTTGCAGCTTTTCCCGAAAAATTTTGTTCATTTTCTGCAAAGTTAGGCGTGTTTGAACAATTTGAAGCTATAGGTAATTCGAGATGAATAGAAATTCATCTCCGCTTCTGACGTCATTCGTAAGATGAACGTTTTTATTCTTTTTGTTTGTTTGACAACAGATACACGTTGCGATGTTTTTGTTGTCATCGATCGCACGTGGGTTTGTTGATACCTGTCGTTGTTTTATTGTTCACGCACTTTTCTTATCGTAGGATTCCACAGTCGTCGTTTTTTAGCGGGTTTTTATTTTTGTATGTTATATTAAAAGATTTTTATTTTCTTTGCGCTAATCGCTCTAATCTTCGTTTTGGAAGCTGATTTTTCGTTTTTCTACTTCCTAGGGGCCTGCCTCTTTTACGAGGGTTTATTGGGTCCGTAGGGTCATATTTTATTGTGACAATGTCGTCTGAAAATCTTACTGTCTTTCTCTTTTTTGTTTGTAAATTTTCTTTTTGTGTATCGACTGGTTCTTCCTGTACTATTTGTGTTTTAGTTATTTCGGAGGAATTAGTCTGTGTATTTCTTTTTATTTTTCTTATTATTTTCTTGTCGTCTGTTACCAAATAGGCAGGTTTCAATCTATCGATTGATATTGTTTTGTTTTCACCTGCGATGGATATCACAAAATTTTTGTTGTCGCGTGATATCACTTTATAAGGACCGGCGTAGGGTTTTTCCAGTGAAGATCTTATTTTTTCGTCTCTGACAAATACGTGTGAAGTAGTGGCCAAATGTTTCGAGACATAGATCTTTGGCTGGCCATGGCGAGCTGCCTGTGTTAAGAATTTATTGGCATCAGTTCGTATGTTCTGAACTAAGATTTCGGGGCTAGTTTCTGTCGGATTTGTGAAAAAGTCCCCTGGTAGGCGTAGCTCTTCGCCGAACGCTAACTGCGCTGCAGAATGTCCTGTGTCTGATTGGAGAGCTGATCGTAGGCCTAAAAGGATGGTTGGAAGTATATCCACCCATCTTTTTGTGTCGTGAGCCATTATTGAGGCTTTTAAAGCTCTATGCCATCTCTCAACTTTTCCGTTTGATTGAGGATGGTAAGCTGTGGTATGGTTATGTTGGATACCTAGCTTTTTGGATAACTCTTGGAAGAGTGAGCTTTCAAATTGGCGACCCTGGTCTGTAACTATGACTTCAGGTACGCCATATCGGGCAATCCAGTTTTCATATAGTTTGGCAGCTATAGTTGGTGCTGTCATTTCATATAATGGGATTGCCTCGGGCCATCGGGTTGCTCTGTCAATCATCGTAAGGAGATATCTGTATCCTTGTGAAGGGGGCAATGGGCCCACCAGATCAATGTGGATTGTTTTGAACCGCTCTGTTTGTTTAAAAGATTTGAGTGGAGATCGAGTATGTCTTCCTACTTTGGACTCTTGGCAATTCAGGCAAGTGCGAGCCCAATTATTGCAGTCAGACTTGAGTCGAGGCCATACAAATCTTGATGATACCAGATTAGCAGTACTTTTGGGGCCAGAGTGCGATAAATTGTGCACACTGTTGAATGCCAATTTGCGATATTTTTTCGGCAAGAATGGCCTGTTCTTGCCTGTACTGATGTCACATGTTAATAAGACATCAGTACCGGGAATTTTTCTTTGCCGCAGTTTAAGAGATGTGTTTTCGTTCAACAACAAGTCTTGCAATTCTGCATCCTTAAGCTGTTCTTTAGCTATTTCAGCATAAGGTAATTGGGCAGGAGCCGAGATAGCTTCGATTCTACTGAGTGCATCAGCTGGAGTGTTGAGTTCTCCACTTATATACTGGATGTCAGTAGTTAGTTGACCTATGTAGTCTAACTGTCGTGCTCTTCTCGGTGAGGCTGGCTCTGCTTTCTGCGTGAAGGCATGTGTTAGGGGTTTATGGTCTGTGTACACAGTAAAACATCTACCCTCTAATTGGTGCCTGAATTGCTTCAGTGCAGCGAAGATTGCCAGTAATTCCCTATCGTAAGTACTGTAATTTTTCTCTGTTTTTGATAGCTTTCTGGAGAAGAAAGCGAGCGGATATTTTTGGTCCTTTTCCTTTTGGTACAGTGTTGCACCAATTGCAAAGTCAGAGGCATCGGAAGCGACACATAATGGTAGACTTTCGTCTGGGTGAGCCAATAGGGCTGCATTTGCCAGTGAGTTTTTTATGTTCTCAAATGCTTTTTCAGCTTCTTCATTCCATTCGAGTGGAGTTTTATCTCTTTTCTTTGATGTTTTTATTAAGGCAAACAGCTTACTTTGTTCAGCTGCTGCGTTTTTCATGCAGCGTCTATAAAAATTTACCATCCCTAAGAAGCGTCTTAGTTCTGCTACGTTTGAGGGTTTTGGAAAATTTAATATTGGCTCGACCTTGGTCTTTAGAGGGGCTATGCCTTCGGTTGAGACTTTGTAGCCGAGAAAGTCAATTTCGGTTTGTGCATATAAGCTTTTTCCGACATTAATAGTAAGGCCGGCAGCGTGTATACGTTGTATAACGGCTCTTACATTTTTCTCGTGCTGTTGCTCACCGCCTTCTGAGCATATGCAAATATCATCCAGGTATGCATAGGCAAATGGCAAATCCCGAAACAGTCCATTGATGAATCTTTGGAAAGTTTGAGCTGAATTGCGGAGTCCAAAAGGCATTCGAAGGTATTCGAATAGTCCAAAGGGCGTTATGAGTGCCGTTTTTGGAATGTCCTGTTCGGCCATTGGTATTTGGTGGAATGCCCAGTTTATATCTATTTTAGAATACATCGTTTTACCCTTCATATTTGCATTGAAGTCCATTATGTTTGGAACTGGGTAACGATCTGGAACTGTTTTGGCATTTAAGGCTCTGTAGTCGCCAACAATTCGCCATTCTCCACTTGCTTTTTTAGTCATGTGGATTGGGGAACTCCATGAACTGTTTGAAGGTCTGCAAATACCTTCTTTTATTATTCGATCATAGTATTCCTTGGCTGCTTTTAGCTTGTCTGGCAGAAGCCGTCTTGCTCTAGCATGACATGGCGGCCCTTTTGTTTCTATATAATGAACTGTATCATGTTTATAGGTAGGGTGCCTGCGAATTGAAGGTTGAGTGACTCCAGAATAGTCTGACAAGATCCGTAAGAATCTTTCGTCAACTTTACTACAACTGGAAATGGCTGTGTCCAGTTGAGACACTAGTGTTTTGCCTTCCACACAAAGTTTTGTTTCATTATCGATCAGTTTTCCATTTTTTAGATCAATAATTAGGCCATAGTGTGCTAAGAAATCAGCACCCAGGATTGGATTTGGAACATCCGCAATTGTAAAAGACCAAGTCATGTCTCTTCGCAATCCAATGTTGACTTTGATAGTTTCAAGTCCGTATGCTGGAAGGTTTTGACCGTTCACAGTACGGAGGTAGTATTTCGGAGTGTGTATCTTATGTTTTTTGTTTACTGGCAGTATGCTTAGGTCAGCGCCTGAGTCTATTAGATACTTTCTCCTGCTTGTCCTGTCCTTTAGGAACAGGCGGCATGAGTAATTTTCCGAGGGGTCTTCGGCCGCATAGATGGCCCCTCGTGTTAGTTTGACGGATCGGATTTGTAAGTTTTGCCCCACCATTGGCATTTGTTGTTGCATTTGGTGGAGGCCTCGCCAAATCTATTGTGATAGAAGCAGTTCTTTTCATCCCATTTTCGAGAAGGAGAGTTGGATGAAGATTTTTTATTTTTCGGGGGAGTTGGACTCTGCCCCCTGCGAGAATTTCCGGTTCTTCGGTCTCTTGACCGGCTTTGTCGTTTCTTATCGGGCCTGCTTCTAGACCGGTTATTTCGCTGGTTATTACTTCTATTTTTATTGTTGTTACTTTGCACTTGTGAAGTGAGCTGGGCTATTTGGGCTCTCAGCTGTGCAATTTCTCCGTTCTCTGCTGATACTGCACTGATCGAAGGTGAATTCTTCGAGTATTGGAGTGCATTGTCAGCGCTTTTGGCTAGGTAATCTAGGTCAGCGGATTCATTTATTATCGTTGATCCTACTGCTGCCAATGCCTGTACAACATGTTGAGGAAGTTGCTTACAGAATTGGTTTCCGATTACCGAAGGGGCTACTATGTGGTCAGCCTTCTTTCGCAATTTAGCCATGAAGATTGAGGGTTTATCATCCCCTATCTTCATTCCACCCATTATTTCGTCAATAATTTCATTTTTCGATTTCCCAAATACGTTTCTTACTTGTTTGCAGAACCATGCGTATTTATCGGTTTCTGCCGGAGGGCAATCCATGATATTCGGGATTCCTCTTATTATTTGTGGGGGCATGCCTCCACAAATATGTATATATCGTTGGTCGGCTTGTATATTCTCGGTTTTGAATCTTTCATCGAGGAGGGTCAGCCAGACATCAACTTCATTTGGGAGGAACTCTGGAATATCAATCCTCCGTCTATAGAATGCCGGATTCTGCTCGGTACGCGTATTTAGTAGCTGTATTACCTGAGCTATTATTTCTGGTGTTAGCACTTGTTGGGAGGATCCGGATGCTGCCATTGTGGGTGGGTTTTCGTTTGGTTGTGCCATCGAACTTTGTTGGCTAGTGGCTTCGCCAAAAGTTGGGGCAGATCGTATTTGCTGATCTGTTGGAGGAGTCGGTATATTTCTACTCCTCAGAGATTTGGTGGACAATTCGTTTTGGTCAATTGTCACACCTAGACGTTCGAGTTCTGGATGTCTATTCCTCTTCTTGTTTTCGGAGAGGTTGAGGTCTTCAAATTCTTTTTGATGTGTCGAAGGTGGAGGAGTTGGTGGATGAGGCCAACTATGTCCTTCCAGGGTCTGCTGTTGTTCCTTCTGGTAATTATACTCTAGAAGGGGGGTATATTTTCCCACTTAGCAGACACCTTCGAGAGCTCCTGGTGTCTTGTTGTAAAAATAAAATTTCTTGGTTAGAAAAAATTTTATTTTTACTTTAATTGGAAAGCGAGTTACTCGCCAGCGCACCGCGCCACTTTAGTTTAAGCGCACCGCGCCAATAGACACCACGACGTGGCCAAAAAATCACGTCGAGGTCACCACTGTGGAATACCTTACGTCGTGGAAAGTAAAACCAACAAAGAAGGTGTTCAACAGAACAATTTGCGTGTTTATGCCAATATACCAAAAAGGTATGAGGGAGCCAAGACCTCGGCAAACACTGGCGATTTGGTCTATGATTTTTTCGTCTTATATAGCCGGCTCCCTACACGCACACATACACACTTATGTAATAACTACATAAGTATTGTGTAGATAATTTATTCGTACTTTATGGTTGCTATGGCAACGGTAAAGTACGGAGAATGCATCTTCGTATCGGTCCGTGACATCGCCGAGATAATTATCTATCGATTCGTCACAGTCCGAGATTTGTAACTTGTCTATCTGCAAAAATAGACAAGTACAAACGAACATACATTTTGTATTTGGTTTAACGTGCAAGGCACGAATAATTGTCATCGAAGGTGACGACTGTTGTCGATAGGCCGAGCCTATTTCCTCATACGAGTAATGTTCTAATCCCCACAATTTTATGAATAAATCCATTTTTAAAATTATTTAATACATTTTAAAAAAGAATATGAAATTCCTGAAAACCACAAATGTAATATCAAACAACATGGATATAATATCGATTACCTCCAAGTTACTTCTCAGGAATTTTAAACAAAATGAATAAATGTATTTTTTTACCTGTTATTGTTTACTCTGCTGGCCCAAATCCGTAATACAGGAACTTGGTTGCGTTGACTGGAAGTGACTGGATTTCAAATAACTGAGTTTAATTATAAAATCTAAAATTTTTGGTACCTATTCAAATTCAGAGTTTCCATAGGAATGAATCTACGTAACTCCGACCAAACAATCACAATCTTAGAAATATTGAATGTTCCAATTTCAAATTTTTAGGATTTTTATAGTTATTTGAACTTTGCCTTCCTTGAAATAATTACATAAGTACAAGATTTTTTTCCAAAATTTTCAATAAATTCATTTGTTTTTATTATTTCAAAAAATAACCAATTATTGGTTGCAAAACTTTCTCGAACTTTATTTTAATTTAGGGAAGGAACTTCCTTCACAAAAATATTATTTTTCTCAGGTAATAGAAATAATAGTTTTTGGATAGATTTTGAAATTGTTTAAAAAGCACCTAAAAATGAAAATTTGACTGTTCATCCAAAAATAAAAAATATTAAAGCATTCATAAAAACATACGATAATAGAAACAACTTTCAGCAGTTTTACAATTGTAACACAAAAGCCAAAAAGTATACCGTGACCCTGGCAACCACTGTGTGACTTTAATACTTTAAAAAAAAATTTACTCGACAAATTTTAAAGATAAAAAATAGCTGCTGTTTGACTCGAGAACTGCACAGAAGTGAAAAAATAGGTACCAACAATGGCCTTTTATAATCATCAAAAATTCCAATAGGCACCTTAAATTAAGAAACAAAACATCGATTGATGAATATTTTGTAATATTTGGCTGTAGCTCAAGACAACCGCATTCGTGAGAAAATTGTCTACTTTCCACCCTAGTTGAATAATATAGTAAGTAATCTTCGTGAAAAGTTGATGTTCTTATATATTGAAAGGGTGCAAAAAAAAAAAAGAAAGAATTTCAACATAGTTTGAAAACTGAGAATTTAGTCACATAGATCCTGTAAATTCATCCACATTTCATGCTGACACTGTGTAGGCGTGCTAGTTAAACCTAGTTTAAGTAGTGACACCTACACCCAGTAGTGACACTACTTATTATATTAATTATTTTCTTCTTCTTCGAACAAATTAAATTTAAAAAAATGCTATTGTAATGTATATATTCGCTTATTTTAATTATAGATGAACGCATTCGGCTACATGAAAATATTTCCATTTTATTGACAACTATCCTTGTAAATTATTTATTGTTATTCTTTCTCCACATTCCTTAAATGCTATTTGAATATTTTTTCTAATAGGATATTTGGTGACCTCAATACACTGGTCCTTCAAATATACTTGAATACACGAATTCCTTTAATCAGAAAATCCCCACCTCACACACATTAGTCATAGTGTAAAAAACTGTATACCAGAAAAGGTATATAAACCAATGTTTCAAATAGAATATTGGTACTGTTCAAAATTACGATAAACTATAATGTACCGTTTTTATGTCAAACAATTTTCAATTGTACTGTTTCTCAGACTCTGATAGAGTACTGTGTTGAAATTGGCTCAAAGTAAATGTACTGTTTTATGTACAAAATATTATTTTATTATATTATGAATTTTACCTTGTCTTTGAAATACTTCATTTAAAGTCCGATTCCTGAAAGTTAAGGTCTGCCATATGAGAGTGGATAGTAAATTAATTAAACAATTCACATTTATAGGAATTAATAGTCATTCTGTGTAAGGAGTAAAACATAAAAGAGTAAACTTATGGTACAGTATTACACTTACATGCCGTTACAGCTATAAAAAAGTAAAAATCAGTTCTTATAGCCTTGGTCTGAACTTACTTAAAATAGTAACTTTAAGCTGGTTTAAAAATCTATGTTCATCTAAATTTATTGAAATTTTTTTTCTTCAGCTTTCTTCAAGTCTCACGGTTCAGGCTATTCCCAATTGGTACTGTGTGCGGACAAGACTAGCACAGTAATGGAGAGTCGCTGAAAAAGGTTGCGAAAATTGAATTTACGCCAGTTCAAAGAGAATTGATGCGAAGTGAAACGTGATACGAATATGTCGTTTTGGTCGTCGTCTATACGAGGAAAAAAAAATACATAAAAAAGAAACACAGCGCAAATAAGAGAGCTGCGAAGAAACAAAGGCGTAGGGTAGTTTCAAACTAAACAGAATGAATAAAATCCATTGTGAAACATTTTATGGCATCCGTTTCCTTCGCTCTGCCCAGCATCACCTAGTTTTAAGAAATTTAAACGTTGGATCGGACAAATTTATTGTTGTTTTCTGTTCGATTCGTTTCTTTATTTTTATTTTTCTTTCAACGTCGAATAAACAGCCGAAGATTTTATAAATTTGCGTCTTTCTGAGGCCCCTCCTCTTCTAAATAAGAGTAGGCCTAATTGCGATCGTGTTTGACAAAAAAAAGAGGATTCGAATGCTTTGAAATTATGAACCGAGAGTTGAAAATGGTTTTGAGAAACTATTTCATCCATTTTCAATTACCTGTCCTTTCAGAAGAGAGATGAAAATTTGATTGAGGCAGGAAGACTCCGGATGAAGGCAGTTGGTTTTTTGTGTTGTTGCGCAGTTGAATACCGCACAGAAATGTGCAACATCTACGGAAGTTTGTTCGTATTTGTTTTATTTGTAAGTTATTTATTCTTTTGAACTATGGATTCGTGTTTTTGTTTTTAAGGGATACAATTCAGCATTCAAGAAAGTAGGTCTATTCTATTTACGTGTCCTTTATATATTTTCTAAGTTGTAAAACAAGATCGGTTTCTTTTCTTGATACCTATGAAAATTATGGTGACATCGAAAAATTACTATTCCAAATACATATAAAGTTCTGTATTTATGCATAAATTATTGTTGTTCCCTATTCGGTTGAATAACTCATTCTCAAATTCAATGAGAATATAATTATTATTAAAGCACTAAAAAATAACTTGAAGAGGTAAAAGAGAATTATTCCATAATTATCAACTTCTTTCATTCCAATATCATCAATCATCATGAATTAAGTCTTAGGTACTAAATAAAGTATCATTCTCCTTCAACTCCCGTTGCATTTATTGTCACAGAATAATTTGATTAATCAATTATTGTATTTGCTAGCTTTTAAATGTACAGACCTGGAAGGCAATAAGGCCTATCATAATAAGTTGTTGATGACTGCTCTATAATTGCACTAAAATCAAAACTAAGTAGGTTTTGTTAAAATTTGAACACTTCTCTATGTAATTTCTAGTTTCATTTTTACCCCTGCAGTCACTGCCCAAACACTGTATCTTACCTTTATGCGCATACAAGTAAGAATATATAATCGTACAAAAGTTTACTTATTTCTTTTAACGTCATAGAGAATAATGATGATCCAGTCTTTTGGCGGCAACTGTCATCGAGCAGTGTGAGCCCCTGTACCTCATACGAGTCAATGATTCCCATACTGCCATTCATTGTAGATTTTTCACATGACCTTAATATTATCATTTTTAGCATTCAGTTTGAAATAGGTTTACAAACTAAGCAGAACCAAAAGTAATTTATTGTCCGCAAAATTACAGGAAAATAGTAAAAATATAACTCAAACTAACTGGTGACTTAGGTTGATTATTTTACCTTGCACCTCTCCTTGTTTCTCATGAGCCTTATTACACAAATTCATCAGATTTATTTTCAAATCACAATAAGATTAGCTTAAATGAAATTCAAATGTTCTAATAATACTTAAGCTAAACTTTTATTTATGTAGATCACTAATCAAGCAATTTGTTTTTGTGGAAATATTTTTCAAAAATAGGGTAATCCAAACTATAACATGTATTGACATTTGAAATTTTGTAGATCAACACCGAACTTTTATCAAATAAAATTTAGTTGGTCTCCATATGGAAAATACAGGTAAAATACAGGTAAAATACAGGTAAAATACAGGTCAGAATAATAATGATACCAAAATATTGATTTAGGGTATTGCTACTAACAAACCAGGGTAACCACATAATCCTATCTTAGGTAGAAACAGGTAAATGAGCTTTGAGCTTAATTACATGTTTGATGCTTATTCCTTTACAGGTCCCCGATATTTCTCTAGGAACTATAACATAAACCTAGGTGTAATTTTGCTGATAAGGGATTCAAAGCACGACCTACAGATATGAAAAAATGATAACGATATCTGCGAGGCTATGCCATCGTTGAAAGTAAGCAGTGTGTCTATATATCGATTCACATCCCCACAACCACTGCCCCAATTCTGTAGCTGTGATTATAGCATGACAACAAAATAGAGGGCGGAGTTAGGCTGCTGCTTCTTGGTAAACCAGCCAAGCCTGCAGATGTAGACTTACTCCATTATGGCTCAACGCCATTCTCTATAGGGTGTGTGTGAACCAGTGGAGGAGCGCTTCTTATTCACTCATATTAAGAGTCACCAGTTCTGACGTTCTGCCTGCATAGGGATTGAAAGCGGCGACCTACCCACGTGGTTACGCCATTTCCAATAGCAAAGTGAGATGCGGGTCTCTACATATCCATTCACATACCCACGCCAGGTGTTTCAGATAATTAACTGATTATCGAGTTTGACTGGGTTAATTTCAGAAAAAAATGTTCAGTTCGATAAATGATGAACACCCGAAAAAATTCAACTTCGACCTATTTCTGACTGAAATTATTCAGGAAAATAAACAAACTGCGGAGAACATCAAATCTTATTGCCGGTGTTTCCATTTCTGATTGAAAATCTACGAATTTTCTTGATTTTTGATTTTGACTGCGACACATTACTGTTGTTATTAGGCATGTAGTTATGTTATCGAAACGGTAGCCGCATATCGATATGTGTATCGACACCATTCTATAATGATACAATGTGCATATCCACAGATTTTTTTGATTTGTCTCATACACTTTCAATGACCCTCAGAAGTGTACTCGCTAGAAATTCGTGCCTACTTTATTGTTTTTTTAAAGAATGAAAATTTTTTAACAATGAAGAGAAAGTCGAGTAATAGAATGCTGGTAGATTGTTGACAGTGCAGTTTGTTGTTGAGGTGGTAATGTTTCTTCAATACGATTTGACAATTTTCAAAATTAGACTTTTTAACTTTATATTTTCATTCCTTCGTATTTAACCACCAAAATTTTGATTAAAAAAAAATTAAGAAAGAAACATTTCCTTATATTATTTAGCTCAAATTCCAGCTGCGATAAAAATTTTCACCAGTGATTTATAGTCAATTGAAGTGTTACTGTTTCAAAATTGAAAAAAAAAAAAAAATTACTTGAATTATTTGCCTAATAAAGTAGGTAACTACATATGCAAAGTTTGCTGTATTGAGAAAAAATTTCGCAATTTTGTGTAAAAATTTTTCCGCTCAAAACCATTTGAATGTTGGCATTTTTCCCATATGTTTCTCTCTATCGAATCTGTCGAATAGAAAATTCGTTCAGAATTTGAACGATTATTCTTCAAAGATATTTTTCGTATTTATGAGGCCCTTTATTTTTTTTGCGCAATATTTTTCAAAGAGATTCGTGTTGAAAAATATAATTTTTTCTTATTGTTTTTTCTATATGAAAGCAATTTTATAATTTGACGGATGAAATGGGAAGATAAAACAATCGCACAGACGTTCGTACGAAGAAAAATATTTCTCATATTCCTATGACGTACCTGTTTTCATATCCCACTACCTATTATCAATTTTTTTGTTTCAAACAAAATCTACTCTTTTTTTTTTTCTAACCTGCTTTAGCATTCAGTTATTATAAAATAATGAAGCTGCAAAATGTTAACAAGCATTGAAAAAGTGGTTCGACTGAAAAGGATACGGATAAAATAATCAGGTACCCTCCATGACAAATTCGTATGAGAAGTCTATTGTCAGTTTTTCATTCTCGCCATTCTTTCGAAACGCTTTCTGGTTTTTACAGTATTTATTTTTTATTTTAAATTTCATTTAAAATTCAATACAGGAAGCTGAAGTAAAAATTGAATAAAATGGTTCGGTGGTGGTTAAAACGTTTGAAATTTCAGACCAGAAGAGGATGCGTGAATTTCCAATATGTGCAATTTGCCTGCGTCAAGATATCTGGCTTCTGAAAATGGTTGTTTCTTATTCGAAAATGACCGTAACTGCAGAAAAATGACTGAAAGATGCTACTTTTAATGTCAAATTTGAATATAGTAGATGATACTGAGACCAGAAAACACGTCAGTCAGCCAACAATCTTAGTCATATCAGAACTTACCCAGTTTTCTCCAATCAGATTCTTTGATGGGAGTAATTTTATTGGCCAATGTTTACAAATACTCGTTGCTAGTACACATCTTTTTTGTCACTCTGTCTCCATTGTGGACATATAATTATATCCATTATTTAGTTACTAACAGGTATAGTTTGTAGATGTAGCCTATTGGCTGTTATATTTGACTTTCTGTGCATAAAATAGGTAACAATAGGACATGAACCAATGAAAAGAAACCATAAAAATTGAAAAAAACAGTCATGGGATAACGATGATGATAATAATTTGTTCTTATTTGTCATAATATAAATTAAAATAGTTACTTGCGATACAATTAGCGTAAAAAATAGGTGATTTTCATAGAAATATGAATTTTGTAGCATGAGCCCAGGTTCATTCTGCGAAAGTATCAACTACCTACTTTGCACGTGTTGACTACACTATTTTTTTTGCAATAACCATCCTAAATAAAATTAATAATTTTAATTACTTGAAACAGAAAATCTTTGCACCCTTCTCATACCCAAACCTCAGAAGAAATTTGAAAGTTTGCTGGTGTGGAGATTAGAATCAGCGACCTAGAGATCTCAAAAAATGACAATGTTATCCACGTGACTCCACTGTCACAGACAGCCTTGCAAGGTGCGCGTATATATGTGTGATTCACATCCCCACAACCACTCCCCCAGTGCTGCTGCTGCTGTTGCAGTATGACAACACAACAGAGGGCGGAGCTAGGCTGCTGCTACACGGCGAAACCAGCAAGCCCACAATGCAGACTTAGGCTTATGGCTCAATGCCATTCTGAGGAGGATGGTTCATGAACCAGAGTTGAGCGTTACATGTTCACTCACATCAGTGTCATCATTTCTATAGGTTCACCAGCGTGGAGACTTGAAGCAGCGACCTACAGATCTGAAAAAATGACGTTATCCATTTGGCTCTGCCAGTGCCGATAGCCTTGTAAGGTGCGCACGTATATGTGTGGTTCAGGTTCCTATAAAATGGCTCAAAAATTATTATTTTAAAACTAAATAATTATCAGCCTAATAATTTTACTTAAGAAAATATAAAAAACTGAGAAAGTAGTCGAGCTGTGTGAGAAAGTCATCTTAAAAGTGAATATGTGCCCAACAATATTTTTTCGTGTTGTTTTGAAATTTGCAACTTTTTGTTCAATTAAAGGGGCATTCTGGGAAGGTATTTTTTCAACATAATTATTTCGCAAAATGCGCGATTATGTATCTGTTTTTATGGCCCAAAATGTAAAATTTCCGACCAGAAAGTAAAAATATTTCGGCAGGAGCAAAACAAGTGCTTGCTTCCGCAATGAAAATGTTTGTCTCGTCTTATCCAATCAATCAGAGGCCTTCTCTAATCGTGCATGTGTATGTGTTGCAAAAAATAGTGTTTACAACTCGAGTGCAATGTGAGCGACCTTAATTTGTACGTCTACAACATTATCGAGAATTGCTTACTTCGTGCATTCTTAGCGAAACATACTATCTTCAGGTGGGTGTTGCAAAAAATCATTAATGTTTTGAGAGTGTCACCTGGGCAGCTATACTAATCCGATTCCTCACAGTTGTCAGTATTGGTCCATTCAAGAATGTCGTATTTCCCTTTTCATTGCCTAGGATTAGATTGAAAAACAAGGAAGGAAGGAATGAGGCAAACATATTTAACTTTTTTAGGTGCTCATGATTTGGGTACGAGTAATGAGTGGGAGATCCAGAGCGTCACTTTGGGGAAGTCGAAATACTTAACAAAAAATTTTTTGGACTCAACGTTTTTTCTTTTTTCGCTCTTCAAAACATTTTTGATGGTTTTTTGTAAAGGATTCTCTATTTTTTTACTTTAAACTTTTGTCTTCTTTATAAGCTTTTGTTCCACTCACTGCTGTGATTTTAAAATACACCAATACTGCAGCCAACCTTCCGCAACGAAATAATGTTTATTTCGCATGAAGATAAAGCCAAAAAATTGAAGCTTACATTTTAAAAATACGTTTTTAACCTAATTAATTATACGCTTTTATTCTACTCATTAATGCTATTTTAAAATACACCAGTATTGCAGCCAACCTTCCGCAACGAAATAATATTTATTTGGCATGAAGCCAAAGCCAAAAATAAATAAAATAAAAGCTAATTTAAAAAAAAATTCTTCAACGTAAATTTATTTATTTATTTTTTGACATTTATGGGGAGGAAATTTCCCTATTTCCCCTTCCTGGATCCACCACTGATAATAAGAAGAGTTCGTAGGAAGATACTGCCTACTAATTTCGAATTTATCCGAAGATGAGGATTAGATAAAAACTAAAATATTTCGAGAATTGGAGTTTACGTATTGGGTTTCATATTTTAAGGAGCCCAAACTCTTCAACTGTGAGTAAACCATAATTTTATGAAATACCTCAATTTTCACCAAAAATAAAAAAATGAACAGTTTTATGGTATTTTAAAATTTATTTTCAGTTCTGAAAAAATTCTTTCACATATTTTCTGTGCTACTTAGTTTTAGGAAGACTATACAAGTTTGATCAGGCGTACATAATAACTTAATAGGATTGAAGGCAATAATATTATTCATCGAGTAGGTAAATTTTATTTTGGTTCGAAAAATGGAATGTTTTTTGTGTACCAATACACTGAGGTGAGGGAGTGTTAATGAAGAACCAGATGGATATCGAAGTGGTTTTTGAAGGTGTGTAAAAAATTTAGAAGTGTAGGAATTCAGAATAGCTTGGGTGTCGATAAATCATTCTTTTTTTGCTACCTGCCAACCTGCTTCGTGAAAATTTGTCAAACATGCTAATTTCACGAGAAGTTGAAGATTTGCCAACCGTTCAATGGGAAAACTATTACTAAATTAGAACTCGGAGGGTATAAGCTTAACATCTTCATCATTTTGTCGAAAGTGACTAATCTACAGAAGGGGTAGGTACCTAAATGACAATAGCAGGAAAAACAAATGGTGGGTTGAAAAAAAAAAAAAAACAGAAAAAACAATCTGGTGTCTGATTCTAACGAAATGCCTTGAAAACCGTGAAATGAATTTATATCCCGCTCGTTAATTATGAATTCTTCCGTTCTCGAACCTCTATTTTGAGATTTTTTGGAGACCATGAAGAACGTACACCTATCGCAAAATTCAAACCCACATCCTCAATGAAGATAGAGGATGATATATCATGTGGTCCAGTTGAACAAAGGGTGGTATTGTTTTTGAAAATCATTATAGGTTACCTATCATGTGAAATTTATAATTTTGCAAATCGAAATACATAATCATACGTCAGTCTTCGGAGAGTGAAAACATTTAAACATTGAAATTGGATTCGAGAAGAGCACAAACCAAATAATACACCTCTTTCGCGTATGGTATCATTCGCACATCTTCGCAGTTCCTCGATAAAAACAGTAAACTTTAAAGTTTATCATCCGGAAAGTCGAATTACGTTGAATCTTATTGTATGTATACTTTGCGTATATCGCATCTTTTAAAGCAATTATTTCAAGTAGCATAACAATAGAATCGTGATGTACACGCTGTCTATCTTTACGTCATTACTTACTCAAGAACTTGCTTATTTGAAACGTGAAAAAGTTTTTTCTCCGATTTCGCACCCAGCTTTGCAAAAATTTGAAATCGTCGAAAGTTCGCAGCTTTCATTCGAATAACCAACCGAATGCAAAAAATGACGTAAACCATGCCAAAGGGCTCGTACTATTTTCTCACATCTACGCGTGCAGTACCTACCCTTATTACATTTTCTGCAAAATACATTTGCTATTGTTATAAACTAAATGTATATTGTCGAAGTTGTTTTTTTTTGTTGTTTTTTTTTTGTATTTTTTGTTTTCTTTTCCTCGTTCTCTTTTCTGATTTCACACCCAAACCGTTGTATACGCATTCGGAAAAGTATCGGTTACGACCTCATAAAATGTAATATAGTGAGCTATTAAAGGTGATAAACAAGGAAAATTGTTTCGTAACAAAGTCGAAAACTTACTGTATAAATTATGTAAGACGAGGGGAGATGCAGAGGGACTGACGGGTGGAGGTGGTAAGAAGAAGAATTAGTACACCAGAAGCTGTTACATCTTTATTATCTACCGGAAATCGAATTGGGAAGTTGTTTTTTTTTTTTTCCTTCTTTTGTTTTTCTGCTACTGTTTTTCCGAGGTTATCGAATATTTACGAATGATACGTAACTACCGTGCACGTTGTCGGTGAGACTGGAAAATCATCGGGAAATTCGATGGTTCGAGTGGTACAAACGTAACAGCGATTATAGAGGTGAATTGAAAATACAAAAAAAAAAAACGAAAATTGCATTTATTTTGTTCCAACGGACGAACAGAAGAAATAAAATAAATAGGAATTCGATTCGAAGATACTGGCGTAGGTACCCCATGTTTAAACACATGGAAATTGCGCTTCAATCGACCAATATTTACCAAATTTTGACAGGTTACCAACCCTAAAGCGGAAGTTCTTAAACTATTTGGTACGTGGAACCATTTTTAAATTAACATTTCTTTGCGGAATCCCTCCTTACACTTAACTTCGTAACATATAAATATTTGACATTTAAGAATTAAAATAATATAATATTAATTTTTAATAGGCTCTCGTCGAACACCAAGGCTTCTGTGGAACATAGTTGGAGAATCTCCACCTCCCTAAAGGGTAGGCTAAGCCAGTTTATATTGTCTCCACGCAAAATTTGAAACCGACTGAAAATTCTATTATTGGAAACAATTTTGTGAGAAAAAGTCAATTACGGATTTGACTCATCTTAGGCATAAATAATGTTCTGAAGATGACATAAGACAAACAGCTTATAATATCGGTATTCGTAAGATAAATCACCTCTAAAATAGAACAAAATCACTTTGAAACATACAAAATAAGAAACAGATAGTTATCTATGACACTGTCAATCATATCAACCCCATAATGGAAGAACATTTAAAGCGACAAAAATGAAATTTTACAGGCGAGTTTGTCACATACTTAATTTGTGAATTTTTTTTTTTTAACAAGCAAGCTATAATAGTTAAGTACCTATCTTGATTTTTCGATAGGTTTGACTATAGGCTACGTTAAGCTACAGCATAAACTACAGTTTTCTACGAAAAACAAAATTTAAAATAAAGTTACTTACCATGTTTTCGCATAATATAAGAACCGACATTTTAAAAATTTCAAAGAGTCAGATGCAAGAAAATTCCATTTGCATGCAAAATAACAACCGGATTTCTGCACATGCTGCATACCCTCAATCATCACTTGTGGTAAGCAGAATAATTTATCTTCCCGCAATTGAATTTCAGAATCCTTACAAACATAAACGCCAACAAACACATTCTAATATCTTTGTATTGACAAACACGAAAGGAACAGCGTCTTACATTTGAATTCTGTGTGTTTGTTGCCACAACTTGGAGGAAGCACTCAAATTTTGACATTTTAATTGGAAATGACAACAAAATCGTTCACTAGATAGCCTAATGAAGGCATGAATGTTATTAAATTTCCCTATAAAGTTCAAAAATTTTGGTAGTGTGGAAATTTACTCTTGTACGGGATAAAGGGGCTCAGCCTCCTTGACGACAGTCGCCTCGCCGAAAGATTGGCCAAAATTGCGCTTTGCTTGTTAAATAACAAACTTTGTAGTATTTGCAAGCTGCACTTTGCATGTGAATCTAAGTGAACCATAACAAATCGAGCTTATTATCGATTACGTCATCCGGTCAATCACACGCGGCAGGTGTTTCATCTTAGTTTATCCGTTATAACAGCAACAAACTGACGCATGCGGCTATGTATCAATTAAAATTAAAATTAAAAATTATAAATAAAATAAATTAACCTTTTTGAACGCCTCGTGATCAAATAGTCCGCGGATTTATCTTACAGCCTATACCTTTTTTTCCTTCTCTCGTAGCCTAGAAGTTAGGCTACGTGTATAATCTTGCTTCCCTAACATAATTTCGTCAAACAGAAACTTTTTCTACATATATATAAACTTCAGCGGACCGGTTCTCTTTTCTTTTCCTATTTCACGTCAACTTAATTCATAATTTCATAATTTTTCCTGTCTATTACCATTCTTCTCTTTCCATATTTTTCTTATCATCCACCACGTCCATCATACTCGTCACATCACTCTATTATTCCCACCTTTTTCCTTCTAAAAACTGTTGCTGCGGACAAATTTCTATTTCGTATCTACGTGTATTTTTAACCCTCCACTTCCCATCCATTGGTACCTTGACCTCCGACGCACCGTTAATACAATTCTTACTTCTTTTTTCATCCCCTCTAACTTCCACGGACGGACTGCTTTTGGATCCGGGCTTCAAATCTTTTTCTCTAGTCACTTTTTACTACTTCTGTTTTGGATGCTCAAATTTATACACGCACTTTTCAATAATGTTATACGTACATATTAATTTTAGACGATATTCAATGTTGTGAACGATTTTAAAATGTTTTGCCGGTACATAATATCCGTGTATTCTTTCTTTTCTTATAATACATTGAATTTTTGAATATGATGTGTTAACTTTATTATGGCAAAGGGGTAAAAAGGTACGTACAGCTTTTAATTATTGGTTCTCTGGTTTCTGTGTTGTTTTGTCCGCGATGTAGGGAATAGCCGTAGTACGGGGATATAATAAAATGGTCCCCTGACATGGTCTAAATTCGAGTCCACGGACACCTGGCAGGCTATTCTGGGTTGGGTGGTGGTAATTCTGTGGCCACCATCCAGTGTAGGTGGTTTTACCAAAGTCCTGGAGCTGTGTCAATGGTTGTATAAAGATATTGGTTGGTCTTGCGGGTAGTGTGGACTGTTTGTGACCCCCCTCGCATACCACAAAACAAAGTACGAATGACTAAAATTAATAGCCAATGATAACGCCACGTAGCTACGTATTAATGACGTATTATGTGTGCGTGCGTTCGTGTGATTAGCCGTGTATAAAAAGTCTGCGTGTATGATAGCTGTTAGCCAGTGTTTGTTGAGGTTGGTTCACAATGTGCACGTAAATAAACACGCAAAATAGTCTATCGACTACCCTCCGGGGTGCGAATATTTTTGTGTTGCCATGACCGAAGGTAGATTCCGCACGTAGGTAGCTACCTATGTATGTTTCACGTTTTAAAAACTAAATTTGAAATACAGGTACGTAACCAACTATTGTCGAAATTACCAGCATACATTTTCTTGTGAGTTTTGAATAAGATGGCCTTGCATTATGCAATAAAATTGTAAATAAAATTATTTCACTCGTTATTTATGGAATTTTATTTCGAACAAACTGCACGCTCGTTCAAAACAAATTAATAAAAAATTGAGGACGCTTTTTTCGCATTTCTTGAAAACCTTCCTATCTGGAATGCGCAAATTATAGGAAATTCGTCGAAAAATTTTAATTCTCGACGACACTACAAATATCTGAACCATATAGCTTAGATTTTCATCGATACCTTGCTGTAATTTCGATAATGGAATCCGAAATATCAGTTTTTATTATTTATTTTATTGTATGTAAATCCGGGGTCAGCTACGATACCTTGGCTCGCAGCAGCGTACGCCTAAAGGCTGAAGCTGGAATTTTTGTTTCTCAATTCGAAAAAGAAAAAGCACAACAGTCAACTGTAGAACCGTAGCTGCCAATGCGCTCGCATGATTTCAGTTAGGTATTCAAATTATCGATAGGTTTTCCGGATTTTCAGCAATGTTTGCAGTACGTGACGATCGAACCAGCGCTAAAATTTTCAGTTCCACTTTCGCGAAAACCTGCTTCAAAAAGGTTCTAATTAAAAAAATTGTAGGTAATTAACTGCAGCATCGTAATCGCAAAATGTGATCGTTATTCGGACACCTACACCTTAGAACCAGAAGTTGCGGACGATAAATATAAAAGTTTAAGGCGACTTTAAGCCGCATTCGCCGACATACTGGTGTCGGAAAAAACGCTTTTTTAATCCCGAAAAAGCCTAACAAATTCGTAGTCGGCCATTAATGACCGAAGTAAATACCGACGATGTTTGTGAGCGGAGTTACCCAACCGGAGTGTTGACAGTCGGACCACATTTGGCTGTTCGCAACGCATTAAAGCGTAGGTACTACCAGAAATCAACATTCTTCCCTAACCACCCAGAAACCCACCCTCTGCAGCCGCATTTTCCTTCAGCCTTGAAAACCAAACTCGGCGAGACCGTAATTACCGGCCCCCGCCACTCGCACTCCTTCCCCACCCCGTTTCTCCGTTTTAAGGCAACTCTTTACCCGAATTCTTAACGGTGACTTTGTCCAAAACTTTCGGTATCCACGCAATTTACGCGTCCTCCTTCCTCAACCTGCATTCGCAAAGCCGCGTTCACCACCCCCACTTCGAGCGCGTAAAATGGTTTTCCATCTTTCGAATAAACTTCATCGACGACGAATATTTCAAACCCAAAAAGAATGTCAACGACGATATAATTTCATTTTCGTTAACTTTCGCGAATTTCACTTCTCTCGCATGGAGTACGCTTAATTTTTCGTATATTTTATCATTTCGAATGCCTAAAAACACCGAATTATTTAAAATTCGAAGATACTTTCGCTTTTTATTTTCGCCGTTCGCCGCTGAACTGACCTCCGCTCTTTGCTACACACCCAGCCTATTTTTTAACTTCGCTCCAAGACTCTTCTTTCGCTACGCTCTCAGATTCTAGTTATGTGCACTATCCTCGCTTCTAATTATCTACTCCATAATCCAATCGCTCGAGGAGTTATTCTGCTTACTTATTTTCTACGCATAAGGACATCTATCGATAATCTAAACCAATACGATGTCGAAATCGTACAAATCAGTCCTACAAAATCGGCCTTTTTTGAAAAGTACCATAAATTAGCCTTAGATTTTTCGAAATTAGGAGGAACATTAGGATTGCAAATTTTTGTTTCGGTTGTGGGATGCGACCATCCTCTAAAAAAACCAAATTAAAACTTTTTCGTCTATTTTCCCCAATTTCTTATACGATTCATCCTTCGTTTTGTCGTCGACCATTGCTGGTCGAAATATTTTTCGTTTCCATTTTTTGTAAAACTTTGGTTTTTAATACATGATTTTTATTTTTTTTATTATGGTTTAATTTATATACGCGGGCATCGGGCCCGCTCGAGGAAATTAACTGAGGTTTATTCAGGCTGCTCTTTTTTAAAAGACACCTTCTCGGAAAATCAGCTATGAGGTAATTAATTAATTTTCGATTCACCTTTTTATTTTTTTCCCCTGTTGCATTTTATAAAGCGGTTCAAACGATCACCCGGCTAGCTGAGCAGGTCTCAGGCTCTTAACTCGCATCTTCACCAAATTCTGTTGGTGGAAATGCTCTCGGAACACTCAACTGAGTGTGTTTTTTATTTATGGGAAATTATGTTAGGTTTGTATTGGGTTGGATTCTGCCCCCCAGGGTTGCATACCACATGGTACTATTGTATAGATACATGTTCACAAATTACAAATATCACCTTATCATTATCAAATTTCTTTTTTTCCAAGATTTGAGGAGCGCCCAAACTAAGTGTGAACTATAATTAACATTGCGAAAATAGCGTATGCACGAGTGTTAATTTCAATTCACACTGCCCGGATAAATGGTTACTACTCATCGATCAAGGAATCTACAGGAAATTATTCACTGGACTTCAGTTTGGAGATACTCGCATCACTCAGTCGCCTCCAATTATCAGCTTGTTCCCTCTCGGCTAACCCTTAAGATGAGCAGATCTTCCATTCGTTTCTGTTCGTCATCTTGGATTTTGAATGAGACCGAAAAGAAGTGATTTAAGGTGTACCTGCTTAAATAACTTACAGGTCGGTTTAAAATGAAATGCTTTTCTAGGAAAAAAAAAAACAAAAAAAAACTCGCTTATAGTTACCACAGGGTCACTCACACCTATTATTTTGATTTGAAATTGGAATATTATCAATTTTTTATGCCTACATCAGCCTATTTTTAATAATCTCGGATTTTGACTTTAATAGCTACTCGAAAATTCACCAAAATGATGATTAGCCTACCGACTTTAAATTTTTCATACCATTCGTAATTGAATTTTTCATCGAGTAGCTGCCTACCTAACGTATGAAAACTCGTCCCTACAATACCCAATGTTCCTTTACGACTCTGTCATAAATCCAAATTCAGGTAAATAATTATATGACCGAATGAACTCGCGCCAATATGTTTTCAATTTGAACCTCGACATTTTTCGTGGAAAGCGAAAGTATTAAAGAAAACAACGAAAACATTTTAGCAACATTTTCGCGGAAAAGCGAGTGAAAAACATTGACGAATTTTCTGAAGTGCGTATCCGAAGAATTTGAAAAACTGTTAATTTTTAAAAACGTTGCCTTTGGCTTTCAATATTGAATAAAATATGCGCGTAAGAATTTGGCTGCCTACTGAAATACTGAAATGTTGTCTCGATTTAGGTAGGGAATTTGACTTCGTCGGATAAATTTTTTGGAGAATATTTTACTTCTGAAATCGTTGCTGCCGTCTCATACTGGATTATAATCTGAAAAGAAAATCTCAACGATCTTCAGAATCGTTGAATTTTGTTGCATCAAATTGCTCAGTCACTCTTTGTTTCTCAAAGTGAAAAGTTTTCACTTTAAATAGTTGCTTTTAACTTCGGCGTGGCACACATACAAACGTGAATTCTTGTTTACGTTCAAATCAGAACCTGTAGGTAGTCGATTGGTGCAGCTAAAGAATGAGAATTGCCAGTTCAAATTCTAAAGCCTGCTTCATATGGGACTTTCTATCTGATTTGTCACTCTAATATGGGAACACAACATTATAGAGGTAAACTTAATTGCTTATAATTTAATTTGAAATTTTAGTTCATCGAACAGAAAAAAAAGAAACAAGTATCGAGTAGCGATAAAATTATGTTAAATTTTATTTTTTTTTTAAATATCGATTTCTGTGTCAGAGAAGTGGCTTTCATCGGTGTTCTGATAAAACACAAAACTTATTTAGACGAAACAAATTTGCAAAACAAAATATGGATTTAATTTAGAAATAAAATGGTATCGTTGGAAATTGAAATTCCATTTTCACTCATTTCTTTAAAGAAAATGAAGCAATGTGCGAGTAGTAGTACTGTGCACTCATGCTGAAGTACCTGCGTGGATTTTTCTTTACTTAATGGTTTTCCTTTGTGGTAGAATCCGCTGTGTAATTCAGTGTTCCGATATTTGATGATGCAATATACTATTCTTCCTTACGTTATGTGGTAATGGTTGTGTCAGACAAATCAGATGGGAAGTCCCATGGGTTCGATATCATGGTGAAGCAGCCTTCGGTATTTGAACTGGCAACTCTCATCCCTTACCTGCATTATTGCACATAAGCAAGAATTCACTTTTGCGTGGGTGCCATACTTTTTGTACTCCCCATCCGTATAAATACTAAGAAGTAGTGGCGGTGTTTGGGCAGAGGGGGTGTGGAAACTACGTATGAAGCGAGCCCTCAGAGTCTTCAGTCACGCTTCAGCTACCACCCTTGCTGCAGTTTCACCTATTGCCAGCATTGGAAGTGCCATGAGGTGGGTCTAGCAGTTGCAAAATAGTGATTTTAGTTAGTGCTAAATGCTTCTCTGGATCACTTTGAAGTTAGCAATGTGGAGTCAGCAGCTCGCGTATTTGATCTATAGTGACTCACTACTCCAGTCATCTAGGTGTTACAATTGGTAAGCAGGTGACAATTTGCATTTACATATATTCACTACACAAATCTGCATATACTTTAATATCTAATTTGTTCCGCATTGTGTTTAAGGATGGCTTCGAACAAAAGTTGAAGTATACGGTATAGCTACCTCAAATTAAAAATTGTACGAATTATTAACCATAAATATTACAGTGTACTCCATTTCTTGATACGAACTTTCATTTTAGGGTAACTGAGATATTTTCATCGTTCCAGTAAAATTGTTTTATCAGACCACTAATTAATCAATTCGTGTACCAATTTGTGAGGCACTGAAACTGGTGCCTCCGTAATGCATTTTGTATTTTTGTATTTTTTGGTAAGAAGTGAGAACATTCCACATTGCTTAGCACATTACATCATTGCCAATCGATTTGCAAACATCAGTGAATTTATTATCGATTAATATTAGTTGTCTAAAATATGTAAATATTGGGTGGTAATTTATGTCGGACCCTGGTAGATATTTATATCTTTCACTTTTTCTTATATTTGAATAACAAACGAGTAATCCCTGTGGTATGCTAAAACTAATAAGGACAACACTACCCGTCAGTCCTGACATTATTTTTTATAAAATTACCACGGACAATGGCTAAAAGAACCCTAAAATTAAGTTTCACTTGCAAAGGGAGGCAACTTAGAATTATTGCCTCCGACTAGCTCAGTCTACCAGAGTTTGTGGACTCAATGTCAGCATGGGAATGGCAATTATTTTTTACACCAATGTACCTTGGAATCTCTGTGAATTCTACTTACATAATTACTATTTGATTGAGAGAAAACCAGGAACCACACTACCAAATATTATCCATTATTTTTAGAGAAAAACCAACACATTTTAAAAATCTTGATTATATATTCAAATAAAAACAACAAGGTACAAGACATGTTACTCAAATCGTAGCAGAAAAACAATTGTGTTGACTGACACTATTCTCCCTCTGAGAGATTTTGCATGAGACGAAAGAAAAAAAAATATAATGTAAAAATAGATAAACATGGAATATTGTAAATAGTTGGGTGGAAAAAATAAAATAGAAGAACATGTACCAGGTTAGAGGATAAGTAGGATGAATGAGATGAGATGACAGACCGTGGAGATGAAACATGAAAAGTGATAAACAGGTAAGAATTAGAAAAATTTGTGAATTGAAAGGAAAGGATCGATGCATGCGAAGAAGGAAGGTGATTGACTGTGGCTATAAGTGTGAGAGAAAGAAGAATAAATGTACGAAAGAAAACTGAGAAGAAAGATAGCTGTGGGTAGTGAAAAGAATGGAAAAGTAGGTAGGAACAGGTGAGTATGAATATGATAAGATCCAAGGTACGTTTTAATGTGTAAACATTCTTGCTCTCTAGTCCGCTTCCTCCCGGGTGTAAAAAAATATTAGATACAAAAAAGTTGAGATTGCATAAAAAAACTGCACGGTGCACTGTCCAGTTTTGAATTCTGTTTGTCACATAACACACATAGACACACTCACAAGCAGACATCCGTGGCAAGCTGGCAGCGTGTTACATGCACGCACACATACAAGCTAGATACATATTTATTGTGTTTCAGCTGAATGTTTACACATTAAGTATGTGAGGAGGGACCCTGGCACGCCTTTTTTTTTTATTAAATTAAGAGTTTTTAGAAAAAAACAAAAAATTTATTTTATTTATTATTATTTTTCGAATTTTTAAATTATGAAAAGGTGGGTGATAGCCTCATGCGTCATTCACAGTTCCTACCTGCGTTTACATTTTTATTTTGGAGGTGTTTGTTACCATATTTCCACAATTTCAACAGTTCAACTATTCATGTATTTTGTTTAGTTCATCAATGGTTCACAATATCACTTTGCTAGTAAAAATTCAGAACCTTCTCTGTCACTGTACAGTTTTCGTTGCACAAAAAAAAAAATAAAAAAATAACCGAGTAAACAATTATATATCACCTATGTAACGTAACGCAGTAATAGGTACCAAATTAATGAAAACATTTTAGTCGAACGTTTTGGTCGCATTGTTGGGCCTCTAATTTGAGAGGTAAAGGTTACAAGTCCCTCCTCCGCCCCCAGTATCCACCGGTAGTAGGTATTCGAAAATATTATGAAATATTCTCACGTATTAAAAAAGCTGTGGAAAAGTTTCGGAATAAAAAACTTTGTTCTGTCAAACACTGAGGATGAGGAAACGAAAGAGGTAAGCTCTTCCATTGCATGAGATGACAACAATATACGATTCTGAGAAAAGGAATTTCCGAATTATATTATGTATAGGTAGACGTACGGTTTGAAAAGTATGGTAAATGCTAATGCCATTTGCGAATCGATTAATTACGTCGTCGTCGTCGTTGTCGTACAATTTCGCCATAATCTCCTCGGCAGTCATTAATTGTCGTCGAGGATTAAGGGAGGTACACTGCTCTCGATCTCGTTATCGCAAGCCATTATAAACTTTTATGCTGCATAATCTGGTTAAGAAATACAATACCCAAAGCCGACTATGGTATCACAATACTTCTTCATCGAAACGTTACCTCCGAAGAAACTTTCACCATTAATAAATGCTCGTTAATTCTTCCTCTCGCTCGCATATGTCGTCAAAATTACAGCTTTTCTTTCCAATGTTAGATAATTCGAAACAATATCAAGCTGGTGAAGTGCTTCGAATCAACCAGTTCTTGAGCAGAGAAAAAATCTTCGACACCATAGAAAACGAGGGTAGTTCACCATCGAGGAATAGGTTGGAAACGTGAAAACTTTTTCATCGGGCCTTCCGTTATATTATGAATTGGGTAAAGAAAAATTCCCGCCACCAGCTCCAACGAAACCAGCCCAAGTCCAAAAATGCTATTTGTCAGCCGAGCGAAAAGAAAGTTTAGAATGTTGAAATTTTTCAGTTATTGCAATGGGATATGGAACCGATTTTAGTGTAGAGCTTTTTCATTATTTACACGTCATCAAGCGATGTGACGAAGTATTGTGTGTAATTAAAAGAGAGAAATTTTTCTCATGCTCTTGCTTTATCTCAGATGATAGAGCTTGTCTTCTGTCATCTGTAACTTGACCGGATACTGTTTTTTTGTCTTCTATACTGAGGTGGCCCTATGTTTTCGTCTGCATAATTTTTTTTCTCGTTTTTACTCATATCTTTCTATTTTTGCAACACCTAATTGTTCATACCCGCGCACAATTATGGTTTTTTGTATTTGAATAACAGGAATAGTTTGTACCTTTATAACTAGTAATAAAGGTCCAGGAATATTCGGTGAAAATTTGACTGAAATTGTACGTTTGGTTCTTGAGATATCGATGAAATTCCTCTACTAGATTGAATTTGAATAGAATTTCTATGATATCTGAAGTACTGAAATTTCATTGAGACATTGTCATAATAGGTACCTATGTTAGTTTATGATCCTGTGAAAATTTGGCTTCGATCGTGAATTTGGTTCTTGAGATATAATTTAAATTCTGTTTAGGATTGTATAATTCAAATGAACTGAATTCAGTCCACTTATGGAATTTCAGCAATATCTATAGAACTAGACATAAAATTTTGGCCAAATTTAATCAGTAAGTACCTATTTTTAGCTAATTTGTGTTTACATTTTGCAACATTTCAGCTCTCAACAACTTTGTTTAATTTTGGGCCCTTGAACATGTCAGGCACAAATTAGACTATATGCGTAATAATAACAAAGTGTTGGAAATTAAAGGTTGTTCGAGTACTTACTAGTTGGCTATAGTGATATAATTTGTTCTCTATATTAGTCTTACTACATATTGCTGTATTCATTCTCTACTCCATATACATCTACTGATGAGCTTACACCTTATGTAATTTTACTTAATATATGATCTGGAGTGATATTTCTGTTTCATTAATTAATTTACTTTCGTCCTATTTATCTCATCAATAACTGGACATCTGGCCCCCAATGTCTAATATATATTAAGTAAATAAACCCCGTGGGGACTCACTGATATGAGGAAAAGGGGCTCAGACCCCTCGACGACAGTTGCCGCCCCAAAGGGCAGGAAAATTATTCGTCTACATGACGTTAAACAACACAAAATACATTCGATCGTAATTACCTGCATGTACTTGCAGGTAATGTACGAGTACCGAATTGTGACACAATAAGATGATGTCACAATTTGTACACGAACCGGCCAACCATCTCTTATCTTGATAGGGGATGATGTGACCTGGCCGTTCTCACCAACGTACGTATTATCCTACGTACGTGTGTTTGTGTGCATGTGAATAAGCCTTATATAAACTGCCCGAACCGGCTCTAAAATCGACAGTGTTCAGTCTGGTTCTGGCTTACCCATACTTATGTATGAAGTGGCTGAACACGCTTAAATTCTGTAGAATTTCCTTCTGGTGAGAATATCTCTCATGACAAGGTATTCCACAAACCCTGTAAAGACATTCTGCATAACTAGGACTTACTATATAGTATGGAACAGAAGTATCATCTAGAGGTGTTATGAAGTCCTTTGTAAGTTTCTTTTGCCTTTAATTTTAAATTCAAGTAATGGCTAAAATAGCTTATCTTGGACTTGAAGTAGTTCTGCCATGATAAATTTAAAAAACAAGTGGAGTTAGGTTACTGCTGCCTGAACTAATTATTTTTTCATCCCCAGCAGCTCTATGCTACCCAAATGATTCTTCTTCCAAAACCACTTTTGCTTCTATATTTAAAATAATTTTGCTTCCAAATCCACTTTTTGCTTCTATTTAAAAATTAGAGATCTGTCGGTTGACCGAGAACTAATTCATTTGAACTAAACTTTTGAAAGACCTAAATGAACAAGACCAAAGATGAGAATGAACTAGTTCACTTTAAACTAAACGATATTATCAAATCAAATTTATATTGTATAGACATACAAGCCAGTTCACTCTTATACGTCACAGCATTGTTGTTAATCCCTGGATGAGTGGAATTTCTGATCAATCAACAAAAAATGAAACGAAATAGTAAGAGTTTTTGGGGAATGAAATGACTTCTTTTATACGCAAGTATATCTATATATACAAATTATATATAGATTTAATCCTGTGTAAAAGAAGTCATTTCATTCCCTGAAAGCGCTTTCTATGGCTGAAAGTAACTACATACAGAAAATGTATATGAATCGGCTCTCCATATGAAATAATTCATACTCAAAGGTTTGATTCATGCAGCTCTTTTTGTTCATTTTGAACTAGTTCACTAAACTAGTTCATTCAAAAGACCGAGACCTGTTGAACTAAATCCAACAAATGAACTAAAATGCACATCTCTAGAATCAATGTAGGTTGGTGTAAGTTGGTGTAATCCTATCAAACAGGGCTTATTATATTCTTGTAAATTTATGCTAAGTTATTGTTGGCTATTAATTGAGTGGCCCTTTTTACAAAAATCAGTCGTGGATTTTATTCTGTTTCCGCAAGTACTTCTAGTTACACTGCCACTTTCTATTTGGTTCTCACTTCTCATAAAGATAGTACCTAAATCAAACATGGTTTAAAAAAAAAGGTAGAGAATTGAATAAAATTAGCTTCCAATTTTGCTTTCACTTCTGAAATAAAGTTGATTTTTCTTCCACTATTTAAGTAGTAGGTACTAAATTTCAATGTTATTTTGGTTCTTTTCTTGATAAAGCTACCAATAAATTCTTCTTTTCACCTCTTTTTGCTTTCAGTTCTTAACAAAATTATTTAGGTTCCAGTTAATAAAAGTTCTGAAAACCACTTCTCCCTTGGGTATGATAGTCTTGATGATAGTATACATTTAGTTTTTATTTGAATAAACTTTTAAACAATATGGGCTTGATATAGTAGTACTAAATGATTGAGGGAAGCACAAAGTAAATATTGATATTTATAACGCAAAAATTTCATTTTTGGACTTAAGCTAATTTATTTTATGGTAATATTGTGCTGTCTTTGGTAAAGGAAGTTGCATCTTTTAGTTTCGAGTCAAATTTTTATTTTAAGAAATATTTTTCCTGCTTCTATTTTCACAAATGAATGGAAAGTATGTTCTAGAATGACACACTTTAAGTCATGTCCTCAAATTCTTAGATACTTCTGACAATATTATTAAAAATATTTTATGAATTTCTTCCTATTATTTTGGTTGATATCAGTTTCATTGTAACAGTCGCTCAAAAAAAAATATTATTCATAAAATTTTTTATAAAATCATTAATACCATTTTGCTTATACAGTGCACAGAATGAATTTATGATAAGTAAATCTGAAAATCACATCTTTTAGACTGCTGGGTTGCTAACATGATAAACATAGATTGTGGCGAAATTGTTGATAGTGAGTTGAAAAATGAGTTTACCCTATGAAATACAAGTATTTTCCCTAAAAAATTCTACAACAATATTATCAAAACTAAACTCAAAACTGAATACTTCTTACCTAAAACTGTGATGAACAAAATAATGTATTTTTAGGCTGGGGTAATGTTTTGTTCTACATAAAATTGGCTGTCGAGGTATCCAATTGGGTAGATAAGTGCATTTTTATTTAATTTCTGGAAAATCAGACATACTGTAATGGCATAAAAGAGTGGCGTTAGGTACCTGATATGGGTTACACTTTACACGGGTATATCAATATTAAACTGAATATTAATTCCTCTTAATTTGGACGATTTTAAATAATTTATTTTTCACACTCATATGGTGGACTTTCACTTTTCTGGATTCAGTCTTTAAATAAAATATAAAAACACAATTAGTATTTAAAAATATAATAATTTTGTATATACAGTACAGTTAATTTTACAAAATAATTTGTAAAAGATTTTCACATGATAATCTAGTAATCTGAGTGTTTTTTTTTAATTCCCTTCATTTCTACACAAAACGTGAGTTTATGTACATAATTGGGTGTAGTAGGGTTCACTAAGATTAGGGTAAAATAGGTATTAGTGTTGTGTCTAATTGGTAAGAAAGAAGAAGAGTGACGTTGATGATGAAGAAGAAGAAGAAGACTCATCATAAAGAAGAAGAGTCTAATTTGTAAACAATGCATTGTTGTTTACATAATTCCACATATTTTTGTTCCTGTGTAGGAATATATTCGTCAATAGAATAATAGACGAATAAATCCATTACACATAATTCGTTGTTTTCACAAAATATCTGATACATACCCATTTTGTTCTTGAATTCGGTAATTATTGTAAAGTGTAAAAAATATGTAGTCAGTGTTTTGGTTTATGTCATATGCCCAACTTGGTTGACACAGGTACTATGGTCCTAACAACTTCACAATTGAATATTAGATTCTAGTAATTATTATAGTTTGGTGGTAATGGAGAAGCAGACAGAGCCACAGAAGGAACTGGTGAGTGACAAGAATTGATAGGGGGAATGGTGGAGAAAGAGAGAGAGATATATAAAGTGGAAGAATGAATTACTAGTGGATGGGGAAAATAATAGGAGAGAGGGAAAGGAAGAAAACGAAGACGAGGGAGAGGTATTTTAATATAACATCTATGAAAATATGCTTGCTACTCTAAGCAAGCGAATCAAGCGAAGCTGAAACCCCTCGGAGGGCAACTATAGTACTTCATATAAAGCACAAAATTATTGAATGCGAGTAAAAATTCATTTAAGTATATCGAGAGTATTTAAAGCACAGATTCGCAAAAATGCAAGCCGCAAATTGCACTCGATGAGTGGATGCACCTCCCAAGATTTTTATCTGTTATCTTGTAAGTATATCTCCACGTCCCTGTAGGCTCGTTCAAATTTATCCTCCCTCTCAAAAAAAAAAAAAAAAAAAACCTATCTCAAACGAAACTAACTCGCCAAGAGAACGACCAACTAAACTTTGAAACGAGAAAAACTGCGGAACGCAAAAGAAGTGGAAAAAAATGAAAAAAAGACCAGAAAAAAGGATGAGACATTAACGTTCGGGAATCAAGCTTTAAAATCTTCCACTTAGAGAGAAAAAAGGTTATTTTAGAGTTACGAGAATGAAAACAGGCGGTAGGGTATTGTTCGAAAATGTCGGTCAGGAAATTATTACAAAGAAAGTAAGCGGAGTTGCGGCAGCAGCAGCGACAGCAGCAGCATTCACTAGCACAATCATTACCTACCCACCGCTACCAGCGTACCTTAACTCACCATCAAAAAACGTACCAAAAGCGGACGATATGGCACGAACTGTTGGAAAGCTCTGCGGGAGCATCTTCTATGGCTTTTGTGCTGTCCATTTTCTAATATAAGTTAAACGATTGTCGACGGCTTAGTTTTTCTTACGTATGAAAACGTATTCTAGTCGACACCCATTTCCCCCCTTCTCCGTCAACATACAATCATCCCTTCGCCAACCATCTCGTCGAATCCAAACTCGTATTTAATGTTTTATTTATGGCTACCTATACCATTTTCCGAATTCGAGTCTACATATATGCGAGTGTGTGTGTATGTGTGTGTGTGTCCACGATCATGTGTTTTCACGTGCACAGGTAAAGTTTTTTTTTTTCTTTCTTTCTTCCCTTTCCGTGTTCACTTTTCTGGGTAATTCCGGTGGACGAGAGTCGAGGAAATTACTTTTTACAAACGAAAATACATAGCTAGTTTAGCTGGAAAAAAAAAAAAAAACCTCGTAAGCGAGTGTGATGTGGAAGCGGCAGGGGATGATTTTTATTTCGGTTTCTGCACCCAGTTACCACGATTTATTCGCCCCTTACGTGTCGTCCGGAAATTAATAGAAATTGACGCTTTGACAGCGTTTACCGAAACTTACGCATTTCATCCTTTTTTTGGTGATAAAAGATCAATTTAGTTTTATAACAAAAAAATAAAAAAATAATAATAGAGAGAAAACAATTTCGGAGCATTTTATCAACATTTTATTTAGCTACTGTAACGGTGAACTTAGCTGAAAATGGCTTGTTTTCTGAGAATTTCGATTATCAAGAAAGTGACAATGTGATAGCAAAAGTAAAAAAAGTAGGTTATTGTTTCCATTTATCGGTTTTTTTATTTTTATTTTTCTTCCATTGCCTAACCCTTCTTACTTAGAATAGTCTCTGGCGACTATCACAGAAACCATTTTTTGTTGGATAAATGTAAGCGATTTGAACTCAGCTTGGAACGCAAAACATGTTTGAAATCGTTTTGCTCATAAATAATTTTTTTGGAATGCAAAAACTGCGAATGTTGTCTAAATATTTGTGGGAGGCGCGTAATGTTCATAATTTGGGTGGATACAAGAAAAAAAAAGTTAATCCTTATTTATCTATTAATTTTTGCTCGATAATATTATTTGAATTGAGCTATCAATGAATTTTTATAAGAATAATTGGTAGTGGAAAAATTATAGAAGCAGTCGTATATTAATGGTAACCAGATATTCTTAAAAATTATGAAATTAGAAAAAAGGCAGAGATTGGAAAACGAAAATAAAAGATCCTCTTTGATAATAAAAGCCATGGTAGCACCTATTGGGGAAGAGCAAAATGTTGACTTCCAACAAATGACACAGTTACTTATGTTTACACATTTATACACAATGGGTTTGAGATTTTTTGAAGCAATAATTATAGTTAATGGATTTTTTACAACACCTGTTTATAAACTTCATTTTTATACGCACCTTGACCATGTATGAAGCAGGCAATTTTGAAACCATTTAGGACTTATGCATAAAGTAAGTGCTTTATGCATCAGTTTTACTTTATACATCGCCTTGGGTGCATGCGTCATTTCATACACTGTTACTATTTACTACTGAAACATAGACTAACATCATCATTTTTTCAATATTTTCTTAATATATATATGTGGCGACGGGTAATCGTTGACGAATGAGTGTATTACACACTCGTTGATCACCTTGTGGGCCAGCGGACTCAAGTCCACGAATCACTTTTTTGCACTCATGGCTATGTATTTTGTCTACGTAGCTAAACTTGAATACTGAGCTAGGCTCACACACAGAAGAACACGCTCTGCCTTCTAGGTATTTGTGTGGTGTTGTGTATACTACTACACATAAACCCACAATATTTTTTTTTCCGTAAAAGTTTCTTCACTATGTGAATTCAAACCTTAAACTATCATATTTGCAGGCCAGCAATGTAGCCACTATGTCACGAGATTTGGTTTGAAATATTGGGGATAATTTACTCTTACATATTCCCCAATGGCAAAAATATCCATTTATCACAATTTTTTTTAGTTTTTTTGGGGGGATATTGCAAAAAATAATGTGTGAGAAGCTAGCGTATAGTAGGTGATTGATACTCTTATGCATCACTTGTCGGCGACTCATGCTGCAAAAATCACAGTTGGATCAAACTCACCCACTTTATATATTTGTATCACAAATAACTATTAGACAACATGATAAAATATATAATTTGGAGATTCAGTTCAGGAATGGTAGATGTAGCGATAAATAGGTGATAATTGGAATGTAGGTGCAGGCAATATTAAACTCATCACAGTTTGACCATTTTAGTTTAATTTATCACAAACTTTAGTCTCATTCCAAAATCAACTGTATAAACTCCTCCAGTGGAAACAATACTTTTCCAAAAAGAAGCATAACATCATTGATTTCTTGTACGTTAACTCATCCCCAAACTTCTGAGAGTATATTTCCATACAATTAATTCATACCTGACCAACATGCAACAAACTGATGTTTTACTTCGAGAATAATCATAATATTATCGAAATTAATGTATTTACATCAGTCATGAACATCATAATTTGTACCTAGGTACCTAAAAAAAAAACATAGTCTACACACTTTGCAAGAACCTGAGGTGGGCATTGAAAATGAATAAAAATGAAAGAAAAAAGTGTTTAATTCGTTTTCTTTCAGCTTTGTATTCACTCAGTAAACAATAAAATAACAATATCACATCTACTTTATTTTTCATTACCACTTATACCCTCTACTTTTTTACCATCATTATCTATCCCTTCTCTTGCTAAAAATTAGGTGACAGAAATTTTTTCACAAACTGACTCTAGAAAAATTTCAATGCTAAAAGTGAATTCAAGAAATATTATTTGTTTTAATGGTTGTAATGAGTAGACGTACGTATCTATTAAATTTTTAATTATTTTTTATAATAGGTACCTACATGATCGGATAGGTAATGTTTACATTGATATTCTACAAACAAAAAGTAGTGCTTATCATCGATGAAGCATAACCTCACTGTAAAGTAAACATGCCTCCATGTAAAAATGTGACACATTATATTGTATGGAATCATAGAGGTTCCAATTAAAAGGTTATAATTTCATTCTGATGCAATGTTAGTCTAAAAGACTGTAATTAATATAAGGAACTCTAACTGGTAATGTTTTTATTTTTATTTTAATTATGCTTTTACATCCTTTTTCTTAGTTTTCTATATTAAAAAAAAAAATCACCTATCCTCCTACCATACTGAAATATTATTATATTAAAAAATAAATCTACCATTGGTGGAATTTAAACCTGGCATATCTTGCATAATGAGTTAGCTTTCTACTCACAATGCGACAATTACAGATGGTTTTTTGGGAATGATCACCATATTCTAATCACATTCTAATGGTATTTTAACCATATTGTAACCATATTTTAACTGTATTCTTACTAATAAGTACTCTGTTCACGCTAAGAAGTGTATGATATCATAAACCATAACCACACTTGTCTGCTCAAAACACGATGTTTTCTATTCTACAAAATGATTCTTCAATGTGCATCGATACCTTTTTCACTCTCCCCAACAAACTGCCATGTCCAAAGGTAATTTTGATATCATGCACTTCTTAGCGTGAACAGAGTATAATTGAAAGTACTTCAACCACCATTATGAATATTTATGAGGCGTTTTATTAACATTTTGTTGATTTGTGATCATTAACTGCGAAAAATGTCTTCCTCAACGAGGTTCAAAAAGTGAGTTTACAATCACTACTATTGTTTTGCAAAATTTCTTATACATGTAAACACTCACTTTTGAACCTCGGCGTGTAATAATATGTTATTTCACTCAAATTATTTTTCATGCTATCTTTTCACTCCACATATTTCTTTAGATATTGTGTTTACAAATGGATAGATGGAACTTGACTGTATGCTATACAGACTTCGTATTAAAATCGGTAGGTATTTTAAAATGAGAGACAGAAAATTTCCTGCATGCCGCATGAGTGTTTTGACCCAGAACGAGTTTATGCAGTTGATTTGGGGAGGAGATAACAGTCTGGGATGAGTTAAACTATAAGGTAAATAAAAATGGTCAACCGAGGACGAGTTTATTAGATTATGAAAATATACTCCTTCAGAAGTTTGAGATCGAGTTGACATACAGGGAATCAGTAATTTTGATAGGGGGACGATTTTTGAATGCTATATACAAGATTTTCTCTTCATTTTAGAGTGGCGGCTCCTCCAGAGAGGGTTGCCATAAGCAACCTCATGATTTCAGACGTCAGCTATCGACTCAATCTCACTTTATTTTTTTGACGAAGAACAACAAGATTGAAAATCGCCATCGCTCTGAAATTTTGCACATAAACCAAAAAATTTTAGTATTCAACTGATTAAAATTTACATTGCATTCTATACCTAAGTAATTAAACCTGATTTAAGATTTGCTGAATACAAAATTTTGTTTTGCAAAGTACATAAGACTGTAGGTTGGTATTTGTGCACTTTTCGAAAAAATTTTGTACGTTGATTTTTACCCCTTCAGAATGAATAAATTTTCCTGTCAATTTGTTCGCCATTTATTTCGCATTTCGCGTCTTATTTTTATCATTTTTTCTTCAAATTCAGCCCTACCCGATGTCCCCCTGCATTCGCCGAATTATAGTCTAGAATTTGTAAAGATCCGTGTAAATTAACGTTCCCCGTTTCATTTGGAATTAAGATAGGATACAAAAAAGAAAAAAAAAAGATTAAAAAAAAAAATGCACGTACTCATCGGCTGATATAACTCATTGGTACAATATTCAGGGCGCGGATTTTTCTCATTTGTTCGTCTGAATTGGCAATCCAGCGGAAAAGAAAATACAAATTCGAGGGTGCAAAAAAACAATGACTGCCTGCCTGAGTATTGGAAAAAAAAATGAAAATAGAGGAAAAAAATGAATAAAAAGAGTTAGAGCATCGTTAATACGAAACGACGTATGCCCTGAAGCTGTACTTAATTGTGTTTCCGTTTTCCCACTCCAAAAATGAGAAAATGGAAAGAAAAAGAATGAGACGAGACGAAGAAGAAAAAATTTTCACGTAAAATTGTTATTATTGTTGTTATGAAGGGTTAAATTTATGAGAGAATTTTTTTGGTAATGCTTGGTGAGTGCGATAAAAATCTCTCCGCTGCCAATAGACGATAAGTAGTTGGGGAAGAATGAATCTGTTCCTTGGTTTATATCGTTTATGGAGGCACTAAAAGAATGAGGGCGGGGAGAGAACAATAAAAGATTTTATATTATACTTATTCTTACTTTCTTAAGCGAATGGAACTATTCGCTCGAGTTTAATTTTTCTAACGCTCTGCATCCAGCAGACTGAAGAAGAGGTTGGTTTCTTCGGAGTAACCGATCAGAATTTGTAATATTTTATTTGAGTTCGTTAAAAATTATATTTTATTTGAGACCAATAATTTTGTGTGAAATAAAGTTTCGAACTTATTTTCAATATAATTATGGGATGGGGAAAAGTCAGATCTGAAACTTTACGGAAAACAGACCGATAGTAAGAGAAATATTTTTTATTTTTGTTTTCAAAGAAAATCTACATATTAAAATTGATTTGATATCCAGACTCAGAGTTGAGGGTAGGTTCATTTTTTGACCCTAGGAAACTTTTTCCACTATTAACTGAAATTCATATAATTTTAAATTATTAGTATATGTACGCAATTTTATGAAACACGATACAGGTCGAAAGTTTTCCTCGATAATCTTGAAATTTGGTATAATTGTTCGAATATGGACAGGGATGAGGCGTATATCGTGTTTGGTCCAGCTTGGCCGGATGGTGCGTCCGGTACACCCTATTATGTTGCATTATTAGGGCTTAAATAGTAATAAAATGCGTAATTTTCAAACAATAGTAACACGATTTGGTACTGATATTGAACGTGTTATATTCTCACATTGTGCAATGTACGGTAGGGAATGTGTATAATCGCGAACATAAACTAATCTGAATTAACGATTGAGAAAATAGGCCGCAACCGTGGTCATATCCTACTTGATCTCATGTAAGTACCTATAGATAGGCCAGGTTGAAACCTCAGTAGCGGAAATACCGACAAATACCCACATATTGGTGACCTTTGACATTTAAGAACACATTTTTTTCTAAGAAAATTTAAATTGTATTTGAAATGCACAAGAGCCCATATACCTCACAAGGGGGCTAACCAAAAAATTTTATAAAAATTAAATATATCTGTGTGTGTGTGAATAGTGTGCATGATTGGCTAAATGTCTATTGTTAATTCAGAAATGGAGTCATTTAAATTTACGCAATCTGTCTGCACGGTAATGAAAAAAATTAGGCTATACCTAACCCTCCTCAGCACCTAAATAAACAAAATGTAATTGACTGTTGCAGTTGGTTGATGACTAGTTGGCTTCACTTGTTTGTACAAACAACCGAAGGTAGGTTGATGCAACTTGGCAACATTGTAGTAGCTATGACGATACGCCCTAAGTTCTTCTATACACTGTATATTACCTCATTTTCCTCCCTCCATATCATTCCCTTAAAGCACAGATGATGTATCGTCCTTTAAACTTGAACAAACTTGGAGGAGGTTTTGTACGGAATGTGTACGATCGCTAACATATCAACCTGAATTAACTATAGAACAATTAGGCAGCAACCGTGCCCACATGGATAAGATTGCTGATTTGTCCTATTTGATCTCACGTAGATGTGCCAGATTCAAACCTCAATGGTGGCAACACCTCTGTGCAACATTTAGTTTCAATCGACTGAAAAATTCATCCGTAGAAGTGATTCGACAAAATTACGAATTATTGCTAAGAGAAGATAAATTTCGGATGAACCAATAAAGCTGGTTGGAAATCAGACTTGCTATTATTTTATTTGATAGTCAATTGTTTATAATAATTCGCGTTAGTATTTCATAAGTTCACAATTCAATGCATTATGAATTTCATTGACACTTCATTAAACGTGATTTTAACATTGGAAATGTTTAACCTGAAGTACATAGCAAACAGATGACGTCATATGCAACAAAAAGTGAAGAAAACAAAGTTTGCAATAAAAAGTGATAAAAATATCGGAAACTCCACAAAAAAGTTGCGTAGGTATCTACACCCCATATTGAAAATCAAATACGCCAAATCTAAGAGGTTTTTGAAATAGATTACTATGAGTACCTACCTACAAATAGAAAAACTGGGTAATCCATTTTTAAGCCCCCATCGCAACGGACAGTAAGCTTAACAAAAAGTGAAAACAAAGTTTACAAAAAAATCATGATTACAAGATACTTTCAAGTGGGGATAATGTTTATTTAACAAAATGAAAATTAAATACAGAAATCATTCTCAATGTATCCGCGACTGTGTAAGAAATGCAAATCGTGTAAATTTTCACTTAGCATTCTGCCAAATAATTTTGACATTTCAATTTTTTTGTCAGTTATTTATTTATTTATTCATTTATTCATTTCTATTTTACTGAAATTGTTCTTTTTTTTGGTAAAGAAAACCTACATTTTTTAGCGTGACTTGTCTCGCTATAGTTTTTTTTTTTTTTTAAATTTGTAGTTTGATTTAATTGGTGTAGAAATAAGAAATTCTTTTGCAAATAATGAATTGAATTATTTATATCCTCTTTGTTTTAGGTGTGTAAGTAGATACATAATTATGTATCTTCGCTCATGTTATGTTTTCAAATAGATGGGACGAAAAAGTGAAGAGACATGACTTAGAGAATTACAACGTCGCAGAAAATGTATATTTACTGGATCATTATATTTTCAGAGAACTGTGTAACATACGTTTTAAACGAAATTCTCGATCGAATGCCAATAATTTTATTGATTCAAGATCGATTGGTTCCACAATTTATTCGTTATAGGCACCAAGTACACAATTTTTACGTGATTTCAACGATGACTATGGTCAAATAGTGTTATCACATTTTTAAACGACGCACATCCAAATGAAATTCTAATATTCGAGAGGAGTGAAGTCGATTCGGTGGAACTGTTGATAGAGGAGATCGAAGGGATTAAAAATTTTTTTCCAAGTAGGTAATTTAGAGATGTCCTCTAGGTATCAAGAAAGAAACAAGCATAAAGTGAAATTGCTGGAACTGATCGATTAGATAGGAGACAGAATGACGAAATACTGATAGCAGAAAGATAGTGTATAAAGCTGACGCACACACCTGGCAACTATGCGTCTCTTCTGACTCGAGGTTTTTTCTCGCATTTACGAATTACGTTGCAGATGGAGAAGTGCGAAGAGTGAAGCCAAATTCTTCGACATGGAAGAAAGATTATGTGAGATTTCATCTCCAATGGAGGAAATTTATCTCGTTAGACTTTCCAGTTGATTCGACGCTAGTGAAAAGCGGCCAAAAAAAATAAGTAAAGATGAGAAAGAAAAAGAATACGTAATGATATCAAGAGAATAAAAAAAAAGGAAGAAAAACAGCAACGTATAGATGAAAGAGCATTGGTATGGGATAACCAAAATGAGTCTGATTCCAAACGATAAGCTGTAAATACCTTTACAGTCCACATTTCTTCTTTCTTTTCCTGCTTTTTTTTTTTTTTGTTCTTCAAAACCAGATAATCTGAGTAATTTGATTTCTTTCACTTCCTGAAGTTTTTTTTTCTCTCTCGCTTCAGCGGCAGTAAGTAGGGATAATATATCAAATCTGGAACATTAAGTCTTTAATAGACTGACAATTTTGTTTTGCAGTATGTACTTAATGTAGAAATGTTAATATGACCTAAAATTATCGAAAAAAAAAAAAAGGTGCGAGTCCCAATGGGAACTCATGAAGGATTGATGTGTAAACATAATAGAGTGGTTGTAAGCAAGCATGTTGCGCACGCACGCACGCTCGCACGCAGGCACACATACACCTACATGCCAACAGTTACACTACTGTAAGCCGTAAGACGTATGAGTTGCGATCTAATTCCCATTTTAGCCCCTACTAGAGTGTAGACCTAGATGTTTACACATAAAAAAAAAAAGAGAAATTAGATCAGGGAGAAAGGACAAGAATCACTTATTGCTATGTTGTATTTTGCAGTCTCCACAGGTGCCATTCTAGGCCTAGCCTGCATCTACATCTAAGTACATACATATATATAAGTGGCTATGAGTGTAGGAATCATAGTATTTTTTTGTTGGATAATTATCACAAATTATGTTCAGTATTTTGTAAATTGTTCTTATATTGTCATCTGTGATACCATGTATTTACACATCAATGTATTTTGTGGATTTTCTCTTACTCTCAGTCAACTGAGTAACATCACTGTTGTAACATCAATTATCATCATATGAGAAATAAATCTTGAGTACACTTTAATTGTGTTCGTTACTGAGTTTTGGTAATTTATTTATTAATGGTTCGTCGTTACAAGTACTTCATCGTTCAATTCAAGTGATTCAATCTGTTTTTGATCAAGTTTGATGTCTCAACTTTCATTGTTTTTTTGTGTCATAATAAATAAAACTTCACAACCTATGAACTGATTTTGTCAAATTTTTACCAAAATGCATCCTCCGTATCAGGGGCAGGTTTAAAATAAACAAATATTCATATATCGACGTGGTAGAATACGAGTTAAATGGTTCTTTGAGTAGATTACATGCATGTGTATGTCTGTGTGCGTGTGATACAGTGTTAGACATTTTACCTACAATTTTACTAAGGTGAGTGCACAGGGTGGGGAAAAGACACAGTGACTCGATGCGAGGAAGCTTTTTTTTATAACTTTCATTTAAAGTTATTGTTCTCCAATTATTTCATTGGATGTCAAAAATAGTTTTCAAAAAACGTAGAAATATCAAGTCTGAAATAGAAATTAGCACAACCCTCTGATCCTCACCAGTTGCTAAGCTGGGTCAAACAGCTAATAAATTAATTTGTAACAAAAAATTAAAACCCAAAGTATGACTGTATAATATTACATTTTGGCTTGGTACTTTTTGTAGGAACCAAATGTTAAACCCATCATTAAAGGATGCTATCTAAATCACAATAATAATTTTGGTCAACTTTGAATGGAATATATATTCTATAAAAATACTGAAGCATGTTAGAATTAATTTTAAACCACACTGTTGCACCAGAGGCAGATCTGAAGAAAGAAGCCCAAGTATAAAATGCTTAAAATGATTTGTTTTAATTACGGGATGTACGAGTTGATAATTTTTAAAGAGGCTGCAAAGGACCTATTGAGATCATTACTCTGTGTGAGGTAAGAGGTTAGGCCTTTCAACGACAGTTGCCGCCAAAAGACTGGTAAATATTAGTGCCTTGCGCTTTAATCGCTCACTTTTGTTTGTTTCTTGTAAAGTCAGGCAGTTAGTTTACTATGTTTGGACTGTGGATAATCGATAGATAAATATCTCGGTGATGTCACAGGCTGGTACACAAACTTATACATTGTTTCTTATTAATTACTGATAAGAAACAACGCACTTTCTCGACATATTTACGTACGTATACGTACATATACCGTATGTCCCAAGTTGAGTCGCAGCATAGCACATTGCAACGAATGTACAAGTACATGTACATACAAGTTCAACGTAGAACGCCATTATGTACTGTCGGTACATTAATTATTGTTCAATCACTAGTTGGTAACACTGTATTGACATTCTCCAGTTCCTATTCAGTTGCATCGTCTAGTTGTTCAGTTATTGAGTTGTGTCCATACATGTGATTATCTCTTTCTTTGTTAAATACATTAATTAGTGCGGTACTTGTGTTTTTACTTTTTATTTACTCTCCGGTGTTTAATTAATTGATCGTCTACTTCGTACTACAACGGACTCCAAGCCTCCAAAGTCCAACATGTACTTGTACATTCGTTGCAATGTGCTATGCTGCGACTCAACTTGGGACATACGGTATACGTGTTTGTTTGTGTGTATAGAGTGAACTATTGAAGCCAACAAAACTGGTTTCAAAATCGCCAGTGTTTTCTACGGTTTTCACTCTTTTATACATTTATGTATGAAACGGTAGAACACGCAAATAGCCGTTGGCTACCTTCTTGTTGAGAATTCTCTTCACCACAAGGTGTTCCACCTGAAGAAAAAAACCTTTTTAGAAAAAATTCGAAATCAATTTTCCTCAGCTATTTTCTAGGTGCGCCTTAAATGGGCCAATGTGTTGCACGTATTTTCTTCAAACACCGCTTAAGCAATTATTAGCTTAGGCACACGTTTTGAAAATATTTCTTTTGAGCCATCTTGCAGCCCAACGAACAGAATACTTCTTACCTAGTATTTCATTAATTTTATTAACTTTTAATTGCTTTTGTTTTCACGTAGCCTAAGCTCGTCGCGGTGTTACAGTTGGAGAATTCCATATTCTAAACCAGAAATTTACCTTGTTTTGGTTACGTTGGCATGTTAAGAGAGTAGGCCGAATTACATTTAGCACCAAACGTTAAATCTTTGCGCGGCGTTGTAATTTTTGGGATCACAATACACGTTAGACTTCAGCAATTCATTTCAACGTACGTATTTTTATTTATTTTTTTCCACGAAGAGCGCGTATTCAATGTCAAAAATAGAATATAGGGCGAAGAAATTGCTTCATTTTGAGAACGACTTTCGAGACGCGTCGTCGGAATGAAAACTCAACATGTTTCATCTGATACACGAGCGAATATGTCTAAAAAGTTGTGAAAGCCACATTTTCTGGTGCGTGTAATTGCAATATTCTTGGCAGTTTTATGCCGCTTTTACTCGGAACAGAGACGCAATTAATAGATTAAACGAACTTTATGTTGGTACTGAAATACCTAATCAACAAGATGGGGCAAAGTAATCGTAACGTTTCTTCAGTTTGAATTACTATGTACTTTTTTAGCGTCATTTCCACATAGTGAAAAATATATATGCCCAGTGTCAAAACATATGATATCAATCTTGACATCTTTAGTTCTGGGTGGGTACAATGGTTGATTTGTCGTGTTTCCCCTACCGACCATACAAATTCATTGAAATGAACTCTCATGTACTTTTACCTCTACATTTCTAAGACTTCCTGTATCCATATTTTTTTATACTATTTAACGAAGAATGTTCTCTCTTTCTTCACCCTTTGTACTGAAATTCCGATCTTAATCCATGTTGGATGTGGTGTAAATAGTGGCACACCATTGTATTTGCCTTTGGTCAACCTTAAATTTCCTTATTATCTTTCACTTGTTCTTTTTCACATCTTCTTGTATGAAAGTAGATGCTGAAAATTTTCTTGAAATTAATTACGAGTATTTAATTACATTGCGAGTAAGAACAAGTCACTCGAGGAATTTATTTCACCAAGTTCATTAGATTATATCTGAACAAGGTTTAGAATAGAAGTAGCCTTTTTTTCAAAGTTGTGAATTTTTCAATTAAAAAGATTATTTTTCCATGCTTTTTGCGACCAGTTCGAAGTCTTTTTCTGTCATATTTTTTGGAGAAAGTAATCGTGATTAACACTGAGACCAATTAAGTTTTAGTTATTCGAGATAAAATTTAAACTATGTTTCTTTGAAACAAACAATTTTACGATGAAGCTGTCTTAAAATAATCAGCTTTAATTTTCACAAATCTTACCAAGTGGAAAGTAAGAATTTATTTTCTCCGAAGAACTAAAAAATTTGCAAAACCAAAATCAAAATTCATTCAAATTTCTTCTTCTAAGAGATTACAAAGTCATTTTATGGAGTTTGATTTGGTTCCATTTTCTGGAGAAGTTGGTGATCAAAATTTTGGTATTTCCATCATACCACGGTTGTTGGCTGTTGGTTACGTCATCCTGAATCCAGAATTTGACTAACCTTTCAGAAGACTAACCTTTTTTTTTTTTTTTTTGGATTTAAAATTTAGAAGTATGCGTATTTTTTATAAGATTTTATACTGCCGGAAGAGGAGATAATATTTAAAATTACATCTTGGATTTTAGTTGGCTATTAAATATAATGGTTGTTTGTGCATTTAGTATTATTTACTTTAAGATTAGCTAACTTCTAGCAATTTAGGTTGAGGTATGATGTGCAGTGAAGGGACATTAGGAGGCTGGATGTGAGCAGTGGGTGAGATTAAATTTATTTTAAAAATGTATCAACTTGGATATAGTCCTAGGAGGACGATTGAGCGGGATACTTGAAATAGAGTACATGTAACGGCCAAAAGAGGTGGTAAAGTACCTAATTAGAACCACTTTCAGCGTTACACCATACACGAAATATCACGTACTTTAAAAGTAGTAATACTTCTAAAATGAATTCAAGTTATTATCCACAAACTATCGTGGACCTTAACATTTGTTAGAGACTCAATAATATTTTTAGAACACACGAGTGAGTTTACACATTTAATAAAATAATCATTTGTACATCACAGTACATACACATACGTTAACATTATACATATACAATCACAATTCAACAAGCAAGACTATCTGTTCACCAGAGACTTCTACTGGAGAGGTTCCAGGTACTTAGAAGTAGTTGTCGAGGAACTGTGTCTTTCTCCACTGAATCGAGGGATTATATACTCGTTCAGGGTATGAAAACGTACATGTCGGATAGGTAAAGTGAGGTAGGGTGTTGTTATTATAGGGTTGTGCTGACTCGTCAAGTACTCGAGGGACAGGCACAACTAGGTCATGAATATACAGAAGGTATATCTATATTTGTAAAATTGAATACGGGTAATTTAATGGTTGTTTATAAAGAGTTATAGGATGATTATTGTTGATAAATATGTACGTTTTTGGTGTTCGAAAATGTGTAGACGAATATGTTCGTCATTTCTAAAAACAGACGAAAATATACGTTACACAATTCTCCGGGGGAACAAAAAAAATCAGGAAAAAAAATTTTCCAAAGTCTATCCAACAAGTACGAAAAGAGAAGAAAAGAGAAAAACATTCTTATTAATTATGCGTGGATAAAATTATGTCATATAATGTGAGAATATATACTTAGAATAAAATATTTTACGAATATTAATTATGAGTAACAAATTTTTTCTTAGATATAGGAAATTAATATATCGCATTATTTTGCGTAATTTTTACTATGCTGTGCTTTTGGTTAAATTAGCACAATTTTGATGGGAGGTTAACTTTAAATATACAATAATAAACATTAAAATAAACAAGATTGTAATTAACCACAATAAGAATATCCCATTGACAAAAGTTAGGTAATCATTAAAATTTTGGTCAGGTATTTGAAGTTCAATGGATTTAATTTTGTTCTCCAAGTTGTTATCGGGAATAGTGTGGGGAACAAAATTTTTCCATTTGGGATTATAAACCTTTGTTGTTGCTCAGTCTATAGCAAGGTCGAAAGGTTCTGTAGGGTCAGAGAAATATGTCCACAGAAAGTGGTAGATGGTTTTCAATTTTAATAGTCTCTTCTAAAGATTCAGAGAGACAGGGGATTTCTATTGGGATAATTACTGTATTTTTATTGTTTTCGTCAATATTTTCAATTTGGATATGACAAGGTACATCCAGGATAAAGGTTCCGGGGGAATTATTATTGATTTTTAGTTTTTCTGATTTTTTCGTAATAGAATTAGTTGCTACGAGGGAATAGAAGTTTACGATAGCAAATTTGGTGTGTCCAATAGGATGCACTAGTGTTTGGTTATTATTAGGATTACATTTAAACTAGCAGGATTGCAATAAATTTTGATTTAAATCTTGAAAGAAAAGATTCTTTGCACAAGAAGATAATTTATCACTTCCTCTATTAGATGGAAGGATGCATAATGGTTTATTAGAGTTACAATAGTGGAGATTAGTTCCTCTAATGTAGCGTCCGGAGTTTGTTCTGATTTCATGAATAATCAGAGATGGTTCTTGATCCCAACTGCACAGTTCATTAGAATGACTTTTGAATGTGAGTGGAATGAAGTCGTAAATTTCGTATTTAGAATCTAATTGTTTTATGGGAATTTTGATTTCTAACGTATTTTTAAAGAAATTGCAATTTACAAGTTCAGCATGATAGTAATTTTGAATATCCTTAATGGGGATGGCTAGATCAAGGTCTAGATTTTTTGTAATTTCCAAAAGTTTTAGTATGTCTTTTCCAAATATTTCTTTCAAAATAATTGAAGAGGGGATCATATAAGACTTACAGGATGTTAGGATGTTTGATAATCTTAACGTGTTTATAAGGTAGTTATCATAAAATCCTTGTATATAGTTTAGCGAGATTAGAAGTTCATGTTCTTCTAGGGAATTTTCCATAAAAGAGCTTGTATGCGAAACAAATTTTGTCATAAAATTATTTGTATGATTGATAAAACTATGCAGATTAGTGGACGTATTTACTAACGCTGCATGTTCGGTCAATAGTTGATTTTTTATAATGTTGTATTCTTCTTTCAACGAGATTTCGTTAGCCAGAAAATTTTGTCCATCTCTAAAGTTCAACACTCGACAGCAAAAGCGTAGCACATCTCCGAAAAAAGATCTGATCGGAGTGAATACGCTTTGTTTGCTTCGAATAGAAGATGGCGTTGAATAGAAGTCCTGGATCATAGCGGTATTTTGTTCTTTAAGGTTTTTTATTGCATTTTTTAATCGTTTTGCCATTTCTGCATATTTGCAATTTTTCCAGGTTGTTTCATTACACAACCGGAGTTTGAAATTTGTTGTTAGTAGTTTGTCTGCTGATTCATGCAGATCTAGCTTAATAGAGTAAATTATTGGGGCAGATTTAGAGTATACGAAAATATTACTTTTTTCTTGAAAATAAGCGCCAGTTGACGCCGTCGTAATCCTATATGGGTCAGACGATGTTCTTTGCACAATAGTAATCGAAGAAATAGTTATTGCGAAATAGAAAAGTAGATTCGTATACATTTTCTGAAACAGAAAAAATGCAACGTCTAAATTATTTACGAGTAATTAGATTATGAATTTTTTTTTTTTTTTTTTTTTAGAATTTGTTATGGAATGAGAATGCTGGAGCAAAGGGAGAGATAAATTTTTGCAGATGTTCGACCTACTAATTTCGATCGGATAATTAGTATAAAGTTTATTATGTTTGATCGGTCAGTTTGAGTTTCACTATTGTCTGAGTTTGGTTCTTCAATAGCTTTCCGTTTCTTTTGATTTTTTTGCGTAATTTGTTATTACATTTCTAACTTTCTTCCAGATTTTTTTTCTTTGTTTCGTCGGACAGTGTTTTTTGTGAAGTGGAATTTTTGAAGTGTTTTTTTTTCTTTGTTAAATTTTTATTACCATTTTTATAATCATGCCTGTAAAGTACATGAATGATCGAGTTTTTACTTCTGTTGGATCGGTGGAGGTGAACGAAACTTGGTTTCTCGGGGCCAGGTTCTTACCAAAATGCACCATTTTCAACGTTATCCCTGTGAGGCCAGGCTTTCTTTTGCTCTTCACCACGTTTTTTCTTTATTTTATCGTGTTTCCACGGTTAGTAACTGTAGTGCGTTTTTAAACGAGTTCGAGCCTCATCGCATCCCTGGTGAGGTGATAGAGGAGGATCTTTGGTTCTGGAGCCATAGTGTTCAGTTCCTATGCTGTCCAGACTCCGAAGCTTATGTGAAGGAGCTGTTATTTGAACTACGGATTTTTTATTCTCGATCGTTTGTCGTCGAATTTGGGACCACCGGCATCAAGCTAATTTTCCGAGGAAACCTGGACACAAAAGGTTTGGTAGGGTTGGGCATACTTGCTGGACTACAGGTAGGGTTGGTTTGTGTCTCGCAGCAAACCAATCATACCGTGACAGTTGAGTATGTCCACCTGGACAGGTACTACCTAGTAGACCTGTTGACAGGGGTGGACTTCTCCAAGTTTGTCTGCTTTCTGAATCAGCATAACTAACCTTGTCTAGATGTGTCGACCTCGATGGTAGGGTTCCATCTCTCCAGACACTATGACGCCACTGAGCACGGGCGTGCCATGTCCCTGAGAGGAGGGTGGCTATTGTCAGAGCCAATAGTCCACTCCTTTCTATGGGATACCCCATCCATAGAAGATAGTACCTCTTCAGTGGAAGGCAGTAGGCCAGAGAGCCGGGTTACGGAAGATGGAGCCTTACCAGTTTCCACCGGAAGCAGCAGTTTGTCGGATGGTGACCATTTAACTGAGTTTCTTTCCGGGTATACTGAGACATGGGCTGACGGTGAGTTAAACAAATTTTGTACTGATTTTTTAGTATTTCGATTTTAATTCAGTATTTTGTGACTAGAATAGGCTGGGAGGAATAAAGGGGACAAGAGAGTACAAAAAGGGGAAAGGGTGGAAAGAGAAAAAATCATAAGTGAAAAAACTATGTAGATGCAGGTAATATACTTTACACACAGCTACTTTAGCTTTTTCCAAGGGCGACCCCTTGGTTTAGGTACAATTTGGTTTGGGATGGGGGTTTTGAGATTTTCGTCGTTTTCTTCCGACTTTATTTCGGTATTTGTTTCGTTGGTGTTACAAGATTTATACGGAATTAATTGTCGCACGTGCACCGTTTCGTCGTATGCTGTTTTATCGTCTGTTTTAATGCGGATTATATAATTTAGATCCGTATTTTTCACGACGTTTTTCGATTGACGCAGCAAAACAAGGTCGTTGGGCTTGAAGTCAATGATCTTGTGATGTGCGTTATAATGTTTTGCGTTTTTTTGCGATGCTTTCTTTGCTAAGCTCGGCATTTTTTGTCTCGTTTGAAGAAGCGTTTCAATTTCTTCTTCACGAGTTATTTTATTTCCAGAGTTTTCCGGTATTTCTGGTAAATGTATTTCAGGATTAAATCCATGAAGTAGGTAAAATGGAAATTTATTATTTAATTGTTCAATCGGACTTATATTGTATGCAAAGATAATTTTATTAATGGTCTCGATTCATTCTTTTTCATTTGAATGGTCGTATTTCGAGAGTGATTTTTTAATGACACCGTTGATTTTTTCAAGTCCTTGCGATTGGGGGGAATAAAAAGAGGAGTAAATAATTTTGATATTATTCTTTTCGCAGAATTTACAAACGGATTCATTGGCAAAATGACCTCCGTTATCGCAAGAAATTTTTCCAGGTGTGCCATACGTATAACAAATAAATTTCAGATATTCAATTACGCATTGAGCATTTGGATTTTTTGTTGGGCGTATGGTACAAAAGTTTGTGCTTTTGTCAACACCAACAAGCACATATGAGTGTTCATACTCGGTATTAAATTTCCCTATGAAATCGATCTCTAAATGCGAGAATGGTTTAGGGTTTTCGATTTTTATATGTTTGGGGTAGCCAGCCTCTTTCGGGGAATTTTGTGCCATTTGACACTCATGACATGACAATACATATTCTGTTATTTTTTGTACCATGTTTTTAAAGAAAAACTGGTTTTTTATTTTACTTTTTGTTTTCTTAATTCCGAAGTGACCTCCATACAACGGATGGTCATGTAGTTTTTTTAGAACTACCGGAATTAATTTTTCAGGAATTACAGTAACCGCTTCATCATACGATGAAGTTGGGTTAGGTAATTTCTTTAAAACATTATTTTCGTCGAGGAAGTATAATTGTATTGTACGATTTAATTTTCGTATTTTATTTTTATCTTTTTTAATTTCGTTATAATTTAATAATGAAATAACATTTTTCCAATGTGGGTCATTTTCTGCATTGTTTTTAAATTTTCAGGTAATTTGATTTTTTGGAGGTGTTCAGAAGTTTGGTATTCTGTTTGTGGAAGTGATGTTATATCGGGATTTGAAATTTGCGAGGAGTCAGGAATCACAGGAGGGATTATTTTGATCTGATTATCGAGATTTGACTCTTTTTTAAGACCAGATCTGGTGACTACATTTGTAGTTTGATTAGGACAATTTTAGGAATGATTAGATTCATTCTTTGGGGTTGTGGTTTGTACCACGGGATAATATGGGAAAGTTGATGCGGGGGAAGGAGGGTAATAGTAATTTTGGGACGTAGTACTTGGGTAGTACCACTTATTTTGATTTTGGTAAAACACAGGATTTAATGGAGCAAAATTGTCGTTGTGAATTCTACATAGAGTATTCACATTTTTCTCTTCATCTTGGAGAGCATATTTTTTATCTACTAAAAATTCACCTTTTTCAACGTAATTTTTTCCAGTTTGTCATGAGGACGAGATAACATATCAGCCATACAGTTATTTTTTCCAGCGATATGTTTAATTTGAAAACTATATTCATTTAATTTTGAGATTAATCTAATTAATCTTGGGCTTGGGGTATTGAATTTCTGATGATAAATCAGAGGCTTATGATCTGTGTATACTACGAAGTGTAATGCTAGTAAGTATCCTCGGAAGTGGGCTAATGCATATGTAATTGCCAGCATTTCCAAGTCAAAAGAGCATAATTTTGACTGGGCAGGTTGGACTCTTTCTGAGAAGTAACCAACTGGATGTTTATGCTTCATAACGGGATTAGTTTGCAGTAGCACTGCACCTAATGTGATTTTTGAAGCATCAACTTCTACACAGGTTTCCAATTTTGGATCATAAATTGCCAATACATGTTTGGAAATCATTATTTCTTTTAGTTTTTCGAAAATTTCAAGATGTTCTTGATTTAGTTTAATTTTGGCATTTGATTTACTATCTGTTCCTCTTAATAAATCAGTAAGAGGGGCAGTAATCTTAGCTAGATTGGGAATTAATTTTCTGTGGTAGTTTATCGATCCTAAAAATGATCGTAATTGTTTTAACGTATTTGGGGGGTTTAAATTTTTAATATCCTCAATGTTTTTGTTTAATGAGCGTAATTCATTATATCGAACAGTATGTCCTAAGATTTCAATTTCATTCATTGCAAATTGACATTTTTTTGTTTTTATTTTTAAATTTACTTCATTTAATCTTTTTAGCACTTCTCTTGTATTTTTGAGACATTCTTCGAAAGTTTCTCCGAAAATGCAAATATCATCCAGATAACATACCATTTTTTTCCAAAATATATCATGGAATATGTCATCCATGATGGTTTGGAAAATGGACGGAGAAATGCTTAGGCCTATTGGGGTAGAATTGAATACGTATCCAATTCCATCCACATTTATTCCAGTGTATTGTTTAGATTCTTCTGTGAGAGGAATCTGTAAATATCCACTGTTTAAATCAATCGTCGTAAACTATTTTTATTTCTTAAGTACGGCCAAATAACATCAATCGTAGGAACACGATTATTATCCATAATAATTCTTTGATTCATTCTTCGGTAGCCTACTAATACTCTGTAGACTCCGTCTGGTTTCTTTTTTACAAAAATTGGGGATTCAAATTTTGATTTTTGCTTTTTTAGGACACCTGCTTTTACTAGATCATCGACCAGTTTATGTAGGGCGTCATGTTCTGCGTGTGAGAATTTAAAATTTCTACACCGCAATGGAGTTTTGTCGTCTACTTGGACAACTTGTTCGGGTACTTTACAGACAGAGACTTCGTCTGTTTTTCCCGTAAAAATATTATTAAATTCATTAATTGTTATACATTTTTATTTTTTGTTCAAGCGAAAGCTTTGGGTTAATCGGGATAGGGTTTCCTCGATTATCCTTAAAAATAGTAGTTTCAGTTATTTTTTCTATTTGGCAGGAATTAATTTCTACTGCGCTACTTAATTCAAATTTTCCTAAGTATTCGCCTATGTAGATCACGTGAGGTCTGTTATTGTGGTTAGCAGCCGCTATCGTGTCTTCTGATACGATTACAAAGAAATTATGTTTTTCTTCCTTGGATGTTTCACACAGAAACTCCAGGTGCTCAGGCAAAGTTGCTAAGATTAGCACTGAATTTGCCTCAATTTTAAAAGTTTGGGGGGCATAATATTTTAAGGGCTTAACATAACCTAACTTATTTTCCTTTTCAATAGGGTAATTGTGACATTCAGGCATGTCAAAACATCGCTCTTCATCACCACACGGTAAAGTGAATTTGTTTTTAGAGAAGTCCATTTTTGCTTTATGGGTTGACAAAAAGTTGTAACCTAATATGACCGATTCTACCAAATTTCAGACAACGAAAGTGGGATGTGGGTAAATGCAATGATCAATGGAAAAAATCACATTGGTTACTCCTATGACCTCAAGAGGTTGACTATCCGCACCACAAAATCTTATTTTAGTTGGTAGAATTGGTTCCGTAAAATTGACTTTCTTTAAAACTTTTTCATCAATAAGTGTCTGTTCCAAACCTGGATCGACTAGGCTAAGTATCTGTTTACCACAAATGGCAAAAGGGAGGTGAAATTTACATTTGGTTCTGCAGTACCCTTTATTTTGAAATTTCTCCTCACTAACATTGTTAACCTGTTTCAATTCTTTATTCAAGACATCCCTTACAGCTGATGGATCACCTGTAAGGGGGACACTTAGTTTTTTGAGCAATTATTTTGGCAAGCCTGGGGGTTTGATGTTTGGAGATAATTTTGTTGTTGTGGGGCTGCCATTAATGGTGCCAGAGGGGCAATCATTTGAGTATTAGTAGCCACATAAGAGGGATTTTGGGGAGTATTAAATGAGATACCAGACCATGCTGGAGCGTTATTCCAGTTTGAGTTCCAATTTGGGAGGACAAACTGGTTCCAGTTCGGAGCTCTGTTGGAGTAGTACCCATTATTATTTCTAGGAAAGTTGTTTCTATGAAAGTTTGGGTTAAAATTTCTACCTTTATGATTCTGGTTCCAATTGCCATTGTTATTATTATTATTATTATTAGTATTATTGTTATTCCTATTTTGATTTTGGTTTTGATTTTGATTTTGATTATAATTATTTTGTTCATTATTATTATTTTTATTTTGGGGATTTTTATTTTTTCTGGTTTCCTGAGATTTCGAAATGTTCGCTATTGCAGCGCTCATTTTTTCCATCTCAGCTTTCCAGACTGGATCGAATGATACTGAGTTTACATTTTTTTCAGTTTTCCTTTCTGTTTTTTCTTTTTTAAGATTCTAGTTTCAAGTTCTGGGCTGAGGAAATCTTCGTCGGATTTTTCTAAGCACTCAGTAATATCGGCAATGTTAATTGCTGACATAACTCTTGGAAGTGGAGTGGGGTTATCCAAATTTTCCAAAAGTGGAGTTGAAGTAGTAGGGGGATTAAAATATTTTCTTATTATAGGATTTTCTAATTCGGGGATTTGTTCATGAGGTTTTCTTGTTGTTTGCAAAATTATTTTTATATTTTCAGGAGTTAATAATTTTTGGATTTCTTTACTAGATTTGATTTTTAATAGGATATCCTCTTGGGTTTTTAAACGGAAAAATATTTTTTATCAACTTCGATATTTAAATTTTGACACACGTTAATTAGTTCAAAATTTTTAGCTTCGATAAGCCAGGTTAAATTTGTTTTCGTAGTATTGGGTTTGGATAAATTTTCCCGTTTCATTCATAAAAATAAATTTTTCGCGACTTATAATTATTTAACAAAACTTAATTTTATGGGAGTTATAATTAATATTAATTGTTACTTTGTTTTTTCTTTTGTTTGAACAGGAGCTTGATGGATCCGTTGCTGTTTTCATTACCCAGGTCTTCTTCACCTTGATTTTTTGTAGATACACCCGTTTTTATTTTTGTATAATAAATATCCATGATTGGTTTTGAAGTTCGGTCACTACTGGTCTTTTTCCACTCGCTAATAACCTTTACTTCCTTTCCTCAAGAGCGCGCCTTTCGCATTTCTCGTTGAGTACTTAACTAGAGTTTTCAAGGTTAAAGCAAAGTACTTCGAACCAGAGGAATTGAAACCGCAGCTTGGATCAGCAATTCCATAGAATAGGTACTAGAGCGAGAGTTCGATTCGCAATAGCAGACCAGTTGGGCGCCAATAATGTAACGGCCAAAAGAGGTGGTAAAGTACCTAATTAGAACCACTTTCAGTGTTACACCATACACAAAATATCACGTACTTTTAAAGTAGTAATACTTCTAAAATGAATTCAAGTTATTATCCACAAACTATCGTGGACCTTAACATTTGTTAGAGACTCAATAATATTTTTAGAACACACGAGTGAGTTTACACATTTAATAAAATAATCATTTGTACATCACAGTACATACACATACGTTAATATTATACATATACAATCACAATTCAACAAGCAAGACTATCTGTTCACTAGAGACTTCTACTAGAGAGGTTCCAGGTACTTAGAAGTAGTTGTCGAGGAACTGTGTCTTTCTCCACTGAATCGAGGGATTATATACTCATTCAGGGTATGAAAATGTACATGTCGGATAGGTAAAGTGAGGTAGGGTGTTGTTATTATAGGGTTGTGCTGACTCGTCGAGTACTCGAGGGACAGGCACAACTAGGTCATGAATATACAGAAGGTATATCTATATTTGTAAAATTGAATACGGGTAATTTAATGGTTGTTTATAAAGAGTTATAGGATGATTATTGTTGATAAATATCTACGTTTTTGGTGTTCAAAAATGTGTAGACGAATATGTTCGTCATTTCTAAAAATAGACGAAAATATACGTTACAGTACAGAATACTTGACCTATCCGAACTCAAAATTATTTTTTCTGATTATTTTGTAAATTTAATTTTGATAATCTTTTGGATCATGTTTGAGATATATGAAAAATATTATCTGTGGATTGAGTAATTTATTTTACATGTAGGTATCCCAATTCAGATACCATAGGTTTTAGAGCATTTCACGTTTTATTATGGGAAAAACGCCGATTTAAAAATGGTTAATAATCTTTGAAAAACATCTAAAAAACGGTACGGTTCGCAACATGCAGCGGTCACTAAATTCCTTAATTATTGCTTTATGTGCAGAAAAACAGCTGAACAGCCGAACGCTAATTCAAAATTAAGTAGGTCAGGTATCTTTTTTTTGGCAGCGTTCTGCGGGGCCTGCATCGGGTTGCTTTCAAAAAACTGCGTTAGAAGAAGAAACGAATTTTATAACTTTTTGGAATTCAGTGTACACTCGGTGAAAGAGTATTCTCGCCGAAGGAGAGGAAGAGGTGGTACTGTTTTGTTGCCTATTTTACATCCGCTATAATTATATCGCATCGCATTTTGACTTTATGTAAGCGATTCGGTAGTGCGTATATGCAAATTCGAGCATCGCCTAGCCAACTACCGACTGCTGAGTGCACAAACCGAAGTCCGTACGACGGCTGTTAAATTTTCGAGTGCAAAATTTCCATACAAGTCGAAGCTCGAATATAATCCCAATACCGAGGCCGTTCGTCCGACGTTTGCGAAATAATTTGTAATTTTTCGCAGCCGTTACTTGGAATACGCCTGAGATGGGCGCCTAATCGAATCGAAAATATGGTTTTGGCAATTATCGTAGTTATTATTAGGTACTTACGATACAAATTCACCGATACGGCAGCTGTTACCGTTTTGGCGAGCCTCGAATTGGTCGCTCGACACACCAATTGGTCGTCGACGTTTTTGCGGTAAACGCGATCCACGAACAAAATATTTTTCACCCCATCTTCGAGCACTTGGAAGGTTTGATTGAGCGGGTCGTTGTTTCGCCACCAATGGACGTTTGGCGTCGGATTTCCTGAAAGGCAAAAGCGAAATGTGAACTCACGGCTGTCTGTGCACCCATTTCAGCAAATTCGAAGAGTGGCCCAGAATTTGTCCAATTTTCCGCTACCTATGGCCAGAAAGTAATAGCATAGTTACCATAAGAGGTCATTTGAGAGACCGGGGTACCATGGAACACTTTTTTACTTTTTGTCACTGATGCAGGCTAAAATTGAGTTAGAAATTCGGTACCGATAAATTTGAAAAGAACGAATATTCATTTGCAAAATAAAACCAAAAGCAATAATTAACATGCGGTTTTTTTTTCTCTAATCCTATCTTAAAAGGGGTAAATTTTTTTGTTCCATAGCAGACTACCCCAGTGTACCATGGAACTTAGAGTGGTGTACCATGTTGGGTACGTGTTAAATTTTATAAAGAAATAGTATTTTACTCAACTAGTTAGCAAAATGAGACGACTGTCACGAGTGGCTAACTAGTTGAGTACGATATTTTTTTCAACAAATTCACCAAAAAAAGGTTATAATTTAGGTGATAAAACTGGTAAATTTCATTTATGAACAGAATTGAAATAAAATTAATAATATTATCGAGACATGAACTTCGTTGTTTGTGTAGTCACTACCATTTGAAATAGCTCGTTTTCATAGTGATAATTTCCCATTTGTATACGTGCAATGAAGAAATAAAAATCATTCTCAAATTTGAAAATCTCATTTTGTTAACTAAAATTGATTTAATAATACACTTTTTGATGTACGAGTTGAGAAAAAAATATTTTTAATGCAAAAAATGAAATTTACAATATGAAGTCCATTGCATCTGTAAGTAATTATATTTATATCACAAATGAAATCTGCTGCAGTGGAACCTCAATAAACAACAAATCCTCACCTTCTTACTAGAAATTGACGTTATAATTATCTAATCTAAGTGTTTTTGAGTTGCGGTAACTCTGAATAATTAATTACCTACTGACCATTCAACTTATTTGAAACACATCCAAAAATTTGAAAGCTTATTTTCTCTACCATTGGTCACACTTTTTGTGAGTTGTTAAAATTTTACTTTCGGTATAATTTTGATAAATTAATAATGAAATAACATTTGAAGAACGAACAGAATGATGATACTAGACAAAATTAAGTATTACCAGGTGTATGATACATAATTCTATGGAATAAGTTTGTTCCAAATTTAAAGGGAAGTCAGTTTTGTGCATGGTACGCACGTATTCCATGGTGCCCGGTCACCCCTACCAACTAATTAGGGACCAACCCAAACCATCATTATCTGGTGACAAAATCACGACTTGGTAGTGTGCACGATCATTCTGACCCTGCGCAAGGTAATTATGCTGAGTGCTATCAATGCAATACTTTCGACATCGTACTGTCTTAAATGCTGGTGATCATGTAGGTTCTACTACATTAGAGTGCTGAGCAGTGTTGGCTGCATACTTTGAAGTTCTCTACATATTTTGTTTTTGGTTGCAAAGTGCATTGGTGTCAGTACGTACCTCTTTTCTTTTTTTTCTTTTTTTTTTTTTTTACACCATAGCCAACATTACTTCCAAGCCGTGAAACGAAGTTTTCGAAAATCCAAATCTTTTAAAAGTTGACTGTGTCAATTTATTATTCAAAAAAAGTCATCTCCAAATAAATCTGCGATCGTTCTTATCAATTTTTCTTTTGTTAAGATTGAATAAGAGTGCTAATCGGTGCTCCAACATAGTTTCCAGGCTCGCTATATTTCAGCCCCTCTTCACGCCTCGATAAATAAAGTTCGTCCGGGTAACACTTAACCAAAAAATTGAAATTTTTCTGCGAATATGTAGTTTGAGAAAAGAGGTGGATTTCGAAACGGTGCAAATGGATAGAATTCGTACTCTTTTTTTTATTTAATTTTCTATCGCTCTCATGGCTGCGCATGCGCACTTTCAATTTTTCTATATTTTGCACTGCTGGTTTTTTACGCGCGTAAATACAGAAATAGTTTTATTTTAATCTTGATGATACGTTTTCGGGTGGGTGTTGCAAAATAATTATTTACGATACGAGGCGCGCAAAAAATGGGTGATACTGACACTAGTGGATTTTGCTTAACAAGCCAAAGGCGAGTACTGCAAATCACACGAGTATCAATCATTTACTTTGCGTTTTTTTTTTTTTTCAACACCTTGTATATTCTCGATCGAAACGCGCGTATTCGACTCGTCAGTTTTCTTCTTCTCCCTTAAAAAAAAAAAGACTTTTTAAATTCAGTGTACTCAATAGACTGTAAATTTAATCTGTTACGACTATAGAAACGTACGATGAAATGAATCCTAAATTTTTATCCAATTAATCTTTTCCCACTCGTCTTCGCATAATGAATGGGTGTTTGCGGTGTTTGAAATTGACTCGCTATCTCAAGTTCGCAAAATAGTCGAAAAAATTAAAGTGAAAAATCGTCAACATACACTATAATGACGAGGAAAGATAATTTGTACCGAATAAAATATTCGCAGAGAACTATTTTGCATAGGAGCAAACCGTAAAAGAAAAAAAGAAAAAAGAAAACGTTGTGTTCTGGTGTAATTTTTTGTCAGCCTACTACCACTCCCTCATTTGAGGAAAATTTTAACGATGAAAGATACGCTTTCGCATCACGCGTCGACCAAACAACCCCCCTCCCCCACTATCAGCCAGGGAGAAAAATCGACGCGGAAAAACTTTTTGCTCGAACGAAAACCCCCCGCTATCAACGCGTGTGGCGCGGTGGGAAGATTTATTTTTCGCATTATTTATAGAAAATATGTATAATAAAATGAAATCCGGTTAAAAATGAGGAATACGACCGAATATGGAATGCTGGAGAAACGTTGAAAAAGAAAAATTGTGCAGCTTTCGCGTTTACATAATTTACTTTTATAACCCGGTAGTAAGTTGAAATCGGGGAATGGGGGGGGGGCAATGTTGGTATATACTCGAGTGGATACCAATACGGATGCAAAATGGGAATTCGATTTTGCGGAAATGACGAAAATACGACAGAGAGGAATGTTTTCGGTTTGGAATTTAACAAATCATTAGTTCGCCGAAGAAATAGTGCTGTTACGCTGTACAACAACCCCCTTCCACCGAACTTGTACTCTCGGATTTGTACCTACCACACTTTACGTAATTTTAGAAACATACGTAAATTGAGTGAAATAAGTATTAGTTCCCGGAAGGGCATTAAATGCCCCGAGGTCCTTTTCCCTTGTTATAAAAAAAAAAAATATTAATTCGGCGATACACCTTGTTGTATTCCCAACGACGTCTACCAACCGACCTTTCAAAAACTATCTTTTCCTAACTCCACGATCGATAGGACCTTCCAATTCCTACTCATTCACAAAGCTGTGAATATGCGAATCGACGGAGTGACCAATATTTTCAAAATTAATGGCTGTAGTCCAAACACTGCTTAGAAGTTTATCAACTTACAAAGAAAAAGAAAAAATGGTACCATGGACCAGCTTATAGAAAAAAAAAAGAGTTTCAACAATCGAAATCGACATTTTACTCATCTATGATCAAAAAATGGAGAAAAGACCTCCAAAAACACGATAATTATTATAATTTGAGTCTACATAGGCCGAAAAAAAATTATAAATCAATATATTAGGCAACAGTAAGTAAGGACGAAGACCCTCCCTGAAAAATATATTTCCAAATTTGCGATGGTTGCTGCGTAGGATAATCCAAAAAACAAATTTGAACCAAATACAAGAAACATCTTTACCTAACCAGGAATAAAATAAAAGAGTTACTGACCATTATCATCCACAAAGGCCATCAAATGGGCAACCTGAAATCGTTATCCAATAAAATAATAAAGACATGGATCAATGAACGTTAAAACTCAAAGAGGAGAGGGAGAAATAGACTTACATGATAAACGATGGCTGCCTAAGAGATAATGTGTTCGTGAAAATTTTATACCAAACGAATTTCAAAAATAATCAGTCGAAAGGGATGGGGACTGACTCATTACCTGAGCAGAAAGAAGTCGCATTACGTTCTTCTCTCCGACTCCCAACATTCTCCACTTTATGCAGTGAAGGACTAATTAAAGTATCTACGACAATGGGTCACCCGAACATCGTGCTAATTTATGCAGAAATTCAACTATTCATACTTATGGAAGAAACTTCGTGCTACCATGTTACCAATTTCATAAAGATAGGACTTTATGGGTGCAAATAATGTTCATTTCTGGTAGGTAGGTGGTTGTTGCGAACGTGAGAACATAAAATCCCAAATGTTCTTGAGGGTAGGTATCATCGATTCTTCCGCAAATGCGGTCATAAGAGAATGTCGTAAGATGAGTATTAAGTTTCTTGTCATTTCTAAATGGGTAGGACTTAAACAAGAGTCGTATGGGAATTGGCGAATCCATAATTATGCATAAAAAAAGAAGAAACTTGATAAACATAAACCTCTCTTCTCTAGAAAATTCTCTAATTTCCTCAATCCCCATTGGCCACTCTTCACAGTCCCGCCTAACCGATCCGATTCAACGTTAAAATGGCTGCTCCCTCGTTGGCCAATACCGGAACCAATCACAACTATGGCCACGTTTAATTTCCAAGAGCTTCAAAAACTTCGTGTAAAAGTACCCTTAATTAGCGCATTATCTAGGGCAGACCTTTTCTAGGGATTATTGAACAGCTTCGTACCTTCAAAATATAAATAAAAATTCTATTGGTATAGCATAGCCTCTTAATGATTTCGTGCGCATTATGACAATAACGGATGAAGTTAACCGTGTATCAGTACCCGAAGCACTTTTAAAGCAAATTTATCGTTCAATAACCTACCTACTTGCAATGGAGAGATAATAAAAGATAATACATTTTTCAAACGCACCCGACCCCGTACGTACGTCCCTCACAGGCATTAAGGCCAGCACACGTGTTTAATGGTAACCGAATTTGGCTCGTCTCTCTATCGTTCACTAGATTCACCCTATCTCGACGCTGATAAAGGAGAGAAAAAACTAAATTTTCCATCAGAATAACGAAGATCGTTTGGGAAATGATACGACTTACAAAAGCAGGTGTGCAATTCATTCTTTCGTCGTATAAAGTACTCGCCTTTAATACCGGGCGTGTAATATTCGACTACCGTTATTTATTTTTGACTCGTAAAATAAGGCGTAAAGGGTGGGGATGGTTGTGCGGTCCGCCAGTAAACTTCATTACATCGACGATTTGCTAAATTCCTCTCATTTTCTTTTCTTTAATAACGTAAATTTTAAACGAAGATAACGCACATGAAAGAGGAAACCTTAACGTACCGTCAAAACGAATATTTTATCATTATGCCGGAGCGTAAAAGACAAGAACAAAACATAGCAGACAACAACAACAACAACAACAACAACAACAACAACAACATTAACCTTCAAATCGAGACAAAATTAAGATATATGTTACAGTAGGTACCTACCTACTTTATTAAAAACGTAATCCTGACCAAATATTGCTCACGAAATTGCAATGCAGTAGAGCCATAAAGTTAACGACGAGTCAGTCAACCTTCAGCAATTCGCTGTCTAGTGAATTGGATGTAAACGTTCTGCTCCATTAGAATTCATATTCTACAATAAGTTTGAATTTATACTTTTCTCAGGGAAAATTACCAGCGAAAAGAGCGAACAAGTGAGAGATTAGTGGAGGCTATTGGAAGTAATATGCGGAAAATTTATTGAACGTTTAACGAAATTTTTTTATTGTTTCGCAAGATTTTTATTTCGTCCAAAAGGTCAGAAGAAATAAGGTTTATGGTTTCTATATCTTCCGCTTTAGAGACCTGTAAAATAGGTATGGTGAGTGGTTTAAAAATGATGGTTTCTAAGATGACAAATCTTAAATGTCTAGACCATTAGGAGCACTATTGTTGTGAAACTAATATTCAAGTACGAAGTACTGATGAAAGAATTTGAATAAAAAACTAATTTTTCATGTTGAAAAGTAAAATTTTTGCTATTTGTATAAGCTTTTATTCTACTGGCTATTGCGATTTTAAAATATATCGATAATAATATTTATTTCGCACGAGGCTAAAGCCAAAGAAATTAATTAAAAGCTTATCTTTTAGAACCGGTTTTTTAACCTAAACGGGTGTTGTTATTTCTACCAGCTTGGGTGAGGAGTTGTTCGGATCTGTACTGAATATGAACGAGATTGCTTGTACTCCCTGGGTGTTTCTTTATTTTTTGATGTTATCATTATAGTGAGAAAAAATATACGAAAATTTAGCAAAGCTGAAACTACAAAATAAAAAGTCGGCTGTTCCGTCCCGTTTTTGCAGACGATTCAGTTCGTCTACAAAAACGTGTCGAACAAATTATAGACATCTATTATTCCTAATTCTCGGAATAATAGCTGTCTATATTTTACCTAGCTTCTCACGAACAGACACCACCAGATATGCTGACAATGAAGTGTCATTATATTTGGCGGATGTTCCGTATCACGCCACCTTTTGGGTCAGCCATCTTTTGATTAAAACAAAGAAAACGAAAGTAGTGTCATGTCTTCATTTTGAAGACATGGTCATTCCTAAACTTGAAGTTGAGTGGAACGTTAGGGTCCATACTCGTTGCTATGGACATTAGGTATCACTATATTAAGAAATAGAAATAAGTATAATTTTAAAGTGTTTTTAATGACTAAAGTGAAACTCTAATAAAAAGATAAATGTTCGTAACTTATCTTATTTGTTGAGGTAATTTAAAAGTATTGAATTACTCTCGCAACATCGGCTTTTCATTTCTTTTTTAATATTTACAATGTTTTCGTACAAAGATTTCACTTTTGATGAAGATGATAAAAATATTAAATGTGTTATTGAAAGTGAAGAAAGTTTTGAAAATTTTTCACAAAAGCTGAAAGAAGCCGGCATTTCATTTTCAATCCGTTCATCAAATACTAAAAGTACGTCAATAAATTCTGAAAAGGTATCTCTTACCTACTCAATTAACTTCAGACCTGTCACACACATCAACTAAGCTTCGAGTTGGACAGGTACTTGGGCTATTTTAAATATGACAAAGTTTTTTTGGACACCACAAGCTAATATTGTTTTCATAAAATATTCAACTTAAATTTGACATTACATCGATGATCTACAAAATAAATAAGGGTACTTAATTTTTTGGTAAATGTAAATTGAAAAGTGAAAAATTCCCACTCGCCAGTCTCCATTAACTTTAAGGATAAGATAACTGAGACTTGTATTCTTCAACCATATACTAGATAGACTGGCTATGGCAATAGAAATTGAAGCACACATAAATGACGTCACAATGTGGCAAATGCATGTTAAATCCCATAAGGTTTTTTGAAGAAAGAAAAAATCAAAAAAAGTTTATTTTTTCTTCTGAAATGAATTTTTTAATAGAAAAAAAAAGAAATGATTATGTATAATTTTTCAAAAAAAAAAAACTTCAACCAGGCTAAAATCAACTTTAAAAATCAGGAAATAACAACAGTATAATCTGGGTAAAACAACCTCTTGCTAGAATGTAACATCACACTTCTATTTATCACTGCTTCAATGGGAAGCATCGTACAGGGCCAGTCTATCTAGTGTATGGTCGAAGCTTGTATTTCTATACCACTTTGCATTATTCACCGAATCATTTGAAAACGAACGCCTCACCCAAGCTGGTAGAAATAACAACACCCAATGTAAACTTATTTACTTTTAGTATACGTACCAAAGTATTTAAAATCTCTACATGTCAGCCAAATTCGATAAGTACAAAAATACAACTCGCGTGATAAGTGAAGATTTTATACATATAAATATATTCATATACCTACATTTATACCTATAATTCTCAAGGCAAAGACAATGAATTATATCATAATAATTATTTTTGATAAAGATTGAGTAACTTACACTATGAAAGATAATCTAGGAAAAATAGAACCGACTTAAAAAAAAATGCACTAAAAAGAGAAAACTAGTTTGTTTAAAATTTTTCCAGCAAGATCTAGGTCTAGGGACTGGAATGATTGAAGTCGGTGCTAATTAAAAAGTTTCGTCATAAAGTTTGAAGGAATTGACGTATAAAGTTAACACGTCAATAATTCCAATCCCTAGACTTAGATCTTGTTGGAGAAATTTTAAAAGAATTTTTTTCACTTTTTAGTACATTTTTCATTTTTTTTAAAGTCGGTTCTATTTTTTGAAAAAAATTTTTTTCAGTGACTTTTTGTTTCCAGTGTTAGCGGCGATATTACTTCAAAACTGACATTTTTTGTTTATTCAAAGGTAACTCCAAAACTTCCCCAACTATTCAAAAAAAAAATTTAACAGGACCACAGTGGAATCATCCTCTATCATTAAAAAAAAGGTCATCAAAATCGGTGCCCAGGTTGTATAATTATACGGGAACAAACATTTAGAAAAACATAAAGTCCGTTAAAAATAGAGAACACATTAAATCTACGGATAGGTTGTTTGGAAATTTAAAAAATAATGTATGTATCTATTTCAATTTATTTTGCGAGTAAATTGGAAGGGATGCGAGAATTTTTTTCGAAATATTTTATAAGATTTATGGTTTCATTCGGCCAAACCTCAACAAACATTCACCATGTAACAACTGCTGTGAAATTAAATCATTCGGATTCAGTCTCACCTTTTTTTTTGGGCTTTAATTTCTGTTACGAATTTGCGGCGAAAGGGGGAAGATGAAGCTACGTTTCATCAGATAATGCAACCCTTACGAAATAAACGCCAAATAAAAAAGACCAAGTTGAATAGACTCGGTTGAATTGGAAAAGAAAAAATGGAAACAATGAACGGGAGAGGTGGGCTTACAGACTGGTCGAGGCTAAGCAAAATGAAAAGACAAAGAGAGAGTGAGCGAGAGAGAGCGAAAAGGGAGAGGAAGAGGGAGAGGCTGGCGAATAAAGAATAAAGAAAAAGAAAACCGTAAACGAAATTCTGCGGTCGTAAAATTTAAATATTACCCACTCGACGAAGGGGAAAATAAGTGTCCAAGAATAGCGGCGAGAGAGGGAGGAAAAAAAAGAAACTAAATTGAGGAACTTAAAAAGTCGTAAACCCTCTGTGATTTGCTGACGTTAATGAGTCGCTTACCTCCGATGGCTATGCAGGTCGCTGTCAAAGAGTTACCCTCCATTATAGCAGGTAGTACGAACGAATGGTCGTTTAATTCTGAATTCTGCATCGCTTCCAGTATCGTTAGGTTCTGAATAGGAACTGTAAAAGAGAGAGAGCGAGAAAAAATTAAAAAAAAAAAAAAAATGAGCTCGCAAAATTAACCGACGAATAAAAAATTTTGTTCTTCCTTTTTTTTTGACTAATTAACTCGGTGTTCCATCGTTTGTCCGACTCTTTTAGCCAGAATTACGCTCTCATTTTCTTCGTATTTGGCTAATCGTCTCAATCGTATCTCATATTTTGTCATTTTAACGAAAATTGATTAAATTAAATTTTCGTCGTCTTCCCAATAATATATCACTTACCTCCTTCTTACGGCTTTGGGTATTTGTCCAATTAGTCATATAATGACGAAGGCAAGACCCGCGGAAAAGAGAAAACAAAAAAATATTGCGGCTCAATCGACTCATTTGTTTGCAAAACTGACGTTTATACCCTCACTTTGATACTTTAAGTATTGCACACGCAGAAACCAGTATCGTGTATCTTGAATTCCTTATCCGTGAATAGTAATTTTTTCAAGATAAAGTTAATAAGACGGACATATAAATGCTGTCTGAAGTATTATTATGGCAGCGATGAATCATTTTGTAGAAGATTACAAACATTTTGTAGAAAAAATAATAATTATGTTGTGGAGAAAGAAATGCGGAGTGTAATACCATCGAGCTTTAATCTTTGTTAGAGGTTAATTCGAACTTTGATAATAAAATAACACTGAAGCAGTTCATTAGCTGGCCGATGTATTCACTATTTTTCTCTCTCTCTCTCATCTCACACTGGCTTCAAACAATGTTAAATTTTGTGAGTGAACAAGGCTCCATGTCGCTAGATCCTCACCTAATGAAAATTGAAAATTCAATAATTGTATTCGTTTGTGCTGAAATTTTCATCGTTTATGCTATTTTCCTAAAAGAGTTATTCAAGAAACATATGTGGGGGAACATGTCTCTAGCTCCTCAATGACCTTGAAAACGTTTTTATTGAATAACTCTTTTAGGAAAATAGCACAAACGATGAAAATTTCAGCATAAATCAGCACAAACGAATACAATTATTGAATTTTCAATTTTCATTAGGTGAGGATCCAGCGACGTGGAGCTCTCTACACGGCACATAGGTCACCTAATTATTATTCGTAATATCCGACCTTAACTTTATTTCAGCTTTCTGCACACTTTCTTTCATCTCACCACAAGCCCAACTCATTTCTTATTGAAGAATTTAGTATATTTTCTCGAAATAAAATATTGAAATTACAATTATTTATGTGGGGAAGTAGAGGTAGAAAGAATAAAAAAAGGAATTCTGCGTAACTCAACAGTTAAGAATTCATTTTTGCACTTAAATACCTGTGCCAAGTTCTAATCACATTGCTACTACATTCACAACATGACATGTTGAACGTGGTCTGCGGTTATATAGAATGAATTTTTCCTTCATAAACGAACGCAGAAACATAAGCAATTTGATATACTGAGCGGACTGACCATTTACTATGACACACCGAGTTTATCAACCGTTAAAACAATCTCCTTCTTACTGCCAAATGTTTTAACCGAAAATTCTCTCTCATATTGTTGCGAAAATTGCATTCGGCTACGTATAACAAAGTGAAAATAGTTAAAAATATACAATTATAATGGTTTACTACATTTTTATGACCATCGCAGTCCCGAAATGTTGGAAAAATATCTTGAAATGTGTTACTTAAATAAAATCTAGCAAATAGTGCTATGTCATGGAAAATAGGTGCTGCAGCTGGAATCCTACTTGTGTTTTTTGCTGCAGAGCAGTAGGTACACACCTTTCTTTGTATGCAACATTGGCAAGGAGGTGACAATTTCCTTCCAAAACCACGGTTACATGTTCCAGTAAAGTAGAACAATAACCAGAAAAGTACCAAACTCTCAAGCAACTGTTGAGAGACTAATTGTCAGTACAAATATCTCTGTACCACTGTTATTAATGACTTCAAAACATTTAATATAAATTTTTTACAAACAAATTCGTAGTATCGAACTGAATTTCTTACAAACTTAATGCAAAAAACAGATCAACTAGCGTTTTCTTAAAAAATTTTTACCAATTTCCTTTATTTTTTCTCTCTTTTCCGATGATACCTAGCAAACGTATATCCAGACGTAAGATAGTATTCATGCATATTTCAGCATTTATTTGTATTTCGAAGCAATATGGAATTGAGATAGCCTTACTAAATGATAATGGGTAGCGTGAGGAAAATTTTGAAATATAGCATGCAAAAAAGGCATTTTTGGACTTACGCTAGTTTTTTTTTATAGAATGACGATGATATACGCACCGATGCGCAAACCCTCGACTTTTAGAAGATAATAAAACAAAATGCATGGGTTCCTAAGAATGTGAACTGTTACATGAAATTAATAAAGGAATGTGTTTTTTTCTGAGTAACCCAGCACAGCCCTAAACAGCCTACCCTCCAAGTGATGGTAACTCAAGTTTGTTCTCCACTGTACACCGTACTCGTAGTGGACATGGGCCTGTGATTCACATCAGTTGCATAAATTCTTTAAATTTTACCTCGCAAACACACCAGTCATTTTTTACATTTTCAAAAAGTGTGAGACCCATTATCCTTAAAAGTGACTCAAAATTATGCCGAATTTTGTTTATATGCAGACATTTGATTATTAGCAGCCAATTCTATGCGTATTATCGTCATCCTAGAATGAATCTAGCCAAAGTCCAAAAATGGTGTTTTACAGGAGAGTGAAAAGAAAGTTCAGAATGTTGATGTTTTTTCGTTATTGCAATGAGATGTGGAAGCAATTATAATATTATCGTAATAAGAGGAACCAAGGAAAGACATTCTTCACAAAAAAAAATTGAAATTCCGTTATTTTCCTCCAAATTAAGGGACATAATACATAGTATTGAAAAAATTATCTTTCAGAGGTATTTTAAGTCCCACATAAGTCACTTTTGCATTGAGCACTGAATGAAAATTTTGGTGAAAAAGTAGCTTATCTTGGGTTTGAGATAGTTTTAGAGTGGTAATAAATTAATCAGTGAGTCGAGTTACTTCGGTACGAACTAATTCTTTCATCCCAGAAAATAATGTAGCTGAACTTGAACATGAGATAGTTCTACACAAATAAATTAGAAAAAAGTTGAGTCAGGTTACTTTTGTACGAACAAATTCTTTCACAGCCTGGCTCAAGATAGTATGCGCTTTGCGTTTATTTCAATTTATAGGCAGTATGGACTGGAGATAGCTTCGCTAAATGTTAGAGGGGAGCACGAGGAGAATTTTGATAGGTGTAACGCAAAAATGGCATTTTTGGACTTGCGCTATTTTCGTTCTAAGGTGACCTTATTTTGTCGCCTTATACATAGCGTTGTTTTAGCTGACTGGGGTAGTGTGGGTCTAAAAAGGTAGGTACGTCCTCTTAGATGTAGCCACGTTGTCACTTCAAACCACACGCGATATGATCGTAAATGTTTGCTTTTCTTCATTTTTATTCGTAAAGAAAGTGGTAGAGCATTCTGCTGTTTTTTCTCTCCACATCTTATGGGAAAAAATTGGCTAATTTATCATCTTGCTGATAATTTGGCCGCACCAACGCCACGCCAAAAGTTAATTTTGCCATTCGGCCAAAACGTGCTGCGAAAATGGAAACGCGTTCCGGCAAATTCCTCAGCCACATTTGATCGAAGTCGTTCTGCGAAATTAATTGAAAAAGATAACGTTCTAAAGTTCTACGAGAGCTTAAAATAAACATCGTAAAAGTGTTGGCCGCAATTATTTATCCGATTAATTATCGAGGCAAAGAAGGGACTGAAAATAATCTTAACGCAGATGGAACGGAGGAATAACCTAAATCCAAATATTAAATCGCCGTATTAAGCTTTTAATCTTTTAATCGAACTTTAACCGGAGTTTGTTGGTCTGCCCCCTTTCGCCTTCATTTCTGCACAGTGGATGAAAAAAATTCACGTCCGAAAAGATGCGATGAATATAACCAATCAATTCTTTTTTCTCCCCATTTTGTGTACGTTTTATTTTTTTTATTTTTTTATTTTTTTTATTTTTTTATTTTTTTTTTTTTTCCTTCTATCTCCATCCTTCATAAATATTTTGAACGAATGTTTCAGATAAACTGTTATTATTTTTTCACCCATGTCGTTATACACCATAATAACGTAAAGAATATTATTGGCTGTTACGGCAATCGCGTTAGATATCTGTGTAGCTCTCGTCCCTTTTATTTTTGAATAGTATGTGAAATTTTTTATTCAAAAAATAAAATAAAATGGAGAAGTTCACTGAGAACGGGCGAGGTGACGTAGTTATACCGATACGAACAGTTTTTTTTGTGATTTTAAAAGTGCTTTTTTTTTTTTTTTTTTTTTTTGTTTTTGTTTTTTCGCCTTTCGTCCGTCTTCGGGTTATTTGATTTTATATTTTTTATAAAATAATCGAAGAAACTTTATGAAAATTCGACGCACTGAAAAGAATATTTCAAGTACCCTTTATGGACCAGCAAAAACAAAATTACTCTCCCAACATTATGATTGTCACAGCCGCCTATGAGGGCCCCCAGTGAAGAGTCAGCATCTTTGTAATGACTGTTGAAAATCTATAAGTTGTAATCCATAAAATTTTTAATTCCATTCGAGAATAAAATCAAATCAAAATGAAAATTTGCTTTATTAAGGAACAGGGGAGATAAATTTAAAAAAATGTTACATTTAGATGCCCACGAGGAATGTGGAAACTTGTTTGAAATTTCTTCCAATTTTTCATACAAGAGATATGTATTACACAAATATTACTATTTTAGCAATATTTTCAAATTTTAAACTTTTACTTTAGTGATGGTACGTGGGTCTCGAGCAAGAGTGTTTATAGGTCCGTTGTAATGGGGGATTCACACAATCTCAGTCGTTTTTTTTGAAGTTCCCCAAACCAAAAAGTCATCAAAAATGAACAATTTTTAGAGATCAATCCTTCTTTTTTGTGGCTAAAGGTAGTCGAGACGCCCAGGACCGCCCTATATATGCTATAGGTCTCTGGAGAGGTCTACCATAGTTTGGAAACTGTTGGTATTTATCAAAGTAAAATAAAAAATATTTCTCATAAACAAACTCGTTTTATGATTTTTAGATCTGAAAGTTTCAGTTAATTTTTCACAGCCAAATCAAGTGAGGAAATTCAAAAAACTTCTTGGTATTTAATTTTTGATGATGGTAACTTGTTGTACTCATCGATTACATTAAAAAAGGTTTGCTGATCCAACTGCCTATCTTCAGTACTCACGGAGTTAAATTCATTCTGAATAAATTACATTACTGGAGTTGCAGCAGGCAACTCATTGTACAGTTATTGTCGATATAGTTGGAAAAGCGCGTATCGCCACTTTACTTAATTTTACAGTGGAAAGAAAAAACTGTTTTTCAGCACCAAAATTCAATAATGTTTTTTTTGTTATTTTAAATTTATGAAAACATCACATGAAAAAATAATTTTTGTTAATAATGTAACGTATATTTTCGTCTATTTTTAGAAATGACAAACATATTCGTCTACACGTTTCCAAATACCAAAAATGTAGGTATTCTTCAACAATAAAACATCCTATAACTCTTTATAAACAACCACTAATTTACGCGTATGTGATTTTATGAATATAGATATAATGTCTGTATACTCATGACCTAATTGTGCCTGTCCCTCGAGTATGTCACGAGTCAGCACAATCCTATAATAACAGCACCCTACCTCATCTAGCCTATCTGACACGTATACTTACGTACCCCGAATAAGTATATAAACCCTCGATTCGAAGGAACAAAACACAGTTCCTACATAGTTCTTAGACAATCACTTCTAAGTACCTAGAACCTATCTTGTAGAGTAGCTAGTGAACAAACAGTCTTGTCTATAGTATTGTGATGATATATGTATAATTATTTAACGTATAAATTACTGTGCTGTTGAATGTACAATTTATTATTTTATTAAATGTGTTAATTCAAACTTGTGTTCTAAATATTATTGAGTCTCTCAAATACGTTAAGGTCCACGATAGTTATGGATGATAAACTGAATATTTAAATTATTACAGAGGTATTAATGCTTATCCAGTGTTAAATATCTCGTGTATGGTGTAACACTGAAAGTGGTTCTAATTAGGTACATTATCGCCTCTTTTGGCCGTTACAAATAATATTTTTGTAATTCTGCTCATGAATAGATAATAAATTCACGAGGAATAAGAAATTATACACACTTTCTCACTAATCAATATGAACCAATATCAATCAATTGTTTGGACACACGTATTTCTCTTAGATTATTAACTTGGAGATACACATTTTTCCTTTTTCAGGTTGAGAGATTCCTGGAGGATACGTACATTTCCTCCATAAATTTGGGAAATACGCACATTTCCTTTAAAAATAAACTGAACGTAGATATAAATTTTTTTATGTTTGCAATCACACAAAAAATAATCATTTCTTAGAGATATGCTTCACACTAACTGATGCATTTCAAAAAAATTCACCACGATCGCTAATAATCAAATTTTCACAATTTTCAGAGATGCACTTTACCAATTAGGCGGACATTATGTACATTCGATGACTGAGCAAACTGTGAGTATTCAAAATAGGCAGTTGGTCAAGTGAACCGTTTTAATGTACCTACTTGACATCAAAAATTAAATTCAGAGAATTTTTTGAATGTTCATATTTGATTTTACCGCGGAAAATAAACTGAAACTGCGAGAGCCTAAAACTTCCCAAACAGTGTGTTTATAATGTAACTTTTTTACCGATAGTTATGATGACCATGAGACTCACACCTACTGGCGATGCGGCTGAGTTCTCCCACTATTCGATAGAAGACACATGTACTGGTGTTGAGATAACGTCAGTTGTGAGTCACTATAATACTAGCGAGGGAGGAGGGGTCTAAGCCCCCTATCCATGTAAATTTTTTCATCACCCTTAGCAGCAGAACGGAGCACAAAGTTTACTTAATGTGATTTGAAAAATATGTGCTCAGTCTTCCTCAAATGGGTGAATCACGTTGTTTTGCTTATCTGTTGCGGGTGGTGGATTTACCTTTCTATTCTGAATCAGGTTTAGTAGTGCGGATTGAGACAATAGTTACAGACCTGGACAAAGATGCAAACGTCGAACTTGCCGAGACTATATTATATAAAAGTTATAAATACTTACCGACGACCATACGCTAATTCTGGTGTAATCATCACTTACCTACTATTATATAGTTCGACATTTATTGTTAGAAAACCATTATATGCAGAGATGGTAGCGTTTGATGATGAGAGTAGTCCCTCGACAATTACAAATAGTTTAGTAAAAATTAAAGTAAAATATGGAAATAGCTTATAGCTTCGACAGTCCTCGTGTGGAAACCATAATGGTCAGATTTAAAAATTCAGCATACAGGGTGCTTCATGAAACGTTCCCGAAACCTGAATTATGGATACATAAAACGGAGCACGAATAAACAAAACTTCCTTTTACAATTTTCCCTTTCTTCGATATTTATTTTCGAAATTTTAGTAGATAGAGGGACTGTAAAGTCTAAACATTTAGAATTATCTAATCAGGTCCGTAACCAAATTAAAATCCCAAGGGAGGCTAAATTGCGTACCAGGGAGGGAAAAATTTTTTAGTGGATCACATTAGCTGTATTAAAAAAAATGTTACTTTTTGGAGGGGAAATGAAAAATAGCAACGAAAACTGTCTCTTTCATTTTTTTTAAATTCAGAAAAAAAAATTGAAAATTTTTCCAAGGGGGCAAAGAGTGCCGCTGGAAGGGTCATTGCCCCCTGTCCCCTCCTTGACTATGGGCCTGTATCCAATTGTTAAATTTAAGAAACGTGATTTGAGAAGGGAGAAAACGGTTGTAGCTGCATGCACAACTGAAAAGCTGACGTGAAACAATTTCAAACCATTGAAGTATGAAAAGTTGCATACACTTGAAATGAAGGCACTAGTAAGAGATCCGTCTTTTTGGAAGAGAAATCCAAAGAAAATTTTTTTTCAGTCGTACTCGATTTTATCTATCTATATTATGCATTTCAGGTTTGGGGAACAATTCACGAAGCACCCCGTATATACAAATATACCAGTGGCTTATAGTTTTTCTGATTGGTGGAAAACGCAATTCTTGGTCCTATTTCGTTTGACAATCAAATGAATACTTTGAAATTAAATATGTATTATTCTTCGGGCATATTTTAATGATCGGAGATTCCTTACTGCAAGCTATTTGGAAAACGAAGTTAAACGAAAAGCTCTTCGTTACTAATGGAAATTTCTAAAATAGTATACGTAGCAGAAAACATTTTTCGACAAAAAGGCAGAAATGGGTTAGAAGGCAATATCCCGAAGCAATTTTTTAATCAAATAATAACATATAAAATAAAAATAAAAACTATCAAAAAAATGAATAAAACAATAACACCGCAGCTGAATAATATTAGTTTTTGTCTGTACAAAAATGAAATGATATTTTAAAACTCAATTTAAAAATTATTTTTTCGTAGGTAATATTATACGTTCTCCGCGCCCAGCGGTGAAACAATAAATGAAAAAACTTGACGAACTTCTTTTAATATTGTCGAATAAAGCAACATAACCGAGTAGGGTATGAAAAAAACAAAAAAACAAAATTTTAGTTTTTTGTTTTTGTTTTTCCGTATTTTATTTGTAAAAAAAACACTTTGTTCTCGTGGGAAGAGTCAACCTTGTTCGTTGGCTGAAAATTTTGTGAAAACTTTAGCATACCTAACTCGTTTCTTCGACTTTTGAAAAAATACTGTTGATAAAAGGAAAACAATAGGAAGTTCGCTTGTTCGCAGCAATCGTCGTATTTTTTTTTCTTTCTCTTCAGAAATTCTTTTGTCTTCTCGACAACTATTTTGACATTACGCGAATAAAACGGAATTACGAAGCGACGAGGACGCCACTAATTAGCACTCGAATTTCTCAACATTTTTCTCGCCAACGTCGTCAATTAGACGTCGGAACCGACACACTTCTCGACGTTTTACTCTTTCATTTCTGCAAACTTATCGCCGGTTTCGGCATCGCTGTTTACATTTTTTTAAAGATACTAAATTAGGCCTACCGTTTCTTAGCCGCCGGTTCGTTTCTCCAGACATTCGAACGAAAGTTGACGTCGTACACGCGCAGGTAATTCGCTTTTGCACGATGCAGGAAAAATGAGAAATAAACGCCGAATTGGTACCCACCCCCCCCCATGACGGTAACCGACTGCTTGTAACTGGGCTGACACACGAAAACGTTTTGACGTCGATTTACTTTGCAGCGATCGATTGCGTTCGCTGAATTTCCATAGAACCTATCTAAAGATTTTTCTTCCCCTAAATAGCAAACGATGTGACTTTGTATCGGATATTTGACTTGCCTAGTTGGACCACGCAAATTAAAATTTAAAAAAGAAATTATTGGAAGAAAATTGAATTTTGGTATGTCAAGCGAAATTTTCTCCGCTACCCCATTTCAGCACCCCCTCCCCAACTGATATAGACTACGACGACATCGTCTGTATCTTATACAAAATCCAATGAAACATATTTTTGGGAGGTGATGCCGAAATAGATTAGAAGGGGCGAATTTCAATTTACGCGTCTACCAATGCACCGTGTGAATAAAATTATTGACTAACTGAACTCATAATTACACCGTATTTAGTGTAGATGCGCTGTACTGCACGTGATTATTGCGTTATGTAGGTATTTGGCGAAACATAAGTATTTTCAACGGGGTTACTTGCGCAAAAACGATGTGCTTGACAAAACAAATAATAGAAGTTTTTTTTGTTTTTTTTTTTATAGACTCGCCGATCTTCTTTCAATTTTTTTCAAATCAATTTTCAGGCAAATGAAAATTAAGCTACATAAACGTGAAAACAGGCTTTGCGCCACCATTTTAACCCCCGTGGAAGGAAGCCGAAATTTTCGTTGGTTCTTAAAGATCGTGAAGCCGACGTATATACTAAAATTAAGCTTTCTTCCAGTTATTTCCTTTTTAACGCATGTTTTAAGCAAATTTTCTTGGACTAAGTGTTCTAAGATTTTTCTTAACGGCATGTTGGCAACAGAAATCAAAATAAATTACGCAAACAACGATTTTACAATACTGTGAGTTTTTAATGACATAATTACACGTAGGTACTTACAGCAATATGTCTGCAACGTAATTCTGTACAGGGGTACTTCAAAATGGGGTGAGATAGAACGTTGGAGGCAGCGGTTTAGCCAGAGTACAATTTTTTTTTTTGTGTTAAAGTGGGAGGTGACAACATTTTTTTAGGCAACAGTCTACTTGACAACTATTTTTCGAGGGAATGTGAAGGTAATCAAAAAATTTTGTTTGGGTTTTGAAGCCGAAACCACCCCATTCCTACGCCACCGGTTGGAAGTGCGAATGAAGAGCCCAGAAATTATTCGCATGATACACAGCAGGCATCTGTTGCGACTGAAAATTACGCACTTCAATGGTCCAGTTGGCTGTCGTGGACTTCGGGTGTATTATTTTATCAATCACGTATTTGATTTGAGCAAACTTTAATTTCAGTTAAAAACTTGCAAAACAATTAGGTGCGTAAAAAAAAATTATTTACTCGAGTGAAATTGCCAAGTTATTAATCGAATCACATTCTTTGTACGTTATGGAAAATGACTTACTACAGACTAGGTACTTGTTATTAGGATGGTAAAGAACTTGGTGTTGGAATTTTAATGTAGTTCTCCAAGTCCAAATCGTAGAGCCAAATCCGAAACAATTGATATATGCAGGTGCCTATTGAATCCCTAATTGGTTTAATCGGATCTAATTTTACAAATAATTGGCAATCAAGTAGTCTGACAGTTGAAAATTTTTCGAATTAAAATATTAATAAATTCGAATGGAGACCACACGAGAAAATTGGTTCGTGTTGCGACTGGTTTGGTTCAGGTGAACAGTCACATCTTCACACTTCAAATAAAAAACGATATTTCGCTAAAATTTCGATACAATAACTGAATCATGAGTATACTTGTAATCGTGTTGCCAGGACAACGTCTTGTAAGAATCAGGCAGAACTGAATAAAATGTAAGCGTTACAGTAAACAAGTTATTGCAAATATAATATAGAAAATGATCCGATGGTGAGCAGGGCAGAGAGGAAGCTGCTAAGGATGATGGCAACAGAAATAATAAATATGGATCAAAAGGAGAGACCAAATTCAGTTGCTGAAGATTAGCAATTGAAAAACGAGGTTTGTTGGAAAACCAGCGTTGTAAAGGCGACTGAAGTGAGTAAGTTATTTGTGCAACCATAAATTGCAACATTTATCGCATTCGCCAGCTGCCAGTCTAGAGTCTAAAAAAAAAAATAAGGAATAGGATACTGATCGCTGATATGCAGCAAGGTGTAGATGTATCAAAGGTTTTCGAAATCTGAGAGGCGAGTCAAACTCTACAGAATGTTCGCAATTATTGGGAACTCAACATACAAGGTGTCGCCACAAGTTTACATGAAAAGTGTCAAAAGCTGCCAAAAGTAGGGGTACAATTGCGAACATTCTTCCAACGGAGGGAATTTAAAAATTTTCAGTCCCTAAAACTAACATATTTTTTAAGTTTTCCATTTTCTAATGAAACATTATTGATGATTAGGTACTTACCGACAACGACCAGTTGGATTTCGTAATTTTTGGTTGGTGACTGTTTGAAATCTATTCGGCATTTGTACAATCCCTCATCAGATACGCGCACTTGCTTAATCACCAACGATCGTCGATCAAAATTGTAACGTGCTCTGCCTTCCATTAGTTTTTCGTCCCACCAGTGATCTGCATTCTCAGCTCGCTGGCGTTGGCGCATATCCACACTGAAAACAATTGCGTACAACAATTTGCAATGTTAAACAACATTGTAATTGCGTCCAGGTTAGCTTAGAATACCAAATTCTGACTACCTAGATTACAATGGTCTCCAGACTAAGCTGCATATTCACATTGTATAACCAGCTCGATCGTAGTTTGTAATTTGACAAAGTCTCAAGCAACTAGTCTGGAATTTGCATTAACTAAATCCAAACATTGAGCTCAGATCGCAGTAAACTCTCAACACTTAATTACATAAGTAGGGTAAGGCTGCCAAAATCATACCATTCCTAATTCGTACCACTGCTGATATTTAAGAAATGGGAGAGTGAATTTCTGATTCATTTATATAATGAAACTAAATACAAAATAACCACTAGGGAACCAAAAATTTAATCAATATACTCGTTGTGGGGACTCACTGGTATGAGGTAAAGGGGCTCGGACCCCTTGACGACAGTCGCCGCCCCAAAGGGCAGGCAAATAATTGTCCTTGTGACGTTAAACACACAAAACACGTTCGATCGTAATTACTTGTATGTACTTGCAGGTAATGTACGAGTACCGAATCGTGACACAATAAGATGATGTCACAATTCGTACACAAACCGGCCAGCCATCTCTTATCTCGATAGGGGATGATGCGACATGGCCGTCCTCACCAACGTACGTTTTCTCTTACGTACGTGTGTTTGTGTGCGTGTAAATAAGCCGTATATAAACCACCCGAATTGGCTCTAAAATCGCCAGTGTTTGGTCTGGTTCTGGCTTACCCGTACTTGTGTACGAAGTGGCTGAACACGCTTAAATTCTGTTGAATTTCCTTCTGGTGAGAATATCTCTCACGACAAGGTATTCCACAGTGGTGACCTCGACGTGATTTTTGGCTACGTTGTGAGGTGTCTTGAGGCGCGTTGTGCTTTTTCAAAAATTTGGCGTGGTGCGTTGGCGAGAAACTTGCTTGCTCGGCAAATACAAAAATTTTTTGCAGACTAACACACCTTTTAGGTCGTCGAAGTGGAGTTTGCTGAAGTGGGAATTTATACCCCTCTCTTTAAAATATACAAACAAGGAGAAACAAGACAGTAGATCTGGAGGAAGAAGGTTGGACTCATCCCCAAACCCCACGACTTTGACTCGACACTCCAAGAATTTACCAAACCTGTAAGAAGGCCCTCAACACCCAGAATTAGCACGACTGGGAACTGCAATAAATAAAGAACAACTAGCAGTTAAAACATTGAGAAGTGGTTGAATTTTTCACTGTCTCAATTTGAGAGTAGTATCATCGTTCGATAACAACTCTTGCAATTCTGCATCCTTAAGCTGTGCTTTAGCTATTTCAGCATAAGGTAATTGGACAGGAGCCGAGATAGCTTCAATTCTACTCCAGGCATCAGCTGGAGTGTTAAGTTCTCCACTTATATACTGGATGTTGGTAGTCAATTGACCAATGTAGTCTAATTGTCGTGCTCTTCTCGGTGATGCTGGTTCTGCCTTTTGTGTGAAGGCATATGTTAGGGGTTTATGGTCAGTATACACAGAAAAACATCTACCCTCTAATTTGTGCCTGAAATGCTTCAACGCAGCTAAAATTCCGAGCAATTCCCTATCGTATGTGCTATAGTTCTTTCCTGTTTCTGAGAGCTTCCTCGAGAAGAAAGCTAGTGGTAACTTCTTGTTGTCTTTATCAAGTTGGTACAGGGTTGCACCAATAGCAAAATCAGATGCATCGGTACTCAAGGATAATGGCAGACTTTCGTCTGGATGAGCCAATAGAGTTGCATTTGCCAGTGTATCTTTGATTTTCTCAAAGGCCTGTTTGGCTTCTTCATTCCATTCGAGTGGAGTTTTGTCTTTCTTTTTACTTGTCTTAATTAGTGCAAACAGCTTACTTTGTTTGGCTGCTTCATTCTTCATGCAACGTCTATAGAAGTTCACCATCTCCAAGAAACGCCTAAGTTCAGCGACATTTGAGGACTTTGGGAAGTTCAATATTGGTTCTACTTTGGTCTTCAATGGGGAAATGCCTTCGGTCGAGACTTTGTAGCTGAAGAAGTCAATTTCGGTCTGTGCATATAAGCTTTTGCCTACGTTGATAGTAAGCCCGGCAGCGTGTATACGCTGTACGACAGCTCTTACATTCTCCTTGTGCTGTTGCTCACCGCCTTCAGAGCAAATGCAAATATCATCCAAGTATGCATATGCAAACGGCAATCCCCTAAACAGTCCATTGATAAATCTTTGGAAAGTTTGTGCTGAGTTGCGAAGTCCAAACGGCATTCACCCTCCTCAATAATGTGATGAAAGTACTCCCGTGCCACTTTGAGTTTGTCAGGCAGTAACCTTCGTGCTCTAGCATGGGAAGGCTGTCCTTTGGTTTCTATGTAATGCACCTTATCGTGTTTGTCTGTAGGATGCCTGCGAATTGATGGTTGAGTGACTCCGGGATAGTCAGACAGTATCCGTAAGAGTTGTCCGTCGACTTTGGTACAGCTGGATATATTTGTGTCCAGTCTGTAAGCTAGTGTTTCGCCATCCACACAATGTTTAGATTCACTATCGATCAATTTGCTGTTTTTGAGGTCAATGATCAGGCCAAAATGTGTAAGGAAATCTGCACCCAGGATCGGGTTTAGAACATCTGCAACCGTGAAGGACCACATCATGATTTTCTTGAGTCCAAAGTCAACTTTGCTGGTTTCAAGTCCGTAAGCTGGGAGGTTTTGACCATTCACAGTACGGAGATAGTATTTTGGAGGGAGTACTTTTTGGTTTTTGTTAACTGGCAATATGCTCAGGTCTGCTCCCGAGTCAATTAAGTACCTTCTCCTGTTTGTCCTGTCCTTAATGAACAGGCGGCATGAGTATTTTTCCAAGGGGTCTTTGGCCGCATAGATGGCCCCTCGTTCTAGTTTGACGCCTCCTTGGTATAGGATTTGCCCCACCATCTGCATCTGTTGTTACATTTGGTGGCCTCTGCGCCAAACGGGTTATGGAAAAAGCAACTTTTATCATCCCAATTTCAAGACTGGTTTTTGGGAGATGATGTTCTTGGGTGAGTTGAACTCTGACCCCTATTAATGGAACTAGATTTGCGGTTTCTGGATCGGGACTGTTGTCCTCTGCTATTGCCATTGTTGTTGTTGTTGCTTCTACTTTTGGATCTTTGTCGCCAGCTACTATTGGGTTTTGTTGAGCCTTGACTTTTGTTCCATTTTACTTCATCAGTCAACTGAGCTATTTGAACTCGATGTTGAGCGATCTCTCCAGTCTCTGCAGATACTGCACTGACCACGGGCTTTGACCTGGTGTATTCGAGTACATTATCTGCGGATTTCGCAAGGAAGTCCAAGTCTGTGGATGTATTTATCACGGTCAAACCTACGGCGGCTAGGCATTGCACAACACTTTGTGGAAGTTGTTTGAAAAATTGATTGCCTATGACAGAACGGGCTACTATGTTATCTGCCTTCTGCCTCAATTTCGCCATGAAGATTGAGGGTTTGTCATCCCCCATCTTCATACCACCCATCACATCATCAATAATTTCGTTCTTTGTTTTTTCAAATACATTTTTGATCTTCTTGACAAACCAGGCATATTTGTCATCTTCTGTCAAAGGGCATTCCATGATGTCCGGAATGTAGCGGATTATCTGTTGGGGCATGCCTCCACAGATGTGTAGATACTGCTTGTTCAGAGTTATGTTCTCGGTCTTGAACCTGCCTTCTAATAGAGTCAACCATAAATCTACCTCATTGGGCAGAAATTCCAGGATCTCTATCCTCCATCTGTAGAAGTTGGGGTTTTGCCCTGGCTGCAGTTGCAAAAGTTGCATAATCTGCGACAAGACTTTGAGTGTCAGCTGTGGCTGACTACTAACTCCCTGCGATGGTTGTGGGTTTTTGGTTGGTGGTGGGACCATTGCTGTGTCTTTCTGATGACAAGCATATTCCACAGAACTACTTCCTTCCTTACTAGTCGAAAACACTGGCTCCTGTGTTTGTAGGACAGGTGTTTTTGGGTCTGAACTTTGGCTTAAAGTTCAACCACTTCTCAATGTTTTAACTGCTAGTTGTTCTTTATTTATTGCAGTTCCCAGTCGTGCTAATTCTGCGTGTTGAGGACCTTCTTACAGGTTTGGTAAATTCTTGGAGTGTCGAGTCAAAGTCAGAGGGTTGGGGGATGAGTCCAACCTTCTTCCTCCAGATCTACTGTCTTGTTTCTCCTTGTTTGTATATTTTAAGGAGAGGGGTATAAATTCCCACTTCAGCAGACTCTACTTCGACGACCTAAAAGGTGTCTTAGTCTGCAAAAAATTTTTGTATTTGCCCAGCAAGCAAGTTTCTCGCCAGTGCACCACGCCAAATTTTTGAAAAAGCACAACCCGCCTCAAGACACCTCACAACGTAGCTAAAAATCACATTGAGGTCACCACTGTGGAGTACCTTGTCGTGAGTGATATTCTCACTAGAAGGAAATTCAACAGAATTTAAGCTTGTTCAGCCACTTTGTACACAAGTACGGGTAGGCCAGAACCAGACCAAACACTGGCGATTTTAGAGCCAATTTAGGTGGTTTATATACGGCTTATTTACACGCACACAAACACACGTATGTAAGAGAAAACGTACGTTGGTGAGGACAGCCAGGTCGCATCATCCCCTATCGAGATAAGAGATGGCTGGCTGGTTCGGGTACAAATCGTGACATCATCTTATTTTGTCACGATTCGGTACTCGTACATTACCTGTAAGTACCTACAGGTAATTACAATCAAATGAGTTGTGTGTGTTTAACGTCACAAGGACGATTATTTGCCCACTGTTGTCGAGGGTCCAAGCCCCATTACCTCATACCAGTGAGTCCCCACAGCTACTCCCCCCAGTTTTTGCACTGCAAAAATGATCAAATCGTGCAAGCCTGGGGGAACTTGCAGGTTTATGAGCGCCTCTTCTGGTCTGCCCTCCACTTGGCCAGTGCGCTTCCAATTGCAGCGCCGACGCATTCGTACGATTGTTGCCTTGCATTGGCGCGCGCCTGGTATTGGGCACAACTGCCTTCTCCCCTACGCCTAGGTGGACAATTTTTTGTATAAGAGTATGGGTGGTGGCTGGAGTGAGAAGGCAGTGGTCATTTGAAGAGTGGCTTTCTCAGCATTGGGAAGTTTAACGTCTCCGATGCTAAGGCGGCCATCTTCGCCTTTTCGTTTGCTGCCCGCTGGGCCGTGAAAAGGAACTTCATTGGCTCCTTGGTCTCTGCAGGTTTGGGCTCCAATCTTGGGGATTCCGGAATCGAGGTTGGTTCTGGCCGCGACCAGGGGGAGTGACTATTGGGGGAAGCGGAGTCATCAACTATGCTAGGACTTTGTCTACAGGAGGAGCTGTGTCCATGGGCAGCTCCTCCTCTATCCGATCCAGCTCCGTCTTCTGCTTGGTCTTCCACTGAGTTGGTGAAAACTCAGCAGTTTTCTGGGTAATTTGGGAGGTGGCGGATGTCAGGATGGTATTGAGTGGCAGTGACATTAGAATAGGTTATTTGAGGAAAAGGAACCAAAAATATTACTTCAGAAAACACATCCATGATTTATGGCAGTTCTGAAACGGGTGAATTTACTGCTGTTTTCGATTTACCATTACAGTTTCGTTTCATTATTTTCGCATCTTCTTATCAGCATGTAGAGGGGATAGCGCTTAAAATTCTCGGTCGTATGCAAGTTTTCCGGTTAAGTTCTGATCGGTTTAAGCAAAGTTATGCCTGAAATAAACTCATAGAATATATTTTTTGAATTTTTATTACAAAGGAATCTCTGCTTGTGACGTCACAACGTTGAGATTATCTTTGTGTTTAACGGTAAACGCACGTTGAGATGTTTATTTCCGTATCGCACGTGGATTTGTTTATTCCTGTTGTTTTCTTTTTGTTGGCATTCCTCGTTTGCTTATCTCCGGAGTTTCTTTTGTCTCACGGAGTTCTGTTTTTCGTCGCATATTTTTTAGCGGGTTTAAACTTACGTAGCGGATATTACTTTTTCGGGAGTAAATTTTATTTTCTTCGCATTAACCTCTCGGACATGCGAGAAGGGTGGGAATTTTTGTGTTTTTTACTGCCTAGGGACCTGCCTCTTTTTTGTGGGCCTATGGGGCCTCTGGATCGAATGTTTTAGTGGTAACATCGTCCAAAAATCTTACAGACATTTTTAATATTTTCTGTTGTGTGTTATTTATTTCACATTTTTCGACCGATTCTTCTGTGTTTATTGGTGAATCCGTCTGTATATTTTCTATGTTCTCCCTCTGCAACCTTTTTATTCTTTTATCGTCACTTACCATATATGCAGGCTTCAATCTGTCGATTGAAATTGTTTGAGGTTTGCCTGCAATGAGTATCACAAAGTTTTTCTCGTCTCGTGATACTACTTTGTAAGGACTGGCGGATGGTTTCTCCAGCGCAGATCTCATTTTTTTGTTTCTAAAAAATACGTGTGAAGTTTTGGTCAAGTGTTTCGAGACGTAAATCTTGGGCTGGCCATGGCGAGCTGCCTGTTTTAGGAAATTATTGGCATCGTTTCTTATATTTTGTACCATGATTTCGGGGCTAACTTCTTTCGATTCTGTGAAGAAGTCCCCTGGGAGGCGTAGCTCTTTGCCGAATGCTAGTTGTGCTGCAGAGTGACCTGTATCAGTTTGTAAGGCAGATCGAAGGCCTAAGAGGATGGTAGGGAGTACATCTACCCATCTCTTTATATCATGAGACATGATAGAGGCTTTGAGGGCTCTATGCCATCTCTCAATTTTGCCATACTGTTGAAAGCCAACCTGCGATATTTTACTGGTAGAAATGGCCTATTCTTACCTGTACTGATGTCACATGTTAATAAAACATCAGACTGGGAATACGTATTCTCTTACGTACGTGTGTTTGTGTGCGTGTAAATAAGCCGTATATAAACCACCCAAATCGGCTCTAAAATCACCAGTGTTCGGTCTGGTTCTGGCTTACCCGTACTTGTGTACGAAGTGGCTGAACACGCTTAAATTCTGTAGAATTTCCTTCTGGTGAGAATATCTCTCACGACAAAGTATTCCACATCATTTACCTCCTCTTTATAAGCTGAAGAAAAAAAGAATAAGACCCAAGAACAAATAATTTATACACGTTTTTTTAACAAGCTTAAGCTTGAAAAAAATGTTTTGGCTTTCAAAATTATTAATTTAGTTGAATTTAAAACCTTCTTCATTATATTTTCAGAAAATTTTAATTAAAATTATAGTTTGAAAATGAAAATTTAAGTTTTATTAGAAGTTAACATTATTTCCTAAATCGTTCTTAGTTTTATAATTGAAGTGAATACTGTTTTCTAAATTGCACCATTTTTTGTTTTTATGTGTTTCAAAACATTTTAACAAGTCTAGCAGTTTATTTATAGAACAGATCCCTAACAATGTGGTAAAAAATATAAATAAAATAAAACTAACACCAAAAACAATAAAATAAGCTATAAAAATGAAAAAATAAAATATCGCATGTACGATTTAGGAAACTGATATTTACCAAAATTGTACCGTTTTGACTTTGTTGATAAAATCAGCTGTAATTCTGACAATATTTAAGTGAGGCTAGTTTGAATGAAAGTTTAATAATGTAAGGATATAAAAATTCAAAAATATATCGTTGCGAATTTGAAAAATATAATTTTTGTAATTATAGATGGGTAAAGTGAAAAGTGGTACAATTTTGGCATTCTTACCCTACCTATTTTTGATACAATAATAGTTCAAACAATTCAAAATCATTGGCTTCATATAAAATTATTACCAAACTTTTTTCTTTCATAAATAATTGAAGGGAGGGAGGGAGGAATATTCAATAAAGTTTGGGTAGTAAATGCCCCCAACTCCGAACCACTTATCTAAGAGATGATTGCAGAAAATAAAGCCTGTTATTCAGTTCGGTAAAAAAAATGGTTGGTAATTATTTTTCTTGTTTTAAACAAATATCGGTATTAATCTACCAAAAAGAAGTTATTAGCTCCGTTTGATCGGATTTCACTGACTTACACCAATGTACATCGGTAGGGATATTCCACAAATGTTCAAGTAAAACTTGGCACAAATCCTACATTTGTGGAATTGCCTTCCTGGTGTAGGTTGATGTAAGTTGGTGTAGTCCTATCAAACAGAGCAATCATTCATTCGATTAAATAGATGAAGTTCATTTCATTTGTGAATAGAATTTTGGACAATAATAAAATTTAATAATTATAGTGAGGTGAACTTGATTGTTTGGAGGCATCATCACGTATAACGGCCTTTTTTCAGAGTGACCTTTCAACACTAGCATACGTGTAAATAGCGCCGTAAAGAAATAAACAAAAACACATAGAGATGTATACTTCAAACCAAAGGCCAACTTGCAAAAACAAAAAAAAAAAGCTTCCATACGTATTGCCTATTTGAATCTAAGCCATCGGCATTTTTCAGGAAAAATACGACGGTGACGTGGACTTATATTTTCAACATCTATAAAATTTTCCATACAATAGATGGTTTAGCAAATAAATCCTCTCAAAAAATTTTGTTTCTATAACTACGTGTATTTCTTGTGACAATATGCCAATTGCGTCAGGTGCAAGTAGGCAACAATTTTGACCAACTTTTAACACACGTTATTTGGAAAGTTAGCCATCTAGGTTATATAAAACACGTCATGTCTAAACAAAAACATTTGGCCAAGTTAAAACTCAATTACCACATTAGTGAAGTGACTAAAATCATTATCGATCATTTAAAATCGATTTGGAATTCTCTCACTTTGCTCACCAAAATTGATTTAATAATAACCTCTTACGGTGTATGAGATTGGAATAGTATATTGCGCAACAACCTATGACAGGAAAGTGAGTTATCATCAAGTGTGATGTTCGCAAGCACAAGCCATATAGATAGTGCAGTAACCACACAAGTTGATAATTGGTTACTCTGACCAAGTTGCGTACAATACTTTATTAACTAAACTAATGAATATTTTTAAATTTGAAAACAAAACGCCATTTTCATCTTTATTTTCAACAATTTTGAATCATTCACATTCATGCTTCAGTCACAGTTGTTATGAAAATGGCTCGTAGGGTGAGATATACTCGATGAACAGATAATAATGTGGTACTTTACTTACTAAGAAGGTAAAGTAATAACCTTACTCCTGGTGATGAAGTTTTGGGCAAAATTTCATTTTTCCGCTCTCAAACAAGATGATAAAAACCAAGTTTTTGTTTGCGTAGTTAATGAAAAATGATTTTCAGTACTAATAAAATTGGCCTATTTTTCAGAACAGGATTATGGCAGGTTCTCTTATGAAATCTATTAACTATTGATAGTAATTTCTCCAACTCCTATAATAAAAAATATACCTAATATAATTTGTGGAATACCTTGTCGTGAGAGATATTCTCACCAGAAGGAAATTCAACAGAATTTAAGCGTGCTTAGCCACTTCTTACACAAGTATGGGTAAGCCAAAACCAAGGCGAACACTGGCGATTTTAGAGCCGGTTCGGGTGGTTTATATACGGCTTATTTGCACGCACACAAACACACGTACGTAAGGTAATACATACGTCGGTGAGGGTGGCCAGGTCGCATCATCCCCTATCATGATAAGAGATGGCTGGCCAGTTTGTGTACAGATCGTGATATTGTTTGGTGATGTCACGATTTGGTACTCGTACATTACCTGCATGTACTTGCAGGTAATTACGATCGAACGTATTTTGTGTGTAGTTTAACGTCACGAGGACGATTATTAGCCTGCCCTTTGGGGCGTCGACTGTCGTCGAGGGATCCAAGCTCCTTTTCCTCATACAGTTAAGTCCCCACATAATTCTTTCGAGTTTTTTTTTTTTTTTTCATAATGAAACGCTTGGTTCATGATATAGAGTGAACTATCTAGTTGAGAAATTCCTTATATTTATTTGTAGTACTTAGGTACCTATCTATTCCACCTACAAATCTGCCAATGATTCGATTTCATGTTTTTCAGGATACTTTTATTTTGATAAAAACCTGAATTTTGTGTGAATTAACAGAGTATAAAATCTGAATAATGATGGCTTCTTAACATTCAGCTATTAACTAACGTGAATAATTGCGTCGTTTTAGTTTGAATTCTTCGATAATCTCAATCCTTCCTGAAGAAAGGAAATTCTGATTACAAGATATTCTATTGGAAAATAACAATCGTTTTTCTTCACTTTTCTTAGCTTTTTTTTTTTTTTTTTTTTTTTTAAATGAAAGAACAATATCAAAGTGTCTTCAGCAATATTCACAAATTCAAGAACAATTTGAAAAATTCTTGCTTTGCTTTGTTGCTAGTAAAATGTTTTGAAAAAAGTTATTTTAGGCACGTGGTGTAGAACTGCAAAAGTAATAAAATTGAATAGGATAGAAAATGAAAGAGAAAAAAAGTTTTTGAAATTGTTTGAAGACCAGTAACTTTTTGTCGCAGATATTTCAGTCTCGAAGCAGAAGAAAAAGTTAGGCACAGTAAAACTAATTTTGACATTGGCTACTTTAGGCACAAGTTATTTTCTGTTTTTTTTTTTTTTTTTTTTTTTTTTTGAGCGAGGGGTTTTGTTGCCTACGATAGTAAAATTTTTATTCGTTTATAAAATAACGAAAAGTTTGGATTTACTGGGAACGTTTGATTTGAAATTTGAATGTTCTGGGATAGGATTGAACGAAAAAAACAAAAAATTTATGCGAATATGAAATCCCAAAAATAGAAACCGAGTCTCTTGTAAAAGTCAATAAATTTTCCAACAGCCTACGACATTTTTTAGTAGGTAATCTATTGATAATTTTGAAATGACAGATGGACGTATGTTTTCGTCGACTACTAGCTCATTTCTCCTTTAACAGCCTAACAATGGGTTTAAGTTTAAATTGGTCATGAAGATAGACCAGATAATGGACCTTATTTAAAAACAAAACAAAGGTAGCTCCGCTGGAATGCAAGTTCTCCCAAATATTCACAAATATTAGCCTATTTGTTTATTCCATAAACAAGTTAGAAACATTATTTTTAAAGTCGTGAAATAAATGAAAATTCTCCTTAACTTTGCACACAATAAAATCTTCATCCAACTTAATACAACCTCTTGGGAAGGTTGTCTGCAAAACTGGTGTCACTCAAAAATACGTTAACCAGATAAGGGATCACTCTCACATTCGCTTTATTTAGAGGCATAGGCTTCATTATACGTGGAAATAAATACGAATTTAATTTTTATGTTAAGCGTCATAATTTTCATCATAATTTTTAACGAAATTAGAAACTATTATGGTGCCAATATAACCTCGCCATAAAATCTCAATCAGCTGTCAGAGATTAAAATGTGATATAAACACGAAGAGTGTTGATTTTCTGCCGTGGCGTGTTTATTCAGCATTTTTTTGTTTTCCTATTTTTAACTAGCTGCACAATCGTAGCACATTGTGAAAACTATAGTCATCCGAAATATAATGTTTAAACCATATTCAAAAACTATGTAAATAGGTATGTCTTTCAACGGGCAAATATGTTACCATTCTAGTGGCTTCGTGATGAAGTACTCGTACTATCATGCTCAAACTTTGGAGATGTGTGATCGAATCCCAGACAAACAAATACATTTTTGAACACAGTATGCGACATTGGCACTCGAATCATCTGGTGATCGTACTGATTACTAATTCTTATCACATACTGACAAGACAGATAATGGAAAAAAGTTACAAGTTACTCATCTATACACGAAGTATAATAAATGTAATATTTATCCGTACTACCTGCAGCCAGAAAAGATTTCGTCGCTGAACACGCGAAAAATATTTAATTCATTGGTCTGTGGGTGAGGGCACTACATTATACAGGGTGTCTCACTGTTTGCGCCATTATAAGATAGAGCAGACTTTCAGGAATAAATTTCATTGAAATAACAAACGAATCAAATTTGTTAAAAGAAGTTAAAATTTAACTGTGACAAAAGACTGGCAGCTCATGTTTACTTTTTGGTTTGATTCGAAAAAATTTGGAATAAATGGCATAATACTAGGTACCTTTTTTTTTCTTTTTTTTTTGTAAATGTTAAAAATTATGAGTTTTTTTCGAAAAGCTAATTTCTTTTCGTCTTTGTTTTCGTTGGTATTTTAGATTATTTCAGTTAGAAGGATTAAAAATACCAGTTTTTTGGTAAATTTTTATTGTTTTATATAAATTTTTTTTAATTTTTCTGATAGAATTCTTTTTTTTTTTTACCTTTATTATTCTTTAGATTTTTTTTTCGTACTCAAGCGTACTTTATCATAAAAATAATTTAATTCCTTCTCTTTAGCATACCTACTTATCCACTATATTTTTTAATACTTTTTGAGTAAAACGGTTCCAAAACATATTTCACGTTGTTTATTGTATTCTTTGTTCATTAAAATTCCTATTTTCACTGTTCTTTTTCCACAATTAGATAATAGCGAGTTTTTCAATCTCAAATAAATTATTTTTCATCAAAACATTCTAACAAATTTTAATTTTTCCAATTGAAATTATGTATGTACATTTTTGTAAAGCATCCATTTGAATCAAATCTAGGCAAATCTGTAGATAAATCTTTTCTCACCTGTAAATGGGTACAGAACTGCCATTTTTATACCAAATTATCAACGTAATCTTGTCCATAGCCGAATTCGAATTGACATTACATCGCAAAGTTACCGTATCGTTTACCAACACCTCGACTGTTTCAAAATCTGCAAGAAAGAAAAATTCAAAATTCAAAATTCAAAATTCCTAAATATCAACTTTAAAATACCCACTCGTACCTACGTAACATTGGCAAAGGTAAATATTTCATAAACTCGATGCTCGGAGAGGGCCATAATTAAAACCACACAGGGTTCCATACCTAAGTATATGATGGGTTGGAAAAATTCTCACGCAGCAAATCTACTCCAGCGGAAAAGGTCGTAAATCATGAAGCACGGTGACAACTTAAATTGCGATGCAGCTTAACTTTATTTTTTTACAACTCATAAATTTTCGGCAACAACGCTTCTGAAGTGTCGCCTTGATAGGTACCTTACCCCTCAGTGCTGAGGAAGATGACCGATGGTTACAACCAACCGAAAAATACAAACTACTGAGATGACGTCAAGTTCTGTTCGAAGAACGTGAAAAGTTACCTACAGGTCCGTGTTTTTGCTAATAAAAATGTCACTTTTTGGCAACGGTGGACCTTAATTTTAATCGTCGTATTTTGAAGAACTCGAAGCCCTATCGCGAAAAACGCAAAAATCAAAAGCAAACTTTTTAGGGTTAATTTTCACGATGAATATGGTCATTTTACTTCTCGCCTACTCCACGAAAAGGATCGCCATAGTTTCTAAATAGGTCAACTAAATTTAATTTTCTAACGACGCATATTAGTGCAAAAAACTGGAGTGGATTAGAAATAAGGCATTTTGGACAATCGTTATTTTACAAGTCAACAGTCGTACAGGTACCCATTTTGTTTGAGTTAGGTATTCCTATTTGTAGGCCAATTCAAAAACTTTTCCAGTATGTCTAACCGGAGCCGAAATATCATCAGAACCACTCAGATTTTTCCAAAATGCTTGTGAGGGAAATTAAAGGTGAAACTTATTATGGGTAACTTACAACGCTTTTACATGTGTCTCATAGTCATTAGTTAAACTGGATTTTGGTAACTAAATATGAAACAATTTTTGCACTATTAGGTATAGGTATGATCTATGCCTTTATTTAAGCATAAGTAGCGCCAGAAAGAGTTACCTATTTAAACGAAAAATTAGATATCAAGATTGGTGATTATTATGTAGCAAAGTATTTGTGGCCACTCAAATTGAGAGGAAGTTGAAACTTAGGAAGTGAGATGAAATGAAAGGAAGGTTGTAAGAAATATTCTGAGTGTAAAAACATTTAACTTTAATTACCTATGTTGAGCTCTGTTAAAATAAACTCATTTCCTAAATCAATTCAATGTTTTCTCATTAGATGATCAAATTGTTTAACTATAATAAGTCAAATTAATAACACAGATTGTAAAGTTGAAGTTGCCAAATAGAACTCAAAGGTGATAATGAACAACAACATCAACGTGGTGAAATTGATAAAAGATCTAAAAGATAAGCAACTAGTGGTATAATGAGAAGCTAGTACATCTACTATACACAGTCTATTTTTAACTGGTTAAGAACTATAGTCATATTTTTGTTCGTGATACAGTTATTAAGTAAAATGAAGGAAGAATTAAAAAGAAACCTAAATATTTTTGGTCAAATGTTTTTCTTTTCCTTTTTCAATTAAAAGGCAGTTTTATTGTTTCGTGTCTTGGAAATTCAAAAAGAAGAAAAAGTCATGTCGATCTGGTTCCATCTCGCACGGTTGCTACTACATAGTATTTGATCAACGGATATAAACTCAACACTTCTAAATAAAGTTTTAGTCAAGATATGGTAATAATTATGTGTTTTTATTATTTAACTCGTTTTAAATGTGTAAGAAGATCATTAGTCTGGAATGTTGGGTTTCAAGTTAGTTAATGGGGAGTAGTGTGGAATACTATGAGGCAAGACTTTATGGTCCTAAGTGGTTTTAGCCTAGCTTCTATCACATTATTTCTCTCTTTATCTGTGGGCTTTGGTGTTTTCTGATAAATCTGCAATGTTAGGCTGCCTGTTTATTCATTTTATTTTCAACTATAAACTTCTTATTCAACCATTTTTGAAACAATTATGTGACAATTATTTTCGTACATCACATGGGTTTTGATTTTGGTGAATACTTGAGATGAGAAGTGATAAGGATTGTTCTTTTTCTTTAGCCTATAATACTATGTACCTACTGAGAAGTCCGAGATTTTTTGACACCAAAATAAAAATAATTTTGAACTCATAATGACGACACAAAATGACAACATCATACAGACTATAAGACACAAATTCAGACTATATAATGTCCAAAACAAATGTATTTTGAAGACAAAAATATATGACGACAGTAGCCAAATAAAATTCTCTTTCAGACAATTTAATTAATATTTCAAGTTTTTATTTCAGAGTTACCAGGTACATAATTCGACTCTCTGTATAGACGACAGTTTTTCATTTGGCCGACAGATAATTCAAGACAGAAAACACACAACATGGAATTGAATACAAAGTAAAAACCCCGCCGATAATATGCATACAGCCAACGTCATTTTGCTTTATTGCTTTTAACTTTGCTTATTATATGTAGACTCTTACACTTTTTTATCTGCCTGTACGTATATTCATGATGACTAAATGAAGACAATAAGTGGGGAAACCTTGCCGACAGAAAAGGCTAATTTGTAAGACAAACACTGTTTTTTCAAACAAGGTTGTTCAAGCGATACCTGGTACTAGGTTTGTTTGCAGATACTAGGATGGTAGTCGAACTTAGACTAGGTTAGGTTGAAGACAATGACAATTGGGAATTTTCTTTAGTCATGAAGGATCAGTAGTGACAATTAAAGTCATTTTGACAATGTCATTTCATATCGTATTTCGAGGCAATTGTTTTAGAACACCTATGGGTGATGATTTATAGTCGACAATACAATCAGATGGAGTTCTTGATATCTGTTAAGAGGGAAGTTTGGTGTGTTGCTGACAAACTTTAAGACACGTTTTGTTCAAGATGACTGCATTGCTCTGTCAATAAAGACTGTGTAGAGCCTTCCTTCTCACATAGTGATATTTGATTTTTGTCTGTCTTAGTTTTTCTTACCTCACTCAGCCTTTTCACACATGAAAGCTTCAAAGCCTAAAGTTTCTAATGGGAGTCTTTTACCCAACTACATCACCATCTCTTATGAAGACAAACAATTAGGTGAAGACAAAAGAACTTTCTGATGGTTTCCCTTACTTGTCTGCTATAGCTTTTTTTATTTTATTTTTTGCTTTACACTTTGTTTCATCCGCTTTGTTGACACTGTAATTCTTTCGTAATTATATGCTGTTTATTTTTGTAAGTTTTGACCATTTTATGGATTGAAACTTCGTTAAGTTCTTCTATCAAAACTCTGTGCTTATTGCTGATTCATTCATCATTCTAATTTGCTGACTTAACATGAAGACAAGGTAAGCTGCGTTCCACCATGTTTGAGAGACTTGATTTTAAAATCAAAAAGAATTCAGCCATAGGATTTTACAAAACTAAAAAAATAAAATGTATTGAAGTCATTTTTCAAGACCAATTGAATCAGTGTTTTGGCTGCATTATGTCTTAGTTTTAGGAAATTGTGACGTCATTAGCATTTAAATACCATCTTATATGAAGGTTGAACATATGAGCCGTTTGATTTCGGGTGTCTCACTACCTACTGTCAATATCCAAATTTAGGCAAAACCAGTTTTGACTTGTTAATACAATTTATTTCTAGATCTATTTGTCAATGCTAGTTTTGACAAACATGCAGTGGAGTGGAGAAGTCAGAGAGAAGGAAATATTGGCTGAGAAAGTAAAAAGGAAAATGCCTGGATAAATGTTCTCAAAATTTGTAACATTATGTTTCAGTGCTACAAAAATTTTACATGATTCTAGGTGCTGTTCTACTTAGTCAGTGTTCTTCAAATTTGGCAATAATGTTTAGTTTGGCAAGCTGACTGAGTTTGCCAAATTTGAAGAAAATTAATGAATCAGAACAGCACCCACAATCATGCAAAATTTTTGTAGCCCTGTAATATAATTCTATGAATTTCAAGAATACCTACACAGATCTACAATTTAATTTGGTAAGCACCTACATTGAGGTGAAAAACATTAGAAAATTCTATGGAACTTTTTGTTAATTAACTTAGATAGGTAAGGAAGACTGGGGTACCATGGAATAAGTGTACCATGGACAAAACTAACTTCATTTTAATTTTTGGATAAACTGGTCTCATAGAATTACTCATCACACACTTTCTAAACACTTCATTTGTTTATTATCATTATCCCATTTGTTGTTCAAAAGTTATTGCAATATTTATTAAGATTATTCCGAAAGTAAAATTTTGATAACTCACAAAAAATATGACCCACGAGAGAGAAGTTGAGCATTCAAATTTCTAGATGTGTTTCAAAGAAATTTAATAGTCAGTAATTAATTACTCAGAGTTACCAATACCCAAAAACACTTAGATTAAATGTAATATTAATTTGTAATAAGAAGGTGAACCTAGTGTACGATGGTGTAAATTTTCTGATGTACCACAGAACATACTAAAATTACCTTTCAATAATTTTCGTAATTGAAACTGCCTAAAAACATGAAAGATTGGATCTTCTGAAAGTTTAGGATGCTGTGAAAGATGTCTTAAATTATCAAATTTATGAGAAATGGGTCTTAATTGAAAAATAATTAATTTTTCTAATAGTAACTGTGGCGGCTATCACACATTGGCTCTACATTACTTCTTCCTCGATCACTGTCACCCAGTGGCGTGGCCGAGTGAGAACAGTGCCGTATTTTGGGTTGTGATGAGGCGGGGCAGTTTAGGTATTCAGCCAGTACAGGTTCAAATCCCCGTACGGCCTGAATAGTAATTATATTATTATAATTAAAATTGCAGATATTATCTGTGATTTAAATAAAATTACTTTTAGATGCAACGCGCTTCATTTAATAATAAATTAAATAAATTAAATTTTTTTGTTTAAAAATATTTTTTTCTTATAAGATTTAATATGTACTGTGGTACATCACCTTCAATTCTATGGTACACTGAGGTAGTGTACAGTGAAACAAAAACGGTTACCCCCTTTAAGATTGAATTAGAAAAAAACCATCACATGTTAATTATTTACCTATTTTGGTTTTGTTTTGTAGATGAAGGTTCGTTCTTTTCAGATTTATTGGTCCTATATTTCTACCTTAATTGTAGCTCACACCAGAGTCAAAGAGGAGAAAAGTGTTCCGCGGTACCCGGGTCTCCCCTTCAGTTTGATATTATGCTTTCAAATATTTGACTGCAAATGTTCTTAGTTATTTTTCTGTCGTAAATTCCTACAATTATAGGCTCGAAAGAATTTCGCAGAGTTTGAAAACAAAAACGTTTTAAAAACCACGAATTTTGTAAATATCTACCGTTTGGAGAAACGTGTCGAAATGGAAGCCACCAAGTTGTACGAAACACTCTGTTCGTCTTCTACTTATTCAGTAAATACTTTTCAAAGTCGATAGAATGGCGAACGTTTAGAGACTGAACTCGTAGCCACGTCTTCTTTTCGACTCGAATGAACTTTTATCAGCTTCTGCTCGAACATGGAAGAATTTATCCGAAATTCGTCGTTTAGTATTCATCGTCTGGAGTGACCCTCGTGCTAAAATTTTCAACTCTTTTCCCTACAGAGTTGAACGCGAATGTATCGCAATATACTTTGCGTCCGGAAGAAGAAGGTCGAATCGCAAGCATACGAAATTATGAAAGTGGTGCAGAAGGAGGGACAGAGCGACGTTTAAACTTTATAATACTTAATGCATATTCGTGAAAAAAGGCGAAACAAAACGAAAAAGAAAGAAAAGGACAACCAACCTTAAAACATCGACGAACGATTAAATTTGGTATACCCGCGCTTTTCTGGCAACTGTCGTGAAAACTGAGCGGAAATGAAGATATTGCGATTCGTAGGAATGGCGAGTGAATGCGATTAAAATACGCAAATATGTACAAGACGAACATAGGAGTTTCTAAATGCAAAAAATCTATCACAATATTACGTATAGGTACGTCTTCGTTGAAGGTCTCAATGTGCCCTGCAAAAATACAGCTACAGTTGATATTCTTCTCTCACACACTCGCTATCTCTCCTACGCTCATTTGATCGCCTTTTTTCACCCATTTCATTTATCGGTAATTTAGTAAGTAAGTACCTACGTTAGTTTTTCAGTTGTTTTATTATACATGTGTTTGATATAGGTACATATTACTCTGGATTTCGCGATGTATTTTTAATACAATTTTTGTGCAGGTACAAAATATTAGTTTCTCGTTTTTTGTCAGCTTTGAAGTTCTCAAAGTTATTCCTCACAAACACTTGCTAATGTTGGCTTTCTGGGCTACTGGGGTGTGTGGACCATTACCCCCCATTTCTTCGGATAAACTCAATACAACAACTGATGGTTGCTTCATTGGTACCTTACTGAAGATGCAGAATGTGTTGGTTTTTTTTTTTTCTCAAAACTTCCCCATTCAACGTTGGATTAGGGTATCTTTGCAAGACTATTTTTCACATTTTTATCCCTTTTGAAGTTCTGTAGGTACAAGCAGGCTTCCTCTACATGGCTCTTATCTTCAATGAAGTCCATACTCAGTACGAGGATATAGGATATAGTCCAGTCAATAAACGTAAATTTGTGATTTGGGGAAATGGGTAATTTCTTTTGGGTAACTGGGTACCATGTTACGCCAGTAGGGCCAACTTGCCCACACAATATCTGTATACTGATATCACAATGCTATTGTTAAGCAGAGTGTTGTGGACGCACACCCTGTGATCCACGACCATTTGCTACGTACTAAACAGTGTAATCACTTACAGGAAGATCATTATTCTTTAATACAGTATTTATCATTTACAACATGGGAATTGTAGTCTTTTCTCATTGATATAGAACTCACAAACAAAAAAACAAAAACACAAAAACAAAAACACAAAAACAAAAATGAAGTGTATGATGCGAGGAAGCGGCCCAGTTACTCTCAATGTCTTATGTGCACTTATTTTGAAAACAATTTTTGATATGTAAATATCTTAGTGATCGGTGTCTATGGTAGAGGCTAAATGAGAATTATGATTGTCAGATTCGTGTAACTGTAACTCTTACAATCAAAACTCTTAATTATCTGTATTATATGTCATGTAGATGTGTGGTTGTATGAATGCACAATGCGCTGCGCATGCACACAGCCACACTATTTTATGTTTACAGATCAATCTTTTATTAGGGTGCCCCAGTGGAACTCATGCCTTTTTTGTTTTTGTTTTAGAACATTCCAACCATGCCCAGTATACTTACTGTTATACGGTGCCTTTAGAAATCTGCATAAAAAATTCAACGTGCATGTTCATTAAAGCGAAAAATGAGCCTTTCCTTAATGTACATTTCTGAATGTAGTAATGTTTTATCCCAGATAGCTGACCTTATCTTAATTTGGATTACAAAACTCTTTATCTTAACCATAAACACGGTAAAAAACTTCAATCTGCATTATAGTCACCCTTTGGTATCATGAGGACTCTACCAGTATAAAGTACTCGAAGATTCTTCCTTAGATAAGAAACTGAAACTAGAACTGAGCTCGAATATTGTATTCCTATTTTACAGGGATGAGTCAAATTCTAAAGTTGCATTCGCATTATTATGACCCCTAACTCTTAACTACGCGAGTTGAAAAGCCTATTTAACCCCTAAATTGAGTAAACGAAAGTTGAAAAATTCAAAAAGACTGTCAAGTGACCAGCAAGAGAAACAAATGAAAAAGGGACAGCCAGCGAAGTTGATGATATTTCACAGAACAAAAATTAAGGTACATAATGCTATTAAGGCTCCGACCTTCGATAAAACCTAATGAGCCAATTTTATTGGGTATAGATGCTAAGGTGTAAGCGCTTCTGTTGGTATCAGGTAACACTGTCAAATTATTTCTATCACAAAATGTCCATCAAAAATCGAAATTTTACCGTAATCTAATATTTGCTTGGAAATCAGACTGAAGGTAGGTCAATAAAATTTAAAATTAATGCAATGTGGATAAATTTGTTGCATATTATGTAATTGGCTACATAATGGCAAAAAACCATTCACTAGAAGTTATTTTTTACTAAGAATTCTGCATTCAAAGAAACAAAAAATTCTTAAAAAGGTCTATTGCTCAACTGATATATCCTAATAAGACCCTATATTGATATAATTAATATTGGGCGTTATGAAGGTATAGGAATGTGGTCTTAGGTCTTAACAATGCCCCCTGGTGTCACCATCTTCAACTGAATATTACAGATATGAGGTGCCTGTTTGAAATATTTTAAAGGTGTTAGTTTTTTGACCACACTGTTTACTTGTCAACCAAATAAAAAAAATTTTCATCTAAATAATAATTTCGAACCGAGAGGGACAAAATACTTACAAGTAGGATTTAGTAGATTCATGTACCTTGTGGGGACAATACTCGTATGAGGTAATAGGGGCTCACACCCCTCGATGACAGTCGCCACCCAAAGGCTGGCAATAATTGTCTTTATGACGTTAAACAAATTTACACTGCAGCGTTTGTATGTTCGTACTTGTACGTACATACAGGTAAAATACATTGCACGGGCCAAGATCAATTACCTTATAACAATCTCGGTGATGTCACAGCACAGTACCAAACGCGCTGTGTCGTTTCTTATCACCTCAACAGAGGCAAGAAACGACGTAACGCATGACATAATTACGTACATGTACGTATGCATGTGTGTCTGTGTGCGTGTACCAAATCCAGTATATAAACTCTCAGAACCGGCTCAAAAATCGCCAGTGTTTGCCGAGGATTTGGCTCTCAAATACTTAACCGTATGAAGTGGCAGAACACGCAAAATACTGTTGAAGACATTCTAGTGTGAATATCTCTCATGACAAGGTACACTACAGTGGTGACCCCGACGTGATTTTTTGGCTACGTCGTGGGTGTCTAGGCACATTGCGCTAATTCTAAAACTAGGCGTGGTTTGCTGGCGAGTTACTCGCTTGTGATACAGATATTTTTCACAGACCTAGACACTTTTGGCTGTCGAAGCAGAGGTCTGACTTTGAAAGTGGGAAATTAAACACCCCTTCCAAATATATTTGCCGGAAGGGAACCAAGAGGAGTAGACCTGGAGGAACAAAGTTGCCCTCATCCGCCAACTCCTCCAGCTTCAACCAGAGACTCTGAAGTCTTTGAGACTCCGGAGAAGCAAAAATGAACCCGGAGGCCAGATGCCTTGCATTTGGGAGCTGTAGTCAACCCAAACGAGACAACAGCTTGCACCCTCAGAAGTGGTTGTCTATTGAGCCAAGACTCTGACCATTCGACCCCAGACCGACAACTGACGGAGTCTGGTAAAACCTTTGCCAAAAAAGAAGTACAGCAGATTACAATGCCTAATGGAAGTGGAAATACGACGAACCCGACATTAAACCAGCCTAGAGCAGGTGGAAGTGGTCAGCCACAGCTGACACCCGAAGTGCTTGCACAGCTACTACAGCTCTTACAGATGCAGACTCTACAGAACCCTGCAATCCAAAGGTGGAGGATTGAGATTCCGGAATTTTTGCCAAATGAGGTAGAACTCTGGTTGACTCTCCTCGAAGGTCGTTTCAAAACAGAAAATCTATAGAACAACCAGAAGTATTTACACATTTACAGTGGCAAGCTCGCAGAAATAATACGCCGCATTCCGGATATCATGGAATGCCCTCTGGCGGAAGCAGATAAATACAGTTGGTTCTGCAAGAAAATTTGAAATGTGTTTGGTAAAACTCAAAACCAAATAATTGATGATGTTATGGGTGGAATGAAGATTGGAGATGATAAACCCTCCACCTTCATGGCCAAATTACGACAGAAGGCTGATAACATCGTATCACCATCAGTCATTGGGAACCAGTTCTGCAAGCAACTGCCCCAACATGTTGTACAGTGTCTGGCTGCTGTGGGTACCACGGTAATCAACAATTCCGAGGACCTAGACTTCCTAGGAAAGAGTGCCGATAGTGCACTGAAACATTTGAGATCAACATCCTCGATTTGTGCAGTATTGACAGAGACCAGAGAACTAGCTCAGCTTAGAGACCAGATAGCTCAGCTGACTAGTGAAATAAAGAAGAAAAGTAACAACAATAATTCAAGAAATGGTAGAAGTAACAACCACTCGAAAAGCAGGAGCAATAATAGAAACAATGACAGAAAATCCAGGTCAAGAGATGGAAAGAGCAATTCTACAAGGGGTCAGAGTCCAACTTCCCCTAGAAGAGCATTGTCCTCCAAACCCCGGTTTCAAAACTGGGATGATAAATCCTGCTTCTTCCATAATAGATTTGGCGCAGAGGCCACCAAGTGCAACAACAGATGCCAATGGTGGGGAAAAACGTACAATAAGCCGTCAAACTAGAAAGAGGGGTCGTCTATGCGGCTGAAGATCCCTTGAAAAAATATTCACGCTGCCTGTTCATCAAGGACAGGACAAATAGGAGACGTTACCTTATAGACTCAGGTGCTGACTTGAGCATTTTGCCAGTAAGTAAGAACCAAAAGGCATTTCCTCCAAAATACTACATCCGAACTGTGAATGGTCAAAACCTTCCAGCTTATGGAATAGAATCCACGAAAGTAAGCATCGGTTTGCGAAGAGACATGACGTGGTCCTTCACAATTGCGGACGTTCCAACTCCGATCCTGGGCGCAGATTTTCTCACGCACTACAGCCTGGTCATTGACCTAAAAAATGGAAAAATCATAGACAACAATACTGGTCTATGGGTGGAAGGCAAAACGCTACAGTACCAACTGGACACCAATATATCCAGCTGCACTAAAGTCGACAAACAATTCCTACGGATTCTGTCAGATTATCCTGGAGTCACTCAACCATTGATTCGCAGGCATCCGACCTATAACATGACACTGTTCATTATATAGAAACTAAAGGACCGCCTTGCCATGCTAGAGCCCGCAGGCTACTGCCTGATAAACTCAAAGCAGCAAGGGAATACTATGATCGCATAATAGGGGAAGGCATATGCCGCCCCTCAAAAAGCTCATGGAGTTCCCCAATCCACATGACAAAAAAGCAAGTGGAGAGTGGCGAATCGTTGGAGACTACAGAGCCTTAAACGCCAAAACAGTTCCCAATCACTATCCAGTCCCAAACATAATGGATTTCAATGCAAATATGAAGGGTAAAACAATGTTCACAAAAATCGACATCAACTGGGAATTCCACCATATTCAAATGGCCGAACAGGATATCCCAAAGACAGCGGTTATAACCCCCTTTGGTTTATTCAAATACCTTCGAATGCCATTTTGACTTGATAATTCTGCACAAACTTTCCAGAGATTCATCAATGGACTGATTATGGATTTGCCGTTTGCTTATGCATATTTGGATGACATATGCATTTGCTCAGAAGGCGGTGAGCAACAGCACGAGAAGAATGTAAGAACCATCGTACAGCGTATACATGCTGCTGGACTTACCATCAATGTTGGAAAAAGTTTATACAAACAGACCAAGATTGACTTTCTCGGCTATCAAGTCTCAACCGAAGGCAATTCCCCTCTGAAGACCAAGGTAGAGCCCATATTGAAATTCCTGAAACCCTCAAACATTGCAGAACTCAGAGGCTTCCTGGGGATGTTGAATTTCTACAGACGTTGCATTAAAAACGCTGCAGCTGAACAAAGTAAGCTGTTTGCATTGATTAAAACAAATAAAAAGAAAGATAAGACTCCACTCGATTGGACAGAAGAAGCAGAAAAAGCCTTTGAAAATATAAAAGAAACACTGGCAAATGCAACTCTACTCGCTCACCCAGATGAAAGTCTGCCGTTATGTGTCGCAACTGATGCATCCGACTTTGCTATTGGTGCAACACTGTACCAAAAGGACAATGACAAAAAGTTACCGCTCGCTTTCTTCTCCAGAAAGCTATCAAAAACCGAGAAGAACTACAGCACTTACAACAGGGAGTTACTAGGAATATTTGCTGCGTAGAAGCATTTCAGGCACCAATTAGAGGGTAGATGTTTCACTGTGTATACAGATCATAAACCCCTAACATATGCCTTCACGCAAAAGACAGAACCAGCTTCCCCCAGAAGAGCTCGACAATTGGACTACATAGGACAGTCAATTACAGACATCCAGTATATAAGTGGAGAACTCAACACTCCAGCTGATGCTCTTAGTAGGATCGAAGTTATCTTGGCACCATCTCAATTACCTTATGCTGAAATAGCTAAAGAACAGTTAAGGGATGCAGAATTGCAAGAACTGTTGTCAAACAATGACACAGCTCTCAAATTGAGACAAAGGAAAAACCCTGGTACTAATGTCTTACTAACATGCGACATTAGTACAGGCAAGAATAGGCCATTCCTGCCGACAAAGTATCGCAAATTGGCTTTCAGTAGTGTGCACAATCTATCACACCCTGGACCAAAATGCACTGCTGGATTAGTAGCATCAAGATTTTTTTGGCCTCTGATGAAGTCTGACTGCAACAAATGGGCTCGCAGTTGCCTGAATTGCCAAGAGTCCAAAGTAGGAAGACACACTCGTTCACTTCTCAAATCTTTTAAACAAACGGAGTGGTTTAAAATGATACTCATAGACTTGGTGGGTCCATTACCCCCATCCCAAGGACACAGATACCTGTTGACGATGATCGATAGAGCAACTCGATGGCCAGAGGCAGTTCCTCTCTATGAGATGACAGCTCCCATGGTAGCTGCCAGGTTTTACAACACCTGGATTGCCCGCTATGGCATACCTGAAGTCATCATCACTGACCAGGGTCGACAATTTGAAAGCTCGCTCTTCCAAGAGCTGTCTAAGAAGCTTGGTGCACAACACAATCACACCACAGCTTACCATCCTCAAGCAAACCATAAAGTTGAGCGATGGCACAGAGCTTTGAAGGCCTCCATCATGGCTTGCAACATCAAGAGATGGGTTGACATACTACCAACCATCCTCTTGGTTCTTCAATCTGCTCTTCAAACAGACACAGGACACTCTGTGGCGCAGTTAGCGCTCGGCGAAGAGTTACGCCTATCAGGGGATTTTTTCACCCACTCGAAAGAAATCAGCCCCGAAACGCTCATCCAAAACAAATGGACTGATGCTAACAGTTTTTTGAAATGGGCAGCTCGTCATGGCCAACCAAAGATTTATGTCTCCAAACACTTGACCAAAACTTCTCATGTGTTTGTCATTGACGAGAAAATAAGATCTTCGTTGGAGAAACCATACGCCGGTCCTTATAAGGTTGTATCACGAGATGACAAGAATTTCGTGATACTAATCGCAGGTGAAGAAAAAACAATTTCAATTGACAGATTGAAACCTGCGTACCTTATAAATGACGACAGAAAAATGCTCCAAAGAGCAATAAGGAAGATAACAGACAGGAAAAAAGAAGGAGAAAAACAGACTGCACAGTCCGATACCATACAACCACAGAAAGTAGAGGACAAACAGGTTGAAAAAGGTGATAAATCACAAAAATCACCAGTAGAAAAAACAAAAATCAAGAAATTGGTGAAGTTTAGTGACGAGATTGTCAAAATACACTACGATCCGTCGGCCCCCTTATGTCCACAAAAAAGAGGCAGGCCCCTTGGCAGCAGGAAGCAAAAAAACCAAATTCCAACTCGAAAATCTGAAAGATTGGCAAGGAGAAACTAAAAATATTCACGAAATTTAATATCCGCTGCAAAAACTACAAACCAGCATAAAAATACGCACGAGAATCTGGGAATATTTGTAACAAAAGAAATTCCGCAGATAAGTAGAGAATAAATGCGTGCAAATAAAACACGAGACGAATGAACAAACCCAAGTGCGATACGGAAGAAAACATTGCAACGTGTTTCTATTGACAAATATTCCGATAACAAATAGTCAATAGATCGTGACGTCACTAATGAAGAGTGCATTCCTTTGTGAAATACAAAATTCAAAAGTACGAAAATTCAAACACGCTTAACTCTGCTTGTACTTAACAGATTTGGACTGGAAAACTTTTCAGCTAAAGAATATTTAATGCACTATCCCCTCCGAACATGTCTGGAATGAGATAACAACTTGGAATAAAGCTTCGAATGAAAAATATTCTCGCAACATTTTTCACTCACCTTTCTGCTGTTGACTATAACACGCCAAATTTTCTACCATTTTTCTTTCCTTTTCCAAATTGTTCTTTCCTTATATCATGTTGTCCCCAACTAATACGCCATTCTCAACTTCAGAATTCCAATTCCTCGTTCTACCTGTACCTCAGTCTGTAAAGACTAAGGAACAGATGGAGCAGGAAAAGGAAATCGAACGAATAGAAAATGAGTTACTAATGGATACGACATCGGCTGCGGACATAGTTAAAATGATGTCCGCACCCCTTCCTGCCTTTATCTCACCAACAAAATCGCCAGAGAAGACACAGAGAGTGGAGTGCCCACCCCATTATGTGACTATCGACAAGAAAAGGTTGCTGTATCCTTTGACTATATCTATATTACTATGTATGGACTGTTCAAACAGCTGTGAGGTAAAACTACAAAAGTTAAGATTAAATCTTCTGTGATGGGGAAAGGAAAATTCTGGTGCAAAGGGCGCATAGTTATGAACAAAATAAAATTCTCTGTTCTCATCGGTTCTTGTGCCGTTTACGCCCTAGTCATTCCTTTCTTCATATTTCAGGTGTTTTCCTCATTTTTTATCAGTTTTATCAGACCATAATGTTATTATATGACTGTCAAAACCCAAATTAAGAATAATTATTTGTGATACTAGTGCATAAAGTAGGTGATTTTGATCAAAGTGTGATTTTTGCAGCATGAACCTAAGGCAAGTGATGCAAATCACACAAGTATCTATCATCTACTATATGTATACACGTATATCACACACTATTTTTTACAACACTCCCCTAAAAACAAAAAAAAATTAAATACCTAAATGAATATTTTGGCTATTGGAAAACATATAAGCACAAAATATTCCGATTCTTACATTAGCCCTCCTGACGTAGTAGTTAGGGTGCTAGCTCTCCAAAAGTGAGGTTAGAGGTTGGAATCTCCATAGAAGAGGAAACTTTTATGACAAAATAAAAATTTTAAATGTAGAACCAGTGTATAAAACAACGCATGTGCTCAAGACGATGTATAAAGTAAATATCAATGTATAAAGTAAATACTTCATACTTAATTTATACATCGGTCCTAAATGGTTCTAATATTTCGTATTTTTCACATCATCAAGGTGTGTGTAAAAATTAAGTTCATGAACAGGCGTTGCAAAAATAGTATTTGACTCAACTAGTTAGTCAAATAAGTGATTATCACGAGTGGTTAACTAGTTGAGTACAATATTTTTTAAACGAATCCACCAAAAAGAGGTTAATATTTATTTGATTAAATGAGTAGATTTCATTCATGAATAGAATTTTCGATATAGGTAATTAAATATTAGTGAGAAGCAAACTTGGTTGTTTGTGTAAGTATCACCATGTGAAATAGCCTTTTTTCATTGTGACAATTTGCAACTTGCGTATGTGTAAACGGTGTTGTGAAAAAATAAACAAAAAAGCAGTTGAGAAAAAACTCACGTAGGTTTTGTTAGTTTGGGGAATAGAACCTAGGACCTACATGTTTGCCAGATAAAAGCGGTGAACTTAACTGCATGGCCATCTCGCCACCAACTATAACTGGAGACTGTATTTTATATTGGGCAAGGTATGATGGTTCCCACACATTCCCCTCCTAGAGAGACTCAACATGAGTTGAATGATATTAGATGCTGTGGGAGGTTAGGCGGAGCCAGAAATGCTTCTTATATCTATACACATAGGCTTATACTACCTACATGGGTTCGATTTCCACTATATAGGGCGCCATCTACCGGTGATTCAGGTTAGGAAGGAGAGTTTTGAGTTCCACCATGCATCACTAGGGTGCATGCATGTCCAGAACACATCGAGGGTCACCAGATGTGGGTTTTGTCAGTTTGGGGAATCGAACATGGGACCTACATATTTGCCAGCTAAAAGCGGTGAACTTAACCGCATGGCCATCTCACTGCCAACTATAACTGGTGAATATATTTTATATTAGGCAAGGTATGGCGGTTCCCACAAGTCATTTCTGCGCTGTTTCTACACTTGGTGAAGAAATGAAAACCATTTTCGATGTTCTAAACTAATTTGGAAATCTCATACTTTGCTAATCAAAATTGATTTAATAATAACCTCTTTTGTGTGTATGGGTTGAGAAAAAACTATATTTGAGTGGTTAATAGTATTTATTCCTCCTAGACCCCTGCTAGATTTGACTACTAAAAATTAGTATACACTAATGATTTATCATTTAAACAGGCGACACTAAAATCAACCGACAGTCGTCCAACCCTGTATAAACAATCGACACAGACATTCGTAATGACAATAATTTCACCACCAAACCTGTGTCTATGCAATTTCGCATTTTCAAACGATAATTTATTCATTCACTGGTCAAATTTAGCAAACACGTTTTAGGTTTCACACAGTCTTTACTTGTAAATTATATTCTGCGCCGTAAATTGTATTAATGTCTTACATTCAACCAATTAAAATATGGTCGTTTTCTCATAATTTGTATGTACCGATAACTGCGAAATTATGGTCGTACACTATAAAATATTTTGTTTTTCGTTGCTTTGTTTGCCTTTTTTTTTAGGGGATGAAAACTAGCGCTTTAATTTTTCTTCTATTTTCAGCCGAAAGTCACACGTTAGAATCACACGATATCATACAAAGTTCGACTGCTCGCCGCCGATCTTTCTTAAAAGCACGAACTTGGCCTTTTATTGTTGGAAAAGACGAAGTTACTCTCTCGCCGAACGGTTGTTTTCCCAGCTGACGAAAGGGAAACGAGTCCGAAAGCGATTTAATTAATTTCGAAGTTACGCGGAGCCCGAATACACATCGGGTTGGTAGAAAAGGGGTGGGAACAAAAGCCGGACGGAGTGCAAAAGTTAAAGTATACGACAGAGAAAGTGTGCAAGAGGAAATGATGGTAATATAGCTTTACACCGGGGTAATTGTTCTCGCGACCATAAAACACGCCACCATTAGTGCCATAAAAGCGTCTTCCTCTGGCAAATCTGTTTCATTCGTCCTTTTTCTCATTCTTGGGTAGTGAACGGTCACCGGCATGCCGTAGTTGCAGAACACAAAATGGTGATATTGTAGGCTTAGCGGCTTTATCAGCAACGCAACTCTACGTTAGAGCCCCTCTTACCCATCGCATGCGGTTGCACATACCACCAAAATGAAGGCGTTAATTGTTTCATTTACATAAAGAAGGCTATTTTGAAGAGTCGTCCAAGAGAGTACGTAAGTGGGTGGGGAAGTGTCCTGTCAGCCTGACCCTCCCTTGGCGAAGAAAAAAAAGGCTCGACCTTTAAAAGTTCTATATTTTCGTCGGTTTTGATGATTTTTCATGGAGAAGGGTGGGGGTCGTAGGAGACCACTGAGAATTTGTGCAGCCCCTAACGATGGAACTCTTAACGTACTTGGAGTTGTAGTCAGATATTTACAAACAAACCGTTTGAGAAGCCGTATAGCTGTGGATGTGATGGTGATCCACATGACAGTGGGTAGGCCTTTTTTGGTTCATCATCAGCCTATACGTATTTCTATTCGAAATTATTGGCTCCTACGTGTCTACAGAGACACCTAATTTGGTGTGGAATATCGAATGAAAATGTTATTATGAAACGAAATAATTGTTGGTAGGTATCGGAAAATTTGATTAGATTTCATTTAAAAATATATCTTTGACGTGATTTTTCACCCAACAAGCTGCTGTTGCCTACAATCGCACTTCGTATACGTGAAAAGAATAAAATTATGAATACTATGCGATTGGATGCAAGTTATCGGTTAATTTAACGCAGTCGGTGTCGGTAAAATGATTTCTCCCCTGACCTTTGTACTGCCGATATGAGCCAAATAATTACGGTTACGGTGTAAACAGTTTCCAATTATAGAACCGATACTTGAGAAGACAATAAAACACTTGGTTTTCGATTTTGGAAAAACCGCTTATCTCCGAAGATTACGTATCTAAATGACTTCTTTATTCGCGTTATTCTGCCGAAATTCAGTAATAGGCACTTACGTTAGTAAATAAAATTGAAAAAACAAAAAAGTATAAAACCACTCTGCGCTCCGTATCAATCGCAGTTTTTATCCATCGAAACCATTTTTCGTTCTGATTTTCGAGTGTACCCCGAAGGTAGATCTCGCAACATTCGTCGCGCGTTTCGCGTTCTGATTCCGAACTAATAACGTTCAGCCGAAATGGCAACGTTTAAAATTGTCGCCATCTTGCTGGTGGCTGTGTTCGGCTACGCTGCGGCAGTTCCGGGTTCAATTACGGTTCGTAGCCTCGGAGACTTAAGGTACGTCTGCTGTGCAACTGACCCTCGCCATGTTATCAGAATGCAGTTTTGTATTTGAAGGCTGCGTTGGCCTTGCAGGGTCTGATAGGTTACACCCTTTTTCACGTGCTAATTGTTTGTGTGTCGACGGTGTTGGGTTACAGGTCCAGCGTACCTTTACGAATTACGGTCCAAGTTTTGTACACGACACATGGTTGGCTCAAATTGGATACGGCCATGTTATCCCGCGAAGAAAAGAAAATTGAAATTCCATCCTCAGCAGAAAACGTCCAGCTACGCGTCTCAAAAATATCCGAAACCACAGGTTGGCTGGAACTCATCTTCACGCAGTCTTACTACGGACCAGTCACAAAATGCTTCAGAATCATTTCGGCCACAAAGTGGGACGAACTAGACTGCAATAGTTGAGAACTTTTAAGAGTACCCAGCCAGTAGGCGCTTTCACTTTAATTACCGGAATAAACTGTAATATTTAATTGTATTGTATGATTGCTAGCTAATCTGTATCTAGAAAATCCAGCAGTTCAAGCAGACTCGAAGCTGCAGGTTTATTCGTGTTATTATTGTACAGTATAATGAAAAGAAAATAAACTTTTTGAAAATTGAAGTGATAAGGCAAGAACAGTATGAACATGAATATGGTTTATAAAAACAAAATTCTGATTCTGATTATTTGTAGCACCTCTGATGGGCCTTACCACATCTTCAGGTCAGTTTTTATTATTTAAAACCTCATTCGTAAAGATACATTCACCCATTTTTCATCGCTACTACAGAATATTAAAAACGTTTCTGATTCTAATGAGTTTTAATACTTTTGATGGATCATAGCACATCTTCAGGTCACCTTCTTTAATTTGAGACCTTATTCGCGAAAATCCATCCATCAGTTTTTGACTGCTTCTTTCCACGAAAAAACCCTCAGTGTATTAAATGTATGGATAGTAGGGTGCTGAGCTCCTTAGCCACTTCATAGCCTAGCCCCCTTTGGTCTTGTTTCCTGACAGCGCTTCTTCGCCTCGCTTTCATGAAAATAATTCTAGCGCAGTAATACTTCATTTGAAACCCAGTTTTCCAACTTTATATTCATATATAAATTTAAAAAAAATTAAATTCTAATTGCTTGAGAAAATTATAAAATAATATTGACAGTAATCGATATTTGTATCGATAGTTATCGATGTCTAACAAACATATCGATATAATTATTGATATTTATAGAGGATGAGGACCGAAGTTGTAACAAGAAAGAAAGATTTGAGTGAAGTTACGTCCAAGAAGCGAGTGTTTATTTCAGAAGTTGCATAATTTAAGCAAAGTACATTTTTAGAGTAGTGAACGAATGATAACGGAAACGAACGAATGAGCGGCGGAAGTGGTGGAACAGTGTAGCCGCGAATAGATATAAATAAATGTATATGATATGTGATCGTGTGTTCATAGGAGTGAGAGGGGAGAAGGATTGGTGGTCTCAACAATATTTCATTTCTAGTTTCAGCTAAAGAAATTTAAAAAAATTATCGATAGTGATTCATATCTTTAACAAAAATGTTGATCTATCAATGTTTTATGGCAAAAGACAAATTTTCCAGGAAATTTTTGTTTTCTATTTTTCTCAAAGAACAACCGAACCAATTTGAGCACCAAATTTCTTTCAGACCTGGTCCTATATGATAAATATCTTTCCTAAAATTTCAGCCCTATCTGTTTTGTAGTTTTCTCAAAATTGTTAACCCAAAATTTTTTCAGCAAATTTACTTGCAAACTTATGCAAGTACGATGCAACATCTAGACCATGACAAATTAATAGTTCACATCTCGAATGAAGTCTCAATCTGACTTATCAGTGCATGTGCCATATTTTCCCTTTAGCCATAGCAATGACAAAATACATCCCAGTTAGTTATCATATACACGTACGTTTTCTTTATGTATATGTGTATGTGTGCATGTAAGGAGCCAGTATATAAGTTCATAAAATCAGTTACAAAATTTCCTGCATTTGCCGAGGTCTTGACTCCCCCATACCTTGTGTGTTATTTGTGGTGAACGCAAAACTACAGAAAACCTTCTATTGTTGTTGGAACATCTTCCACTATGTAAGATATTCCATAACTGTTTTCATAAAATAATTTATTCGACTTTCCCAACCAATAAACTTAAATTTGTCTAATTTATTCATTACTATGTCAGTACACTTGCTTCAAGTTTATAGGTAGGTCTACCTATATTCTTAGCTGTTAAACTAGAAGAGGAAACATAATATAGTATAAAAATTCCTCAATCCACCTTTTTCAGCCCCTTTCTCTACCCTTATCATTATCAGATGAAAATTTTGATTATGTATGATGGACTAACTTATTTGCCAAATACAGGTTGTTGGTTAGGTAGGTGGCCGCAAGAGCCACAACAAACCAATGTTTTGATTCAGAACAAGTTCTGGAAATTATTGTTTAAAAAAATCATCTTATTTTTAAATTAACCTTTCTTGCAGCCTGAGTGTGGGACCCCTTAACTGAAATAATTTCATAACAACAGCAAGAAATAATACATTTGTAATATAAGTGGGTATATTATTTCATGTTTAAAATTATTAAAAAAATTCAAATACTTGAAGCACCAATATTTAATAAAGAATCATGAAAATTTAAAATAGCCTATTGAAAATGACTAATGGTCAATTCAGTTTCCAAATTTTGCTGAAATTCATTAAAATAAATTGTGGTATGGGACCGTTGGGGGACATATCAAAGGAAAATACAACACAAAATTTAAAACATCCAATACAAACCAAACTTACACCAAGATTGCCACCATCAACCACATCTGATACCAGGGGGAAAAGTCTAACAGCTCTGTATGGCCAAGCCAGGAATCCATCCTACCACAGTTAAGCCATGCACTGAGGTTATTGGACTTCTGGACGGTATTTCCATTAATTGATTGAGTAGATGACGATATAAGGAAGTAGATTAAACAAAATAATTAACAGAAAACACCACAGAACTACACTAAATAATAGTTTCTTATTGAAAGAGTAACAGTGGACATGTTAACTCTAAGATCACACCATAGAAGAAAGAATAATAAAAACGTATCGAGAGAATAACTATTACGAATATTAATATCAGTGTAGCCAACAAGTTCTCAAGTGATCAGTATAACTCAAACAGAGATTATTTAAAATACCAAATACCTCGTATGTTTTGAGAAAAGGCCATCCGAGAGAAGTAAGGACCAACAAAAACCCAGAGTTTTTACTGAGAGTTTAGCCCATTGCCACTAAAGAACTTAAACTATGATAAAAAACATCATGTAATGAATAAAATTTAGAGCAAACATGAAAAAATACAAAAATTAAGATGACTAAAAAAAGTATTATTGCCTGATGAGTGAACAAACACTGGTTAACCGAGGCGCCAGAAAAAGTTAATATCCGAGTGTTTGAAATATTGTGTTGTTTGGTGAGACAATTAAAGTGGGATAGTAAAAACAGTGCGGGTCTGCATACCCACAGGTAAATAAATATGTACGTGAGCGTATTCAATTGGCGTTCGAACGCTGGGTAGCCAGCCCCAGAACACTGTCAAAGGGTGGAGCGTTCATTGGGGTAAGTATGTATGCTGCCCATCACGTGGATGATTGGATGATCAGCGGGTACCTAAGTGCATAGGTACTCGTCATCTGTCGACCGAGGCCAAGCCTCGTGGGGACAAGTCCTCACAAACAGGTTTTGGGAAAAGTGAGATGGTAGGCTACCAAGGCACGCAAGTATTATTATTAATTACAACACCATGGAGAGAAGCTCAGTGCCGGCGTAAGGTGGAAAATTAAAATGGTGAGAGAAATTAAATTTAAGGGGAGTAAAAATGTTTTCAATTTGAAAAACAGAGGTTATAAAATTAGCCTAACCAAGGTGTTCGTAGTAAACATTATTATTATAAGGACTTTTATTTTTTATTTAATTTTAATTATTATTATATGGGATCAGATCTGGAGTTTGGTGCCTATTGATTCGGTAGTTTCTAATAAAACCAGAAAAAAGTCCTAGAAAATTGGTTTTCAGCGATAGAACATAGACAGATCGATATTTTTGTTAAAGATATTGATAACTATCAACGGTTTTTTTTTTTTTTTTTTTTTTAATTTTTTTTACTTTAAACTAGCAGTAAAATATCGATTGTAATTATTATTTTTTTAAACATCTTTCAAGTTTTTGAAATTTAGATTTTTTAAAATTAAATTATGGATGAAAATTGGTAAACTGGGTTTTCTACTGCGGTAGAGTTTTTTTGAAGTTAAACTTCCTTGTGCTGGGTGGTAATATAAAAATGGTCATATAACGAAGCCCATGAAACGAAATAAACAAAATGGTCATGCAATGAAGAATGTGAAAGCTAGGCCTGTTCAACCCTATTTTATTTATTTCCTTCTTAGCCTTCTCTATACACTTTCATTCACTAATTTCTTATCACTGTAATGAAAGTTTTGTGATTTAATTTTGACCTTGAGGTGTTCAACAATTGGTGAAATCAATTTTTTAAATTTATATGACTTTTTCTGCATTTTAATGTTTATATAAAACAAAAAACGAAAAATCAAGCTTCCAACGAAACATTCATTCCTAAAAATACAAATTTTAGGTTTCACTTCCACCTTGTGTCACGGTACATATACTTTTTTTTATGAAGTCGCTTCTATTTAAAAAAAAAAAATTTATTTATTTACCATAATGCTTCTTTGTTTCATTATTTTAATTCCAATAGATTTTACAGAATAAATTAAAAAAAATTATTAATATTTCACTTTTCAAAGCATTTTTATTATTTTTTTTGATTTTCTTTCTAAAGGTACTAGGAAAAGAGAACATAATATCGATTCGACGAGGTTAATCCCACTGTCGACCATTTTCGCACACATTAGCGTAATGTTTGTACTGCCAATTAGCTCCACATAGTCATGATAAACTTTTCTTTCTTTTTCACAACTCGAGGAATAAAAATATTAATCCACCAAATTAACGGAACAAACTTTACATTGGCCGACGAAATGTTTATCTTCATGCGGTGAGATCCTGGCGGTTATCCTACACTGTTATTCGAAGAGAAAAAAAAAAAAAAGCAACAAAAAACTTTATTCCTATCTTCTCCAACGAGTCGTGTGAAAGTGAAACAAAAGAAAAACGTGAAGAAAAATTTCATCAATATCCCAGGTGGCTTGAAAATTTTTCAAAATCGAATTCAAACTTGTAAAAACATTTCGAAATTCATCATTGGCCCAAGTTTTTATAAATAATTTTCGAAAATCTGTCAAAACCGGCCCGCTTCCCATTCCAACACGACGTGCCGAGCATTGAGGCTGGTGCAAAATCGCTCAGCTTACAGAAAATGCAGAAAAAAAAAAAAAACCGATGGAAACAGGGATGTTTTCTCAGGGTTGAGGAACTTTCGGTACGTCGCTGTCGTCAAAGTGGGTGGGTACGATAAGGTAAAAAACATTGAGAGGTAAGTTGATGCTGGGCAGAGGTCAAATCTACACGTGGGAACAAGTTTCGATTCCGGCACGTACAGTTTGAAGGAAAAACTTTTTTCGATTCGTTATTACTGCACCGAAACCATTCTGCAGCCAAAAACGAACCTTTAATAATTATCGAGAATCGACGTTTTAATCGCACCCATTATCCCCATCAACCTTTCCCTTTTACTTCGCACAATACCGAAAGACGAAAGAGAGAAGCAAAAAAAGGAGAAGAAAAAAAAAACAAACTATCGAAATTTTTTGCTAACGAATGAAACTGCCGTACAAATGGGACGTGATATTTCTCCGAACGTAGGACGTTTGATGCGAATTTTTATTTTTCGATAAATGAGAAGGAACTTTTCGAGGTGCTGGCGAATTTGTGCTCCACGTAGAATGTAACCTTATTTCGAGAATACAACGTCGTATGAGGGGGGTGCGACAACGTCTGAAACGAAAAACGGGACACCCCGTAAATGGGTCCGCATCAATGGAGCGGACGTTTATCTTTTGTTTTCAAAATACGCGGTGATCTTTATTGACACGAAAACAGCTGTTTGGTGTCATCAGTCTAAAGAGTTCAAATCGTCGCTAAGATCTGCATATAATTTGAGAGCTAACAGTTCACAGTTGTTTCATTTGAAGGGAAAGGGCGGTGACGCATTCGGCATACCAGTGAAATCTCAAAATAAATATAACTTTAAAAATTATGACATAAATGAACCAGCGATACTTCCGCCCTCCGCTCCACTTTTGTAAAGAGTTTCTCTTCGCCTAAAACTACGCGTTGTTCTCCGAAGACGATTACTCTTTTCCCATTGCTTTTCTCCTTCATATTTTTCCATGGACAATCTCCTTGGCCTACCACAGCCGGGAGATGCGACTTCGTTGGTGAAAACAAGTAATATTATCGTTGCCTTAAGGGAGTAGACTAATGTGGTATTCAACCCAAGGTACGTAATGACCCTAGAAAAATGAACAATTACTAATTGTGAATATATCTGTGGGCTGCCGGCTCGAGGATTCTAACTGGCAACCCACAGGTTGTAAAACACGACAACGCACCGCGTGGCTAAAATGGCAATAATATATACTGGCATCCCCACAACCACTCCCTCAGTGCTGCAATGCAGGCAGGATACTAAAGGGCTGAGCTGGGTTACTGTGTATGGACACAAACTTAGGCCATCATGGTTCGACGCCACTCTAAGGAGGGGGTGTGGAGACGGTTGCGTGTACATCTCACGTTGGTAGTCACCAGTTTTGTGGGCTGTCGGATCAGGGATTTGAACTAGCAACCCAAGGGTCGTAAAATGCGACAACGCATGACGTGTCTACGATACCGACGATATATTACTTATAGCCACATTCCCACAATGTCATAGCCAGAGTGCAGGTTTTTCGATATTACGAAGGTTAACATTTGGCAATGAAAACTGTATTTTTGGCATTATTCGACAAAAACAAAAATAAAATCTTCGGACAATGAAAATAGCACCAAAATGGTTCGAATTTAAATTTTTTCTCCTACTCCCCAATTTTCTATACCAAAATGATGTATTTTTTAATGAAAAATTCAATACCTAAGCTCATTCGCGGAATGCTAGATTCACTATATTAGAAGTTATCAAAATTTTTCTGCTGACTCATTTTTTGCTTCAAATTTGGCTCAGTTTTCTTCATTCAAATCGCTGTAAATTCGCAATAGAAAGTAAATTCAACTCGGGAAATACTTTTGATTACCTAGCTCGGAAGGTCATCGGTCGTGATGAACGCCAAGTGTCAATTCAGCCATCTTCAATTAGAGTTTTTCTAGGCCATAGACAATGAAAACAGCACCTAAAAACTTCAAATTAAAATTTTTTTTCAAATTCTAAGGTTTCTTTGGGAAAATAGGCTTCGATAATTACCTTATTTTTAGCATTTAATTCAATTTTGACATTTTTTTCCAGTTCCCCAAACAATGAAACGAACTTCAATTTGATTTTCAAGCCCTCACCCTTCAAGAAAATGATTCAACAAATGTGAAAGAATCCGCACTCTAATCAAAACTAACTCACAGTAGGTAAATTCATTTCCCTGCAGATCTCATAAGCATTACTTCTTCACCTGATATAAACAGTAAACATGCCCGGCTCAAAAGTCCAGAAGATCAGCCAGAATTTGTATTTTACCCACATTTTACACAATGCTTTAATTTACTACTTACCTACCAAATTTGACTGTCATGAAGAGAAAAATACTCGCATGAACCATCAAATTAACTATAGTCGAATTATGTCCCCTGGCTCAGCCCCATTGCCGAAGAAACTCAATACATATGGTATATTAGTTAAAAAACACATCACGTATTGAAATTTAAAACGTATTACAAAATATATTGTGACAGTGACACATTATAAGTACAAAATTATATCCACTGTGTTACTTCAAAACCTCTTAACTAAAAAACAGTGAACTTTACAGGAGAAAAAAAATTTTTTTCAAGTCATACAACTGAAATAGAATTTTTTCAAATTGGTATTATTAATTAATAACCCCAGCAAATATTTTCCTCTCGAGTAAAATTGCTTGAGCATACTTACCAAAAATTTAGGGTGGCACGAGGTTTTATTATTCATATTCTGCATAAAGTGTGGCTTACAAGTTTTGTAACTGTGGCTCACCAGGTTTTTACTTTTGAGTTACCTACGAGTTTTTCAAGTTATTTTTTTTTCATTAAAAAATCAAATCCAGTAGCTTACAACTTATCTTCTAATGTATATTTGTGGATTATAAGATTTTGTTTTTCATATTGGGCGCACGAGCGATGCGAACTTTTTTTTCTCCTCTATATCACTAAAAAAATTAAGTTAAAGCCTAAGTGATTTTAACATACTATGCAGGACATCGTAAGTCATCAAAACCCATCTCTGACTATTGGTGTGGATTAGGTTTCGCAAAAACGCAGTAAATATGTTGCCTCATCAACAACAGAAAATGGAAAAAATTTGAAAAACTGAAATATTCAAAATCAGATCAGCCACCGAAGTCGGTTGCTTGGCTGTGAAAAAAAGGGAAAAAAATAAAGAAATTTGGGAGAAGAAATTGGTTTTGAATCAAAAATAGGTATTTAGATGACCTCGTCGCACCAAGTAGGCGCATGGCGCACAAAGCGAAGTCGTGGTCAAGTGAATGTCTAAAACTGGAAAAGATGGAAATATTGCTTGGTTGAGATACAAACATGTTGTTGGCAAAAAATGAAGGAAAAGTGATTTACATAAAGAGGGAGGGCGTGTATTAAAACAATAGTGGATTTCGACCAAATGTATCACTCGCAGCTTTTACGAGGGATCTAGAAGTCCTTGCAAAAGTGTTTGCAGTAGGATGGTATGTTAGACCATCGATCATCAACTCTAGGTGCTTGTAGTCGGGAAGTTCGTTTCATACGCAATTCATTAAAATTATACTTCTCCATTAATGGAACAATTATTATATTATTCTACCACGGAGGGGCATGCCTTCTACCTTACTACAAAAATTAATAAATTCTTACAGATATATTTGTGTCGAACTTACGTTATCCACGGAGTGTATGATATCAGTTATGTACCCAAAAATCATACTGAATACTTGTAAGGATACATCTACATAACCAACAGCAAACAGTAGCAAAAAATAATACTTGCTGGGATAAAAAATAAATTTTCGATAATTTCAACTGAAATAGTGGTGAAAGAAATATAAAAAACATTCCAATTCCAAAAGGAATAATATTTTTCTTCGTATTTCCCAGAAAACGGTAAAAAAAAAATGTTTTTTTTTTTTACTGTTTGATATGCTCATAACATATTATTTGTTGCTGACACCATTTTACTGTTGAATTTCAAAGGCATATATGCGTTTGTTTACATTGGGTAGAAGTTGATGTCGCTGATGCATACTTTTTGCTTATGTATATGCGTAGCTTAGTGATAAAATTTATGAAGACTTAATTCAAAAAATTAAAGTAACACGAGTCAACTTTGCATGAAATTTGGGCTTAAGGTTATACAGACCCAATTTGAAAATCCAAGATAGTCGCTAACTTACAGGCTTGAGGTTAAAGCCTCGGGTATACTATGATAATGCTATCCGATAATTGTGGCCAACTATCATCACGTCTGTGTGATAGTGTGGCGTTCGCTCCAACTAGTGACTGACTACATCGTGATAATTTATTAGCACGATATCAACCATCACGATGGACTATCATATTGTACACTGGGTTTAAGTTTTCCTGTTAGCAAACTTATAATTTTAACCTAGTTTCATGAAGGTAAAAAATTTCCCCCTTTTAATGAAATTTGTATGAATAGAAGAGGGACAATGTTCACCAGAAATTCACTCTTACAGATATCTCTTGGAAATGGAGTATGCTTCAATTTTATTGAAGTAAAACAAATTATTTTTCCGTTTTGTTTCATGCATCGTCCCGATGAATTTTTATATTTAATATAATTTATGTAAAAATGTCAATTTTTTTGTTGGTTGCTATTTTAATATTTCACAACCTTGTTTTGTTCTTGCATTTTGGCATTTGCTATGTTTGTTTTAAAAATGATAATAAGTGCGCCATGTATTGCTGAAATGTGATTGTTTGGTATTTAACATTGTGGTGCAAGGCTGCTCTTTTTCAAGGCCTCAGAGAAAAATTTCGGGCCCTGGAGAAATAAAATGAAGGGCTCCTCTTAGCTCCAGCTACAGGATTTGTTTTTGAAAATGAATTATAAATTCAGAAAACAATTTCGCTCGCTCTTCTCACAATATAAATTTTTTAGATACGTTTTGGGTTCTAAAACATGTATTTTAGTGGTTTTTTTTCAAACCTTCGGAAAATTTACTCCCAAACCCTTCATTATGGATCAGTCCTGACGCCCTTTTTCGTCCGGGCCCGGTACCTTTGATACCCTTTCCCCCTCCCTATTAAAAGCCTTACTCTTTGTGTGGGCAAACACGCAGCGAGAAGGAGGACACCATAATTTCTGAGCGGGTTGACTTGGTTTTTTTGGGGTATAATTTTTGAACAGCTGTCAATCAATCAAATTAGTATAAAAAATGAACATCTTAAACGTCGGCAAAGGGTTACTGTAAACTCGATCCTAAGCGGCTATCCTGGGTTCGTCTTTTCTACAGTCTACTTGCATATTCCTAGTGTTGGTGTGAAAGAGTGTGGCGGTAAAAATACGTCATGAGGATTACCACTTGGGTTGGCATACTTACCACTCTGCAACCATAAATGTGTCCTTCTAAAGTGATCTACTCTAGAAAATTCAACACTTCGTTTTAAACCAAGCTGCCGGGCAGTGGTGAAGAATGTTGGTTCTGCAAAATTTTGCAGGATATCCTTTGAACTGACTCAGTATTAGAAAATTCCCTAACTCACTGCGGAAGTAGGCTAAATTCATGCAAATAATGCTATTTTGCTTCACCGAATGCGGTTGTTTTATTCGGAATGTATAGTGATGATTCCGTAGCCAAGTCATTGTCTATGCGTGTCCAGTCACGATCATTATTGGTAGGGAAGAAATAATAGTTTCGAGTGTCATAAAATTTCAGCTTGTAAGGACAGACATTTTCGAGTTACCAGTTTTCCAAATTAAGGATCCCGTCAAATTAACTTCGTTTTTATGGCTTGACCAACCAATTAACTCGGCACATTGACCAAGCCTACGTATTGTAATTTGAATCACCAACAATATCTTAACGATGTGTTCTCTTTCTCCTTTTTTCTCCCTTCCAGCATCCCGGCATCATCGATGGTCTCACGGAAATACCATTTTCATCGCACAATAACATCGCTGATTGTATTTATTCGTTGTTCGATTCTCTTCATGAAAGTATAATATACCGCAACGCAATTATGTCAAGTCAATACAGCATTTAGAACCGAAAATTTTCAATTCTTTGTGTGTCCTTACCACACAAAGGTAATCTTCCTCTAGACTAGACCTTATATCAGTCATTTTCATCCTTCACAATACTTATTTTACGTTTTTGTTTGAAGAAAATTTGTCAACCAACATTTTTTTTTCGCAATAATTTTTTTCTTTGAAGCGCGAACAATAGTTTGTAATCGAAATTGGAAATGTATTATCCTCCATTTCTTTTTGCCTTTCTACTCACATAACTTGCGTCGTCATTAAAAAAAAAAAATAAAAAAATAAAAAAATGAAAAAATAAAAAAATAAAAAGGATTCGGAGAAAGGAGAGAAATCATCCATTTTTCAACCTAAATAACAAGCGTAGGGTTTTTCCGTGGTGACGTTTCGAATCCGTAAAATTTTCCAGCTCGCTGAATCGGTGGAGAATATATTTTTAAGTCGACAGAAAAGCCACAAAATTATATTCACTCATCTCCCGCGCATCTCCGCCGTTATGGAAAACTTTATCAAAATATTTTACAAAAAAATAAAATTAAAAAAAAATAAATAAAGACTACAAATGAAAACGGAAGGACATGGGGTTTATAGTATTTCACAGTTGTATTCATTTACACCCATAAGAAAGCCCGGCTTATTTTCTGCAGAACTGGAGAGGGTAGGTGGTAGAAATTATTCTCTCAGCTGTGAAAAGGAAAAAACAACAAAAGTTTGTCAAAAAAATGAAATTCAAATGGAAAAAGTTGTCAATTAACTATGGGACTGCCTGTTCCCAAAATCTATGAAGACGTCGAGTTTGTAAGTCGTTATTTTTATTCTCAGCCTATTGTTTAGCGGATGTTAAAAATATAAAAAAAAAAAAAAAAAGGAAAAAAAAAGAAACGTCGTTTCCTCTTTCGCATGAAATCAGTCGATTTTCTGATCAAAAAGCCTGTTCAGTGTGTTCAAATTGGATGACTAGAGCAGTGGTCTTCAACCTTTTTGCATACACAGGCCAAAATTTATTTTTCCAGAAACCCGGAGGGCCATCAAAAAATAAAGGTACAAAAAAATAATCAACGTCAGAATTTTTTGCAGGATTCACCTGTAGGGAGTTTATAATTGATGATACAAAGGATAATTATTGTACTGCATTACACGGAATGCTGTGAAATCCATAAGTGTTCTAAATACCGACAGATAAATTATTTGATGCAGGTGATAGAGCCTGATGCAATATTTCCATACACGGACAGCTTTTGCAATTAGATTGTTAAAATATTTGGGTGACTAAGTGTTTTTGTACAGGGTGATTGAAAACATTAAAAAATATAAGTATAAGTAATCATTATTGTGGTTACTCTCTTTCAGGAAGCTGAGTACACTGCACTATACAGGGTTATACATTTCATCACGCACCATAGGGAAAATAAATTATGGTCAGTGATGAAATGAATAGGCTACGTTATAGCTATATAAATGGGACCAAATCATGCATCATATTAGATACAAAAAGAAAATAAGCATACTTAAGCAAAAGGGAATAACTGTGATTCATAAGATACAAAATTATAGAAATTGTTGAAAAAAACTACCTTCTGCTAAGACATAATAACCTAGGCCATTGATAAATTCAGCTTGCACATGCTATAATTGGGTAAAGGAATTCCTCCTTAATTGTTTTCCAGAAAAAGTTATTGGAACTTATGACCAACCATTAGCGTGGCCACCAATGTCTCCAGATTTGAATCCTTTGGATTTTTTTGTGGGGTCACATGTCATCTGTAGTATACAAATATGGACCATATTCCACTCTAAAAGGACTCAGCACTGCCATAAATAATTGGTGGTCCAATATTTCTTTTACCAAATTGGAGCAGGGGTAAGCTGAATTTATCGATGGCCGAGATTATTATGTTATAGCAAGAGGTAGTCCTTTTGAACAATTTCTGTAATTTTGTATCTTATGAATCACAGTTATTATCTTTTGCTTAAGTGTGCTTGTTTTCTTTTTGTATCTAATATGGTGCATGATTTGGTCCAATTTATATAGCTACAACATAGTCTATTCATCTCATCAAGCACTATAATGTATTTTCCCTGTGGTGCATGATGAAATAAATACTGTATATTTGCTGATAGAGTTTATGTCCTTCCAATGTTTATACACTGGCAAACCCTGTTTTTGCAAGGGGCTAATACTGCGCCACATTATAATCCAATTTTTATATGCTAACACTTATTTACAACACATATATACATACATACATATATTTTGTGGGTGTAAACCCTACAATTATTATTATACATTGTGGTATGCCAAATTTGGTTTTTACCAGTTACTCAAGTTTTGGTTTTTCATTAGCTCCTCCATTTTTTAATCAATTACTTACCTGGATTGATTCCTATAGTACGTAACGAGATACCATACACATGGTATCTGAAGACGAAAACATCGATAAAATACATGTTTTACCCGTGAGTGAATGAGGATGAAATTCGAAAGAATTGTCGAAATAAAAATGTTGAAGTGAATAACAAATCAGAAATTTTAAATATAAAATTAATATTTCCCCACAGTGAAATATTCCAAAGTTCACTGTGGGGGAGAAAAACCGGAAGGGATAAGCCCAAGGTTTGTTCTCGCCGAACTCGTGTGCTATTTCATTATAAAAATCTAAAAGATCGAAAATTATACCATTTTCTCTCGACGTTTTTTCCTTATTTTCTCGGAACCTTTTACCCCATATTGAAAACCTACATTCTCAACCACCAAATTCTCCTACCACATGTGACCATGTTAGCCGGACATATTGTTAAACAAAATAATTACGAGTGAACAAAAAATACCGGTTTATTTCAAAATAGAAAAACATACCTCTATTTTTCATGATATCGTATTATTCATACTGTAGGATCGGACGAAACAAAACAAAACGGACAAAAAATTAACAGAATAAGAAAAACAAGATGAAGTAACGACGAGACTTCATCAAGATGAATTTCGTATACAATGTTAAAAGGCAAATTACAACAAGAAAATTCGTAGGTCTTACTAAAGTGAAGGTACCAAACGGAGTGATTTCTTCTTATCTTGAAAACTAAGAGCTAGCCCAAAAGTTCGCAAGAAAAGGAGAAATCACTATATCAACTTCCATTTCCGATAGCAAGTTAACAAAAGAAACAAGCCACGAGCAGAAATGGAAGATGATATTGGGAAAAAACGTCAGATAATGAAACTCCACTCTTCAGAGAAGAGTGTAATACATTATCTGGTTTCAAAATTTTACGGACACTTCAACATAATTATATTCAACCTTCTGTTTGTATAACTACAACTGTACCTATCAATATACTTACAGGTTTATTCATGAAAAAATATGAAGTAACAAGTGGGGCAAAATATCAGCTTGAATCATGAGATACATACTTAACTTATTATACTATATGGTCTACATTATACAGCCCGCAAATAGCATGTTTTACTCTTATAGCTGTGCCTTAGAATTAGAACAACCAATGTAATATTTTGGCAGTTTTGAGTTAGTAGTATTATTGAGTTTTTGAATGTGACTTCTATACAATGTAAGAATAACCAATGTCTGAACCCTACCAGCACTCCCCAAATTATCACCTTCAAATATACCTGTGGGTGTGTGTATTAGTGTACACGACACCACACAAATACCAAATCTGGTCGGTTGCGTGTAATACGTAGATGTATGTGTGCGGGACGAGCCCAGTAAACAATTAAGCTGCACAGACGAAATGTACAGCCGTGAGCACAAAAAGGTAGTTCGTGGGTTTTACCCCACTGGCCCGCTAGGTGGTCGACGAGTGTGTAGTACACACTCGTTCGTCATCGACCACCCGTCGCCACAATACCAATGTCAAGAATGAATAGAATATTTAAATTCTAAAACATCTAATTTGTAGGCTGGTTGTGAATTTTAGTACAGAATGTTTTATATGAATGAAATATTATAAAGAATAAAACGAGCAAAATAGTATTAATAATCATATTGTCACAAGATCATGATTTTTTCCCCCCATACACTGCCTCTATAGCAACAACAATAAACATTATTTTATACAAAATTCACGTTTTATGCATAGTTCAACCCAAAAATTTCATTTTTTTTTCAATCTTAATTTTATGCATAAAAAACCAATGTACGTTTTTCAAATTTAAGGACCAAATAAGAACCACCAATGTCATTAATTCCAGCTCTTATTATTAAAAATTACAAAAAAACAACAAAAAGTAATGAAATACGTACGGTTATGTGGTATGCTAGGGTGGGCAGATTTGGTTATCTCCCTTCAGTCTCTACAAAATTCAATAGAACAATGGATTTTGGAAGACACACTTACATAGGATAGTGGCCACAAAATTACAACTGCCTGACCGGATAACCTATCAGGTGTCCTTGAACTCAAATTTATACCATGTTTAAACAAAGTTTTTTGTTTTCATAAACCATACCTAAGTTTTTTGATTTTTATAGAATTAACTTACTTTATCTGACATTCTTATTTGAATACATAAGAAAGACCACCGAATTTAACTCATTACCTAAGGAAGAAAACTCAACACATGATAGTATATACAATTATCTTTAATACTGAAAATATGCACGTCTGTTTAAACATAGTTATTAATACAAGTTATTATTTAATGGATGATGCAAACAAATGTGTAGAAAAGCTGCATATACAACTAAATCTTAGTGAAAAATTGATAAAGTATAAAAAATCGAGTAAGGGTAGACAAAATTGGTTATTTATGAATATGTTATACCTTTAAAAATTATTCCTGGACAGGTAATTTTTAGTGGGAGAAATAAAGAGTAAAGAGTGAGAAACACTGAAGTTCCAAGGAAAAGATATAAGAGGAGAGAAGAAGGACGAAAAATATGCAAAAATGAAAATAATTTTGTTTTTTATAGGGGGGTCTATGTAGAAGATAATGAAAAGGAATATGTAATACCTAAGTGAAGGAGGAAAATCTGAAGAAAGTATTGTATGTAGCATAAGTACGTTTTTTACGGCAGAGTTTGAAAAATCTATTATTAAAAACATATTTGATACCAAATCGATGCATCAGTTATGACAATCAAGTACCAAAATCTCATCTTAGTCTGTGAAATGTATAAATCAGAATTATAAAGCAATGAAGTTGGAGGTAAATATATAATTGAGTTTTTCTCAAAACTTGAATTTGTGACATTGATTGTTCTAATTCCAAAGCACAGTTATTTTTTATTAGGTACGTAACAAACTAAAGTTTATACTACACGACCCACTGGAGTACAAACTATCTACTTGGCACATTTCAGTTTATAGGGTATTTCATAATATTATACAAGACACACTATCAGCAGCATTACAACCTGTGCTGCCACCACCCTCAGAATGATCCTGCGTACTGCTATATAGTGGTTTTTTATATGACTATATGTAATAATTATAAACTGGCGGTTCATTAAGAAGGAATTGTACTCATATTTATGAAAGTTGTGCGCTGGCTATAGTTCCAACCAACTTTGTTTTGTCAGAAAACTCTAAAATTAGTTTGCCCTTACCTATTGTCCACTGGAGGAAACACAATGACGAACTGTCATCCGGAAGCTTCATTTTGATTTTTTGGAATTTTTCATTTTCGCGGAAACAAACAACGGAGAAGAAAATTAAAAGCCATTCGATTAAAATAAATGGAAAATTTGTTTGTCCGATTAATTTGAGTGAAAAAGCACTAAGCATGTCATATATTAACAAATTATTCTACAATACATTTCAACGTGTTGGGCAAATGAATTTCAGATAAAAACTCAATCAGTGAATGACTAGCCGAAGTATTGTTCTGGTTGCAAAGGCACTTATAACATTCTACTCTCAGACTAGTAATTTGGATGGTAGGTATTATAAGACTAAAGATATATATTTTAGGATAATTTCACGTAAGTATACTGGCTCCGAAATTAAGTTTTACTAAAATTCTATTATTGAAATTCTGTTAAAATTACAGTAGTAGATGCATATGATAAATATGCTTGGTAGTAGAGAATTTTCAATAAGTTGTCTGCATTACAATGGCTAGTTTTCACTTTGTTGTGGTTGCTATTGAAGTGAAATTTCATTAGTATCACTAGAAAACTTGTATAACCTTAATACGACAAATCCAAAGATAAAAAGTGTGCTAAAAAAATCGTATGTAGAGGAAGGAGCAAATAATGAGGACCAATATTGGCTAAAACTATTTGAGGGCAGCATTTACTTTTTTTTTTAATATAGAAAAAAAAGGGAAAAAGGCGTGTGGGTTTCTCCTTATTATAATAAAAAATAAAAAATAGGGGTTTGAAGATTAAAGTTTCAAATAAAAAGAAGGCATGAGTTCCAATGGGGACTCATGAATGATTGATGTCTAAACATAATAATGTGGTTGTGAGTGTGGGCATTGCACACGCACACAACCACATATCTACATGCCAACAGTTATTATATTGTAAGACGTACGAGTCATAATTCTCATTTTAGCCCCTATTAGAGTACTAGACTGAGCACTAAGATGTCTACACATCAAATGGGGGTTTTGGATTGTTGTTATTCTTATTTTGCAGTTTATTTTGTGATTTATCATCCGGTATATGTTTTGGGTCGCTGATCTCATATTTGACATTTATTTTTTCTTTCAACCCACTTCTCGACTCTCAGAAGCTTCAAAAGGTGGCTAAATTTTGACTTCTAATATTTTGTTGTGTGGTACATCAACTGACATATTTTTTAGAGCATTGATTTAAAGTTTGATATTCATTTTTTCATTCAACTAATTTTTAAATCCCCAGAAGTTTCAAAGGTAGCACAAATTTTGACTTCACGTATTTTGTCGTATGCATCAGTGGGTAGATTTTGTGAGGCACAAATTTCGAATTTGATATTAGTTTTCAAGACTACACAAATTCAGGGGTAATTCCGCAAAATATCTTAAGAAGTTACTGTGGGAACTGGGCGAGTTACCACACATCAAAAGGATAAAAGTCGTGTGGCAATAAGTCTACGTCGTTGGTGTGTAGGCAGCCCACCTAATCAGTATGCAGCATTAGGGAACTGCGGGTACTGAGCGGCAAACGTAGCTGGTATGGCACGGGTATATACTAGCCGCCCCTGGCTACGTATAAGCGAGTGGCTACGTATTTATTTACGTAGCCCGCTTCGTAGATGACCGCACATCGTCTATACAGACGATGTGCCAGTTCTTAATTTATTAATTAATTATTGATACGTTGATCTTACGTTCGATATATCGCCTATCGGCGGAGGCCGAGCCTCAAGGCGGGACAAATCCCCACAGTTACATTTCCAACACCTGTTCTGAGACAAACTTTTTTTTTCTATGTAAGAGCTAATTTTAGTTTACAGCAGAAGACTAAACCACAAAATTTCCGTTATGAAGGGGAATGGATGAAGTAGTTTTGTGCTATTTCTAATTTCGAGGAGTTAAATGACGATGGGTGTTGAAATTATTAATTAATTGTAGCGTTTATTTTGTTACATACAAAATGATTTCAGTCGGGGCATAGTGACGTTCGAGAAGAACGTGATAAATCATCCGATGCAACACTGTTGCATTCCTATGCAACACTGTTGAATTCGTGGGCTAAAATTATTGTCTTTTCCATTATCTCTTTTCGTTTTCTTTTTCAAGTTGGTAGCCTAGATGCGTTACAAGGGTCGCGTCTCAACTTCCAATTAGAACGATTTCTTCGAAAATATCCTTGGGGATGTTTTGACAAATAGTTAGAATAATCCCATTTTCACACGAGACCGAAGTAAATGTACCGACTACTGCTGAGCCGCAGAGACGGATGAAGAGAGGTAGGTGAAATCTTTTTTTCTTTTATTCTAGACTTAGCGTGTATATATATATATATGACGTTCTATGACTCAAGGGAATGAGCCATTTGTCAAATATAAAGTGACGTTTATGTCGCCATCTTGGCGAAAATAAAATGACTTTTAATGGTAAGCGAAGACGAATTCGAAGGTATATTGTATGTTGTCAGTGTGTATGCGTCGTGTCTTGTAAAATGGGCAAGAGTTTGCCAGCATGGAGTCTATTCTAATAGGGTAAACCCTTTGAAATCTCATCTTTACCAATGCTTTTTTGAAGAGCCAAAAATTTTACCGTATTCTTATTACACTTTAAGTGGTAACGCTCATATTTCCTACGTGCCTCGTTTAATTTGATTGTTTCCATAGTTAACTTTTTTTTGCTGCAAGGATTGTCTGGTGAGTAAACTGAAATTAATAATTTTTCAATAACTGTAAAAAAAAAAAAAAAGCATTTTAATATGTAGGTAGGTACCTATTTTAATTTTAAAAATAATAAAAGACTCCAACCGCTAAGTAGGTACGTAATAGAAAATTATCATAAATTCATAAAATATTGAAAACAAATGGATAATTTTCTGCGGAAGTTTGACTGAAATTCATTAAAATTTATTGAAAATGAAATGATTAAATTTTCTATTGACAAAATATACTGATAGAAAAATATGAGATTAAAACTGATAAATAAATACAAAAGTACTAAAATATGAATTCTGAATTCAATTAATATTGTTAAATCTTGAAATGAGTGAAAAATCAAATTAATTTTGTACACAAAAATGGGTTAAAATATAACATAAGTGGGTCTGGGGATTTTTCCCAATATTTCTTTAGACAGAGGTATTAACAAATATAGAAGTTTCTTCCCCCAAAATTCGTGAAATATAATAATTAATAAAACAATTATTATATTCAGTATTATGAACGTTCTTCAAATTCACTTACTGCAAACTGAAAATTTCTCATAGTACCTGTTAAGAGAAAATTAATAAGCAGCAATGTTCCGCAAAAGGGTTCCTTAAGATTTGATTAACTATAGCCTAAAGCCTGGGAACTCATGAATGCACTTATGTGTAAGTAAAATAAGAAATTTTCAAAAAAAATTTTTTTTTTTTTCTGAGACAGAGATAAGTTTGGAAAGAGTCTAGATGTTTTTGAATAGCTTATGTACTTGCTCTAGGTATGTGTTTATCATTTTTATAATATTCTATTCAAGTTACTAACACGATGATAGGTAGTTTTGATTCCACCCTTCTTAATCATTTAGTGCTGCAATCGCTGCGCATTACCCGTCCATGTGATTTTCCATCTTGAGGAAACTAGATGTACTTAAATATACTTTCATCCAAACTCATACTCTTATTGTCAGAGAAATACTATAGATAAAAGCTTGTTTGTGAAATTTACTTTTACTTCAGCCTTGTTTGACAGAAGTACACCAACTTACACCAACCTACACAATGAGGGCTACTCCACAATTGTAGAAATATTAAGTTTAGGTATCCTCCCAGTATGAGGAATCAAACTGCCAACCAACAGGAACATCACAGCTATTTCAGTTGAAATTGCCAAAAATTTATTTTCTGCGAAAGCCTGTGCTGTTTTCTGCTGCTGTTTATTATTAGTTATGAGTAGGCGTAGCCTTCGAATGTAAGACTGCAGTGAAATCGACAAGGGATTATTTTATATGACTTGAAAATTTTCGGTATTAGAATTACTTCTCGAGAAATTCTATCGAACCATTATTTTTCATCCTAATATAACAAATTATATGTCTACTCACTGAGCATCTCTCACAGATAAATAAGAGGGAGTGGACTAACATTTCGATAATCACCTCGAAGAGCGGATGAATAGGCCCCTGAAAATGGTTCAAAATGGTAACTCTGCGTAATTCTTTTTAAACATACTAGTGTGAATATTTGAAAAAAAAAAAACTTATGCCTAAAAACCCTCGGTCATTAAATGTAGTTCTACGTAAATAATTCCGTAGTCATAGACACAGTCCTTACAGTACATTTTGCATCACTGCAGCTATTTCAGTGGCTTATAATCTTGTACTCAGTGTTTTTGGTTCATAATCAGGAAATCTGTCGGAAAAAAATTGCAGCTCTTTGTGAGCGAAAATGACTTTATCGACGATACTTAACGACATTTAGCAACAATTTCACTTTCACAAATGAGAACCTTTGCCATTTTCAGCTCGTTTAAATTCTGCCTGTGAAAATTAAAAAATCACACCAGATTTTTAATCTTACTTCGTTCAGAAAATTTTACGTCCCGCGAATGTTTTTCATTTTTATATAGGCTGCTTTCCCAGTACCCCTTTTCACCTTTGATTTTCCACAATCCTTTTTCTGGTGATTTTTTCGCAGCTTATATGGTATTCGAACAATTTACGATTGAATTTCGTAACTTTCGAAAAATCTTTGATAAAAGAATCAAAAGAAAAAAAAAAAGTTACTGTATGAATTTCGTTCTTTGAAAAATAGTTTTTACATTCGTAAAAATGTATCACCAATTGTAAAACAAAGAAGGAGAAAGACAAAGTCGCAAATTGAGTGAAAAAAGTTGAAACAATAGGCTCACCAACGAAAAAAGTTATGCTTGAATAGAAATATAGTTTTTCGAATTACATTTCTTTCTTCATAGGTACGTAATATTCTGTATTACGGGATGCTGGTTTTGTCAATTTCGATAAAATGAAGGAAAATTAGGTTCATTTGGTTAATGCTTCATTAATGTAGATGAGACATAATAATCTTACGTTTATTTCAGATTTTATTCGTTTGAAGATAGCAAAATTTCGTAAGTAGATACGTACCTACTTACTTACAGCTTCAATGGTATATGTATTTAAGATACGTATTATAAAAGTATGAAGTTAACGTAGGTAGTACTCATTTAGAAGAAATTAATATGAGAATGATGTCAGATTTGAAAATAATTGCAAAGACTAACATTAGATTTTATTTAGTGAATTTATGATTTATTATGCGAATGGTGATAGAAGATACCATGGAAATTACAAAAAAAAAATAAAAACCCACTCATAAATTTATGTTTAAAAAGTTCAGGTTACGCATTAATGATGTTGCCCCATTGATAAAATTATATAGCTGCTATCCTGTCAATGAATAAAGCATTGGAAATACATTTAAAAAATATATTTGATCGCCATTAGAGATTCCATCGTAGGTAATGAAATTTGAACATACTGTGCTTATTCAAAAGGAAATTTTGAGGGTTTGAAATATATTTACGGTCTTCGTGAAAGCTGCAGGTTCATAATTATATCGTTTATTACGATTATTTGTTTCTATTTCAATATTGTCACCTTTAACCTAAACAGGCCAAACATCAGTCGCTCTGGTATAAAAGCTAAATTTCAAAGATGAATTTACCACTTTTACTATATTGGTGAATAAAAAATGCAACTTTATGAACGAGATTGATGGTGAAAAAACAAAGTTTTATCAACGAGACTTCACAACAGACAAAAAAATAACCAAACTGGGAAAAAAATATACGAACAGGAAAAAAATTATTTGTTTCCCTGTTTGAGGACGACTATTTTTACATTGTTCAAATAACAGTAATGAGCTAATGAGGATATATGAAAACTGGTTGATACATATTGATAAAATGTTATCACTTTCTTCTTATTCACTTTTTTGTTTCTTATGATTGGTACGACATATAGGAACCAAACATGTTTCTAGAATGGCTATTTTACAATTTATAAAACTAAAATAACCAAAAAAATTCAAAAATTATCGATTCAAAATACTTTTTCATTCATTTACATAGTAAAATACCTTACTATATAGAGTCGAAAAGTGAGCGATTGCCACTTGTATACAATTTCAGTGCTCGCCTTTGGCTTGTGCCGCAACTTTGCAACTTGTCCACAATTGCTTACTTTACTCACTTGTATAATAATATATACTATTACTGAATTATTGAGTAGAAATTAATAAAATTTTGACTTTTTCATTGTAAAAATGAGTAATAATTAGAGTTTATGGAAATTTCGATCCTCGGATAACTGAATGGATATGATTAGATATTATGCATTTTATAGTCCAACCAATGTGCTGCTTAAAATCAAACTCACCTATTTAGTTAGTTTCCTTCATAAAATAAAGGAGTTTTAAGAATTAGCGATAAAGTATTAGTACATTTTTATATTTTTAGTAACCTACTAAATTAGAGAGATGGAGGGCATCCGCTTCTCCGCTATTTTGAAAAAAAAAGGAACTGACAATCACTCTTTCGAGAATATCTCATTTTCAATGAGTTGTGGAAAACAAGTTGGTAAATATTAAACTAATATCATTTTTCTATACACGTTTTAATTTGAACATTCTTTACGCAATCTCAGTTCAATAGTTTTCGCGTCAAGTGTTACCTACGCTTGTGAAGTTTATCAAAATAACACAAATGCTCTATTATCGTACAAAATGTTGTGTTAGTTACATACTACTGATTATTTATTTATCAATATTGCGATTTATACTCGTTTCCACATTATTCATGATGAGTGGATATTAATTTCCATCGGTTTGTTTCTCTGAAAGAACAGTTTTAAGAGAAAAATTTTGGAATAAGTAAGATACCACTAAAAATTTCATTTCTCATAGGTATTATGTAGCCTAAGTTACTTACTGTTGCTAATGTTAAAACGAATGCTATTCTGTTTCATTGATTTTTCGGTAAGACCAATGAGACAAGCAGAAACTAACCTCGAAAAAAGTTTTACTGTCAACCGTATAAACGGCTAATTTCTACCGAAACAGGATTTCATTTATGGCATCCAGGTACTTAACTATAACGAATTCCAGGGCCGGCCGCAGGATTTCCTTAAGGGGGGTTTTTTGTTTTTTGCTACCTTAGGGTAAATTAAAAATTTTATTTTATTTTATAAACTCCCTGAATGTTATACCTCGGAATTGTTTTAAAAGATTTCCTTCTTAGATATGAACCCTCCCTCCTCGTAAGACAAATTATTTAAATAAAATTAAAAATGAAAATTGAACAAGTAAATTTGAAATTAAAAGTTTTATACACTTTTTAAAATAGTAAACAACGAGGTTTTTTTGAAAATAAATGCAATGATGGTTGATTTGCAGCAGCAGACCTGGTTTGGTTGCGTTATTCATAAAAATAATCCGTGAAACGTGAAATTACTAGGTACTAATTTTTATTTATTTTTTGTGAAAGGGTCAAGGTGGGGTTAAACCCCAAAAACCTCCATTTCGGCCGGCCCTGACGAATTCTTTTAAATTCTTTATTCGACTAAAACTGGCAAATAATGTTTCCTCAGAATGTGCGTCGAATATCCGGGATGCTGGTGAAAAAGTTTCCTAAATTCGTTTTTAATAACCTGTTGCCGAAATTTTAGTGAACCCTTATACTTTCATTATAATTAATAATTATGAATCGCCAAAATTTTTCAGCTTTTAACTTCCCGTCTTTTAAGTAAAACTCGAGCAAAATTTTTGAAACCGATAAAAAGCGTTCCATTCGAATAGCGTTGAGAAAAAATAAATATTTTCGTCTTCAGTTTGGCTCGCTTTCAAAGTATAAATTTATGGTTGAACTGAAATTCGATTTCGAAAATATTGCCTGCTCTTTTATCCGTAGTATGAGGCGAATCGTTGTTAGCATTCTCTCAAAAACTTCCCGCCGATATTTTATTAGTTGTTCGCTTGTTTCTCCCATCTAAAATGACCAACCCTCGTGTTCTACTTATTATCTATGCCCATTTGAACTTAATATTATTGTTCGTATCTTTTTCTGTTATACCTAAGACACCAATAATGAGATTAATTTTATTTTTCATTGTACGTATACAGGAAGCGTGTTCGAGAATAGGATCTATTCGCAGAGCAAAGTTGAAACCAGGACCATCTGCGAGGGGACTGATGAAGTGAGAGTGAAAAAAAAGTTGTCGAGTTATTTTGTAACAATTATGTGAAAAAGATGTGTTGTAAATAAAATCACTTTTTTCAATGATCACTGATCATCACCTCACTATGCCATCGATTTGAATAAATTCTCTATACCATCGCTCGTCGTAGGAAATAGGATCATAATAACTATTATTTAACTTGTCATAAAGTCAGGCAGAAAAAAACTTCCAGAAAATTTGGAACAACATGCACTGTTTATTACAAGAAAAAAATTTATTCCTCTAAAGAGTCACGTAGAGCAACCTTCGGCACTGCTTTATACCAATAATGTTCCAAAATATGGCCAAAAATTGAGTTCAAAACGTTGGTTGTTCTCATATGGGTACTGACTATGATCAAAAAATTTCAGTAAAGAAATTTATAGCTACCGATCGAAAACCAGATTTAAGAAATTTCAACCCAGGACATTAATTTTGAACCGGAAGTCGAAACATGAAAATGAACAACGAAAAATGAAAATTTATTTCACTTTTTTCCTAACTCTCTCATGGATGGCAACTCGGCCGAAATTATGAAAAAAATCATTAATATAATTAGGCTACTCATCTTCTATCTAGTATTTGCTGGAAACCTTGTGTTTTCCTGTAAGGCCACATTTTTTTATCCAACCACTTTTCAACTGATTAATCCGAAGAAAAGAACAAAACCTTGCGAAAAAATAATATTAAAATTTATCGATACCTCGAGGTTTACAGTTGACGAAGCATTTTGGGACTGAGAGAAGAGAATAATACGAGGTTTTTTGCTTTTCACTACTGTGCTGTTTATGGAGCATCCATCATCACCACTTCAGTTATAACAAAATCCTCAGAGAAAACGAAGAGATAAAATTTTATTTACGTTTACTGATGTATTGAACCATCTATTTCTTCTCTTCCATCAGTCTGCTGTTCGAACTGCGCACTTTTTAACTTTTCTATGTTTCCGTAAAAAAATTTCAAATTATAATACGCTATATTTTGAAAAAGTTATTCGTATTATTTCTCCATTTAGAATAAGAAATTGGGAGCCGAACCCAGCAATGGTAATGTATTCTGTTGAATTTGTAAAAGAAAGTAAAAAAATTCTTAATAGTATTTGGTTCGCCTGAGAGTCTCTTATTATTTTCTGTATCTTTTCAAAAACACTGATAAGCCCAATAACTTGAGGGTTTTAGGTACCTACTTCGAAAAAATTCTCATCTATATAAATTTTTTCGCAACTTTATTTTCGCATTAGGCACGTGAGGAATGTGCTACAAGTTCCCACAGATATCATATTAGGTTCGAAGATTAGATATTTATGGTCGAAGGTCACAAAAATGTTCGTTTTTTTTTTGTATCTCGCTTCTTAGGGGTAGTCTAACAATTTAAGTAATCATAAAAATATTGTAGAATAAACAATAATATTCTATTAAAAATGTTCCGTACATTTTTCAAACAAGAGCCACAGTTTTCATGCTACACAGCTTAGAAGTGTTCATCACTTAGTTCCAAACCGACTTCAGGTAGAATGTAAGAAACCTTTCTTTTTTAATTTACGGTACAAATTAGCTACAATGAATTTTAAGGGATTTTTATACTGGCTGTAACAAACAGATTGCTGTAACTAGGTTATAATGAATAAGTGGGTCTATAAAATATTGATGATTGCAAATTGGTCAGTACCAATCATCAACAATACAAATAAGGACATTAATTTTTACTCACACGGGTCATTAAAATACAATGGCAGATTTCCTGCTTAAATTAAACATAGTAATTTTTAGAAGAATAAACGTAATCTCTGAAAGAATTTATTGGGATTTGATGAAAATAACACATTTTACTATAAGACTGAGAAGTGAACAATTCATCACAAACCATAACCACATTCAAATTAAGTAATTCTATCAGCAACTAAATATTACATTTGCAACAAATGCTGCAAAATACAAGGCATTCTTTTCAATGCTCAAATTTTAAATTTTCAACTAGGTATCAGAAATATTTTAATGGAAGTAAAAAGAAATAGCAGGAGTAAAACACATATATTTTGCTTCCACCATGAAAGTTCTTGGCTCCTCTCATCAACGAATCAGGCACCTTCTATAATTGGCCATACATATGGGTTGAAAAAAATAATGTTTGTAAGCCGAGTGTAATGTGAGAAAACTCAACTGGTGTGATTGCAACTTATCGAGGATTGCTCACTTTGTACTCTTGTACTTAAATATATTATTTTGACTTTTGACTTCTGTGGCAACTACCGCCACCCTACGTAGGCTGATTGCCGTTTCTCTCTCAAACACCGTCACCCGGCATCGTGGCCGAGTGTATATGGTGCTGGCTTTTGGTGGCGGTGAACGAGGGGGATTTTAGGTGTTTGTCCAGTACACGTTTGAATCCCCATACCGCCTGAACACCTAAAGTGGTGACCCCGACGTGATCCGGGAGATGGTAATGCACGCCATCTCTCGGACACGTACAAAACCAGTAGCTGTGGTGGTACATCACACCACCGATGTCGGTATGTGATAGCGCTGTAGGGTGTGCGCCACGGTGCGGTGATGAGGGTGGGCATCACCACACACCGGTGTACATCCCTACCCACAAGGCACCTCCGTACTGGGTGTTGTATTACACTCCGCTATACTGAGGGGGAGTGGTGTGGTGTGGCGACTACCGCCACACTACGTAGGCTGATTGCCGTTTCTCCCTCGAACACCATCACCCGGCATCGTGGCCAAGTGTATACGGTGCTGGCTTTTGGTGGCGGTGAACAAGGGGGATTTTAGGTGTTCGGCCAGTACGGGTTTGAATCCCCGTACCACCTGAACACCTAAAACTTCGAATAACCTTCGATGTTTAATTGATATGGATAGGCATTTTAAGCAGATTACCTAATATAACCCTTAAAGAAAGGTGTGTGCCTAAATCTAGTTGGGTGGTATTTTTCCCCTAGACCCTCCTAATTTGAAGTAAAAAATGAAAAATAAGAAAAATATTTGCTGATTTTTTTAATAGGTAGGTAGTTACCTATTTCCTTTGGAATTTTAACAACTAAATTACCGGTATTTATGTTTATCAAAATAATTTAACAACAAAAGTTAGGGAAAATATTTGGGGAGAATAAAAATAAAATAGGTAATCTTTATAAGTACTTAAAGAGATAAATGAATAAATAAATTAGAGGTTAAAGGATTTATGTGTAAACAGAATAGTCTGGTTGTGAGCTTGCATGTTGCACATGCACACAACCACACACGTACATACAAACAGTTACAATACTGTAAGACCTACGAGTTATGATCGTAATTCTCATTTTAGCCGCTTCTAGAGTACTAGACTGAGATCTGAGATGTTTACAAATCAAAAAATTCATTTTATTAGTATAAAGATAATGTGGGGATGTGAACTGATATATTCTATACATACAATCTCTTGATTATCAGCACAGATAACATCATTGGTTCTAGATCTGTAGGTTGTCAGTTTGATTCCTCATGCTGGCTACCTACAGAAAGGGTGACTCTCCACATGAGTGAACACGCATGGCACCTCGGCTGGGTGGAGTAGAGCTATGATGGTATAAGTCTAAATTGTAGGTTTGGTTGTTTACTGCATAGCAGCACCCCATCTCCACCTTCTGTAGTGCTGTCCTGCTACATCTGTGGCCGCAGCACTTGTGAGAGTGGTTGTGGCCGTGTGAACTGATATATTATATAGACGCACACTATCTTGATTACCTATTGTCCGAATGTAAGAACGATACTTAAGTATCAACAGTGACTTCAGAATGACTTACCTTAACAAAGTTATGTCTATATAATGTATATTTACGCGGAGATATAATAATATTGATGATGAAAATAATGTAAGAATTACTCAAGTATCGTTCTTGACAACGCCATCGCTTTTAGATCTGTATGTTGCCGGTTCAATTCCCCAAGGCCGGCAACCCATAGGTAACTTAACATTAACTTATTATCGGAGAAAAACTTTACTGACTTTCGTAGGCAATAAAAACAAAGCATCGAAGAGGTAAATAATAATGTTAAGAGGTAAGTAGACACCATTCTAATTATTAACCAAAGGCAACTGATGAGGAGCCGAAAAGTCCTGAAGTTAAAAATCATGTCATACTCTGAAGAAATTTTATCGAATCGTGTAGATCGAACAATGTTAATAGAATATATAGTATTTTCTTTTCTTTTCTTTTTTCTTTTTAGTTTTTCTTGATCTCGATAATTCATAAATAATGTCGACAAAAAACGAAACTTATTCATCAAGGAAAAGTGAAAATAGTAAAACATATATAGGGTCGTGTGGGGACATTACTCGTATGAGGTTTTAGGGGCTCGCACCCCTCGACGACAGTCGCCGCCCAAAGGCTGGCAATATTCGTCTCTATGACGTTAAACAAATATACACGAATGCGTTTGTATGTTCGTACCTGTACGTACGTACAGGTAAGATACATCGTACGAGTCAAGATCAATTACCTGATAACGATCTCGGTAATGTCACAACTCGGTACCAAACGCACTGCGTCGTTCCTTATCATCTCGACGGAGACAAGAAACGACGCAACGTATGACATAATTACGTATTCATACATACGTATGTGTGTCCGTGTGCGTGTGCCGAATTCGGTATATAAACACTCAGAACCGGCTCAAAAATCGCCAGTGTTCGCCGAGGATTTGGCTCTCCCGTACTTATGTGTATGAAGTGGCAGAACATGCAAATACTGTTGAAGACCTTCTAGTGTGAATATCTCTCACGACAAGGTATTCCACAGTGGTGACCCCGACGTGATTTTTTGGCTACGTCGTGGGTGTCTAGAGGCGCGTCGCGCTATTACTAAAAAGAGGCGCGGTGCGCTGGCGAGTTACTCGCTTGTGATACAAATAAATTTTACAAGATCTAGACACCTTTGGCTGTCGAAGCAGAGGTCTTGACTTAGAAAGTGGGAAATTACACCCCCCCTTCCAAATATATTTGCCGGAAGGGAACCAAGACGAGTAGACCTGGAGGAACAAAGTTGCCCTCATCCGCCAACTCCTCCAGCTTCGACCAGAGACTCAGAAGTCTTTGAGACTCCGGAAAAACAAAAACGAATCCGGAGGCCAGAAGCCTTGCGTTTGGGAGCTGTTGTAAACCCAAACAAAACAACAGCTCGAACACTCAGAAGCGGTCGTCTATTGAGCCAAGACTCCGACCCTTCAACCCCAGACCGACAAACCACGGAGTCTGGAAGACTCTTCGCAGAAAACATAAATAAAGAAGTCCAGCACACGATGCCCAACGGAAACACGAACCCGAACCCATCATCAAACCAACCAGCAGCGGGCGGAAGTGGTCAGCCACAGCTGACCCCCGAAGTATTAGCACAGCTCTTACAGCTGTTGCAACTGCAAACATTGCAGAACCCTGCTATCCAAAGACGGAGGATAGAGATTCCGGAGTTCCTACCCAATGAAGTTAAACTATGGTTAACTCTCCTCGAGGGTCATTTTAAGACAGAGAATCTGCAAAACGACCAAAAATACTCACACATTTGCAGCGGCATGCCCGCAGAAATCATACGCCGCATTCCGGATATCATGGAATGCCCTCCGGCGGAAGCAGACAAGTACAGTTGGTTCTGCAGAAAAATAAGAAATGTGTTTGGTAAGACTCAGAACCAAATTATTGATGATGTAATGGGCGGAATGAAGATCGGAGACGACAAACCCTCCACCTTCATGGCCAAACTCAGACAAAAGGCCGATAATATAGTGTCACCGTCAGTTATTGGAAACCAGTTCTGCAAGCAACTTCCCCAACATGTTGTGCAGTGTCTGGCAGCCATAGGTACCACGGTAATCAACAATTCCGAGGACCTAGACTTCCTAGCGAAGAGTGCAGATAGTGCACTGGAACATTCGAGATCAACATCCTCGATCAGTGTAGTATCCGCCGAGACCGGAGAACTAGCTCAGCTTAGAGCCCAGATAGCTCAGCTGACTAGTGAGATTAAGAAGAAAAGTAACAACAATAGTCCAAGACAGGGTAGAAACAACAACCGCTCGAAAAGCAGGAGCAACAATAGAAGTAACGATAGAAAATCTAGGTCCAGAGACCGCAAGAGCAATTCTACCAGGGGTCAGAGTCCAACTCCCCCAAGAAGAACATCGTCCCCAAAACCTCGGTCTCAAAACTGGGACGATAAATCCTGTTTCTTTCATAACCGGTTTGGCGCAGAGGCCACCAAGTGCAACAATCGATGCCAATGGTGGGGTAAATCTTACAATAAGTCTTCAAACTAGAAAGAGGGGTCGTCTATGCGGCTGAAGATCCCTCGAAAAAGTACTCACGCCGCCTGTTCATCAAGGACAGGACAAATAGGAGACGTTACCTAATTGACTCAGGTGCTGACTTGAGCATTCTGCCAGTAGATAAAAACCAGAAGGCATTTCCTCCGAAATACTACCTCCGAACTGTGAATGGTCAAAACCTTCCAGCTTACGGAATAGAATCCAGCAAAGTAAGCATCGGTTTGCGAAGAGACATGACGTGGTCCTTCACAATTGCGGACGTTCCAACTCCGATCCTGGGTGCGGATTTCCTCGCGCACTACAGTCTGGTCATAGACCTCAAAAATGGAAAAATCATAGACAACAATACTGGTCTATGGGTGGAAGGCAAAACGCTAGCGTACCAACTGGACACCAATATATCCAGCTGCACGAAAGTCGACGAACAATTCCTACGGATTCTGTCAGACTATCCTGGAGTCACTCAACCATCGATTCGCAGGCATCCGACCTATAAACATGATACCATTCATTTTATAGAAACTAAAGGACAGCCTTGCCATGCTAGAGCCCGCAGGTTACTGCCTGACAAACTCAAAGCAGCACGGGAATACTATGATCGCATAATAGGTGAAGGCATATGCCGCCCATCAAAAAGTTCATGGAGTTCCCCGATCCACATGACCAAAAAAGCCAGTGGAGAGTGGCGAATCGTTGGAGACTACAGGGCCTTAAATGCCAAAACAGTTCCTGATCGCTATCCAGTCCCAAATATAATGGACTTCAACGCGAATATGAAGGGTAAAACGATGTTCACAAAAATCGACATCAACTGGGCATTCCACCAAATTCCAATGGCCGAACAGGACATCCCAAAGACAGCGGTCATAACCCCCTTTGGGTTATTCGAATACCTTCGAATGCCGTTTGGACTCCGTAATTCTGCACAAACTTTCCAAAGATTCATCAATGGACTGTTTATGGATTTGCCGTTTGCCTATGCATATTTGGATGACATATGCATTTGCTCAGAAGGCGGTGAGCAACAGCACGAGAAGAATGTAAGAACCATTATACAACGTATACACGCTGCTGGACTTACTATCAATGTTGGAAAAAGTTTATACAAACAATCCAGGATTGACTTTCTCGGCTATCAAGTCTCGACCGAAGGCATTTCCCCTTTGAAGACCAAGGTAGAGCCCATACTGAAATTCCCGAAACCCTCCAACGTAGCAGAACTCAGACGCTTCTTGGGGATGGTGAATTTCTACAGACGTTGCATTAAAAATGCTGCAGCCGAACAAAGTAAGCTGTTCGCATTAATAAAAACAAACAAAAAGAAAGATAAAACTCCACTCGATTGGACTGAAGAAGCTGAAAAAGCCTTCGAAAACATAAAAGAAACACTGGCAAACGCAACTCTACTAGCTCACCCAGATGAAAGTCTGCCGTTATGTGTCGCGACTGATGCGTCCGACTTTGCTATTGGTGCAACACTGTACCAAAAGGACAATGACAAAAAGTTACCGCTCGCTTTCTTCTCCAGAAAGCTATCAAAAACCGAAAAGAACTACAGCACATACGACAGGGAGTTACTGGGAATATTTGCTGCGTTAAAGCATTTCAGGCACCAATTAGAGGGTAGATGTTTTACTGTGTATACAGATCATAAACCCCTAACACATGCCTTCACGCAAAAGACAGAACCAGCTTCCCCGAGAAGAGCTCGACAATTGGACTACATAGGACAATTGACTACGGACATCCAGTATATAAGTGGAGAACTCAACACTCCAGCTGATGCTCTTAGTAGGATCGAAGCTATCTCGGCACCGTCTCAATTACCTTACGCTGAAATAGCTAAAGAACAGTTAAGGGATGCAGAATTGCAAGAACTGTTGTCGAACGATGACACAGCTCTCAAATTGAGACAGAGGAAAATCCCTGGTACTAATGTTTTACTAACATATGACATTAGTACAGGCTAGAATAGGCCATTCCTGCCGACAAAGTATCGCAAATTGGCATTCAGTAGTGTGCATAACCTATCGCACCCTGGACCAAGATGCACTGCTGGATTAGTATCATCAAGATTTGTTTGGCCTCGGATGAAGTCCGACTGCAACAAATGGGCTCGCAGTTGCCTGAATTGCCAAGAGTCCAAAGTAGGAAGACATACTCGGTCGCCTCTCAAATCTTTTAAACAAACGGAGCGGTTTAAAACGATACATATAGATTTGGTGGGTCCATTACCCCCATCCCAAGGACACAGATACCTGTTAACGATGATCGATAGAGCAACTCGATGGCCAGAGGCAGTTCCTCTCCATGAGATGACAGCCCCCACGGTAGCTGCCAGGTTATACGACACCTGGATTGCCCGCTATGGCGTACCTGAAGTCATCATCACGGACCAGGGTCGTCAATTTGAAAGCTCGCTCTTTCAAGAGCTGTCTAAGAAGCTTGGTGTACAACACAATCACACCACAGCTTACCATCCTCAAGCAAACGGAAAAGTTGAGCGATGGCACAGAGCTTTGAAAGCCTCCATTATGGCTTGCGACACCAAGAGATGGGTTGACATACTACCAACCATCCTCTTGGGCCTTCGATCTGCTCTTCAAACGGACACGGGTCACTCTGCAGCGCAGTTAGCGCTCGGCGAAGAGCTACGCCTACCAGGGGACTTTTTCATACATTCGAAAGAAATTAGCCCCGAAACGCTCGTCCAAGACATACGGACTGACGCCAACAACTTTCTGAACCAGGCAGCTCGTCATGGCCAACCAAAGGTTTATGTCTCCAAACACTTGGCCACAACACCTCATGTGTTTGTCAGAGACGAAAAAATAAGATCTTCGTTGGAGAAACCATACGCCGGTCCTTATAAGGTAATATCACGAGATGACAAGAATTTCGTGATACTAATCGCAGGTGAACAGAAAACGATTTCAATTGACAGATTGAAACCTGCGTACCTTATAAACGACGACAAGAAAATGCTCCAAAGAGCAAAAAGGAAAATGACACACAAGGAAATAATAAAGGAAGAACAGACTTAACAGTCCGAAACAACACAACCACAGAAAGTTGAGGACAATCCAGTCGAAAATGGTGATAAATCACAAAAATCACCAGAAGAAAAAATAAAAATAAAGAAAACGGTGAAGTTCAATGACGAGATCGTCAAAATACAATACGATCCGTCGGCCCCCTTGTGCCCACGAAAAAGAGGCAGGCCCCTTGGCAGCAGAAAGCAGAAAAACCAAATTCCAACTCGAAAATCCGAGAGATTGGCACGGAGAAACTAAAAATATTCACGAAAGTTAATATCCATAGCGGAAAACACAAACCCGCATAAAAAGACGTACGAGAATCTGGGAATATTCGCAACAATAGAAATTCTTCAGATAAGCAGAGAAAAAGTGCGTACAATAAAAATACGACACGAATAAACAAATCCACGTGCAATACGGAAGAAAAACATTGCAACGTGTTTCTATTGACAAACAATACCGATAACAAACTAGTCAATAGATCGTGACGTCATAAACGAAGAGTGCATTCCTTTGTGAAATACAAAATTCGAAGTACGAAAATTCAAACACGCTTAACTCTGCTTGTACTTAACCAAATTTAACCGGAAAACTTTTAAGCTAAAGAATATTGAATGCACTATCCCCTCCGAACAAGTCCGAAAAAAGATAACGACTTGGAATAAAGCTGCGATCGAAATTATTCTCGCAAAGTTTTTCATACGCCTTTCGACTGTCGACCAGAGCACGCCGAAAAGTCTTCATAATTTTTTCTCTTTTTCTTTATTTTTCTTGTACCTTGTTTCCTTCCTCATGTCGTCCTCATCCAGCACCCCGTCCTCGAACCAGCCTTTCCAATTCGTAGTCCCGCCTGTGCCTCAGCCTATCAAGACGAAGGAACAGACGGAACGCGAAAAGGAATTGGAGCAAATCGAGAACGAGTTGCTCATGGATACGACTTCGGCGGCGGACATAGTTAAAATAATGTCCGCCCCCCTTCCTCCGTTGATTTCGCCGCCAAAATCGCCGGAAAGAGCACCGGAAGTGGCAAACCCACCTCCGGAGTCTCTAGCCCTGGCGAAATTGGAGAAGAAGCAACCCCCGGTGGATGAGGTGCGAATTCCACGCCCTCCCCCCGCCGCTAGCCTGGCCTACAAGCCATCTGGGAGTTCCAACTCCCCGATGTATCGAAGACCAAGGCCCCTAACATTAGTTGATCCCCACCTGTCCAACCGTTCCCGACCTTATGACCGCCCGGCTCCACATCAACGACCGCCGAGGAGAAGGGGACAAACAAGCAGGGACGCCTACCAGGCCCGATTAGACACTAGGAAGCAGTCCTACGAATGCGTCGGGGCCGTGGTAGGATCTGCCCTCGCTAAATGGGAGCGGGACCAAAGACAGTAGACTCGATAAGTCCCCCCAGGCACGCGACTTATCATTTTCGCGGCGCAAAAACTGGGGGGGAGTAGCTGTGGGGACATTACTCGTATGAGGTTTTAGGGGCTCGCACCCCTCGACGACAGTCGCCGCCCAAAGGCTGGCAATATTCGTCTCTATGACGTTAAACAAATATACACGAATGCGTTTGTATGTTCGTACCTGTACGTACGTACAGGTAAGATACATCGTACGAGTCGAGATCAATTACCTGATAACGATCTCGGTAATGTCACGACTCGGTACCAAACGCACTGCGTCGTTCCTTATCATCTCGACGGAGACAAGAAACGACGCAACGTATGACATAATTACGTATTCATACATACGTATGTGTGTCCGTGTGCGTGTGCCAAATTCGGTATATAAACACTCAGAACCGGCTCAAAAATCGCCAGTGTTCGCCGAGGATTTGGCTCTCCCATACTTATGTGTATGAAGTGGCAGAACACGCAAATACTGTTGAAGACCTTCTAGTGTGAATATCTCTCACGACAAGGTATTCCACAGGTCGTTTTAGAAAGAGGATAAAAAAGAGGAGTTGGGAGAAAGAGACTGAAAGTAAAAGAAGGAAATTACCTGTCAACTTCTACTCAGTTTCACTTCTTCCATATTTATTTTCCACGGTGGTAGGTTGATATGGGATATGGTATGGCCTCTGCAAAAGGAGTCTTGTTGTTGACTTTTTTGTATCCAACTGTTTATGTCGTCTATACTCAGTGTCGCTGTGACGTATACCAAAAACACCTTGCCATATCACTTTCTCTCTGATAGCTGGTTTTAGTATTAAAATAAGAAAAATTGCTGGAGGCACCACATATAAGCGCATATGATGAATGACTTTTTTGATACAAACTCGTGTTGTACCTATTGTAGGCAAATACAAATTTTCTCGAAACCCTTCGTTTCGAATTTTTGATTTACGTCTTCTTCTTACATTAGCGAAGAATATAAAAAAACCCAAAAGAAGCCGCCTACGTCTTATAATTGTTCTCGTCAAAATTATTTTCTTTAATTGATGCCTAAAACTTGGGAAAGGAATTTATTAGCCAGATATTTTTCAGCACCTTATCTCATTAAAATAAAATGGACAAGCCGTTTCTCAGTGATGAAAATGTTGAAAGTATAAAAAAAAAAGTTTGAGAGAACCGAGTGAGGCTTCAAACACGTGTTAGTAAACTAAGTACCACAGATAAAACCTAAATACTGTCTCGCTTTCAGATTCCCAATATCCTTGCGGTTCTCTCCTCACCCGTGCCATTTCAAAGGGCAGTAATTTGAGTCCATATTTTTGTGACAGAGGTTGGAGGGAAACATTCTCGTTGATACATAATTATTATACAAGTAAATATGTAGTAATACACATATTAATTATTGCTTTACGATCATTAAAAAAATTATTCTCTGACCGTATAATTATACCCTCCTCCCTTTTCTCTACCACTATTCTGCCTCACTAACTGAATTAATTCTTTCAACGTTGGATTCGACAAAAATTTGTAATTTTAATTTAATTTTGGTAGGAGAAATTTTCTCTTTTATTATCTTCTTCTCCAGAATTCGATGTATTGTCACCTTGGCATTTTGTATAATTGTCTTTTTCAGATCTCACAGGATGATGAGGCAATTTTGGGTAATTAGAGAAGATTTTGTAATTTTTTACGGGTAGTTTTGGGTAAAATGCATGAGAAAATAATATCGATGACATTATGATTCATATATGCTGGCCTTAGAAAATGAACTGCTTCTGTTTTGGTTACTTCTATTTCAAAATTTTATTAATTTTTCTGTCTCTTTTTTTCTGTGGAATAATTATTTATAGATGTCTCTTTTTTTGAATATTGGATAAGGGAATTGAACGTCTAAATTCATTTCACCGATGATAAATTTTTCTGTATCTTTATCCTACTAATTTTAACCAAAAATTTTTCTGTTTTCCTCTATTTTTAGCAGAATATCTGGCATCATCTTTTCCTTGATTTTCCTTAATTAAAGAATTTTGGTTTCCATGTCTATTTTCCTTGCTCCCTTTTACTAATTTCTGAAAAAGTTTGGTGGTGATGAAAAATGTAACAATGAAAATATAGATATATAATCCGATGTTTCAGTCAAATTCACTTGCTTTTTTATGTCTCCTTTGAAAAGTCAAGATGGTTGTATTAATATGTTTGTAATTTTCACAAATTTCTCTTAGTTCAGTTAAATTAAAGTTTGTTCAGTTACTAAATTGATTAAAATTTGTCCGTTGAAGAAATACAAGTCTGAAACCAGTACAAGTGTTTCGTGTTTGTAAGATATTTAAATCTGTTAGGTACCAAAAGAAATTTGTTCAATTGTCAGCTAAAAAATAATTTTATAAAATTTTTTCTTTCGTTATAAATTGGAGAAATAATTATTTTTTCATTGAAAATTTTTGAAATAAAAATTGTCAGATATTGAATACTTTTTGGAAGGTGAGTTTGATACTTTGTATCAAATGTTCGAGTATTTTGTAAATATCATTGTAAAATTTTCCAGCTTCAATATTGTGGCGGTCTACAAAAATTTTCAAGTTCCTGTAGCCTATTTCAGTCCATGAGTTGGCAAAAAATATCGGCGTTATTGGTTAACTGGTTGGTCATCTGTTGAGAGAAGTCAGTTTCTTCAGAAAGCTGCAGTCCCATGAGAAAGTGTAATTCACATCTACGGATCCAGATACTTTGGTCGTCGAATCTTACAAGAAACAGTAATAGTCAAGTCATGGTAAACAGTTATACAATCTAAACTGGAAATAAGTGAGTGTTGTGATTAGATGAGTCAAGGTCACTCACATTTGAGTTTCAAATGCTATTTTAGTTAGAGAAGGTGTCTGATTGGTTGATGGGAGGAGTCAAACAACTTTATAGCAAAAATAAATACGTGTTTTTCAACTGCTAAAAAATTTTTGATCTCAAAGCATCCAGAAACATTACTTGGGTTAAAAAATGGTTACCCAAATGCGTTCATAATGGTAATTTTGTACTGGGGAGGGTAATTTTTTTCCCCAATTCTGGAGACTAGGAAAATGAATTTCCAACGTAACATTCATAATAATTAGCCCATCTTAATCAAATTTTTGATCAAAATAATTTTATCTTGAGTATTTTAGGGTAAGTGGTTTCCGCTTTTTGATGATTTTAAATCAACTGTCATCAAATATCAGAAATTTTCATTACCTTTTACGATCATTCTGACTGATCTGAGCGCTCCTGTGCACAGTTTGTATACTAAGATGAAATCTCTCCTACCCATTCAGATTGTGTTTATTATGTAGGATAAATATGAGTTCATGTGGTGCGGAACTTTAAGCTTCAGTGATATTATTTCTGAAAGAGCCTTTGGTTCTTGAAATGAGCATAGGAGGTTCCAACGTTTGCTATATTTATAATCTTTATCTTGTTGTTTTGGCTTATATTATTAAATCAAATTAAGAAATTATCAATTTCATAAAAAAACAAACAAATTCATAATAATTGTTTGAGCATACGAAATGTTTTCGACATCGAAACACTTAAGCTACAAACTCAATACCTATACCTTTTATAGTACGACTTTATTTGAGTACATCAGCTACGTGTCAAAAATGATTTCTAAAAATCATCATGAGTGGGAGAACTAAAATTAAAAATCGATAAATAAATAGGTAGGTAGATAGGTATCTATAGTATAAGAAATTTTTTTTACTGATTTTTTCAGAAAATTTTCAAAAATATTTCTTCATAGTACAACGGATTTTGGGCGGAAGTTTTGATAAATGCTAAAAACCCATCTTTGTGTGGCTGCTCTAATTGCAGCGCTCGAATTATTATCTTGTTTCTTCGTAAGGGCTGCATAAAAAATGTTTTTCCTTTGTTAGCTACCCATCTGAAGAAGACCAGAAATTTTAATTGCAATTTTCTCAAATACCTATTGTCGAGAGAAGGAGATTGAAATGAATTTGAAATTTTCGCATTAATGACACTTAGCCGAGCGTTATTATAATGGAGGAACGTGAGCATGTTTTATTCATACAGTTGGTACAGGTACTTACTGCATAGGCTATGCATATTCTTTTCTCGTCGTGAATCATCCTCCTCGTTAACTGTCGCCGTTATTTGTCGGTGGAAAAAACGCTAAAAAAGGAACTCACTCGCTAGATTCTAATTAGTGGTGCAAATTAAAGGCCGAGATGTGCACAGGGGATGGTAAATAGTTTTCAAGATGTGAGATAACTCAATATTTTGTCCTCAAGCTTAAAGGATACGCAATGTTTTAATATTTCTGCATATGAACACGAATTCGGATTTCCAGCTATAGGAATAGTCAGTACGTAGGCAGCAGACAATTTTCATACGAACTGATACAGGGGCAATCATTTTAAGCAGGGTTCATTCCGAATGCTGGTTATCAACAAATATGCGATATTGAGGAATTAGTAGGACTACCTACATATTCCTGACTCCAATAAAATTCGAAGAAATTGAACTGGACTTCGTGTAAACACTGGAACCAGCTCGTTGATAATAATAATTAAACTATTGTGAAGCTTTTTTGTCATAGAAAAATGCTTACAAGGTGGTATTATGCCAACCAAGATAGGCACACTCAGCAATAACAACCCCAGTTGACTACGCAGATTTCCATCGCTAACCAACTCGTTCTTTGGTATCCACAACAGCAACAACTCCAAAGCACTGACTCGAAATGACGAAAGTACAACATGCAAAGGATAAAAATATGGGGCGACACATGGATAACCGGATAAGAATATTGATATTTACTTCAACCTTTGTGGTTATACTTTCATAAGCATCATACAACATAATAGCTAACTGTATTTGAAGAAAATCCCCATTTAGTTTATATAAAGTTTACCACAGACAGGGTAAATGTACCGAAAATGGGGTACGTATATTTAAAATTGAACAAAAATTTGAAAAATCATTCTAAATTAAAATTTATGGATGAATCAGGATCAATAGTCCTTGATGTTATTGATTGTAACATTTAAATTGTATGGAACTAATCTTTGATTTTACATGAATTTGTTTGTCCAACGACCCAAAATAATGACTCTACAAAATGTGTTCCCAAAATGGAATACCCACCTTTCCCAAAATTGGGTACATATATTCCAAATACACTCTATATACCTAATATAGAGTACCTGAAAATTTATGCTAAATATCAAAATTAGAATTAAGTATAAAGATTAATTATTCGTTCTTACAAAAGGTTATAAATTCCACTTACGACATTCTGATTCCATTATTATTTGTTGTTTTAAACACAAATAGTTGGTACCTCATTCCAGGTTCATCCTCTCAATAAAATTTCTATGTGATGAAAATGAAAAGTTTCTAAAACTAAATGAATCAATTTACATTCAGGATTGACAATACTTGGAAACAGAAGCCAAATATTTAAATTTTCTATTGATATTGATCATAATTCAAAATATCAGTTAGTATTTTGTCCAAAAGTTATGAAAAACCTCAGAAAATTAAAAAGAATAGTGACAAAAATCAAAAATTAAGGAAAATTCATTTTAAGCATGTTCTTTCAAACATTTTTAAAGGTTGGTACAATAAAAGAGTTTTGCTAACTGTGGCGACACATATTGGCGGAGTATACTCTCGTCACCATCACCCAGGGCTGTGGCCGAGTGTATATGGATGCTGTATTTTGGTGATGGTGACGATCGAGGTAGGTATTCCTGTCGGTTGATGGTTCAAATCCCCGGGCTGGCAGGATACCTACATTGGTGAACTCGACGTGATCTGGGAGATGGTGAAGAGCAGTGCCATCTCTTGGAAGAACACATCAGCCTGCTAGTACATCTGCTCTCTATTTCACAATGTGATGGTGTTGAGCGCACTAGCGGTGAAAGAGGTAGCATGTACAAGGTGCGATGCGGGGATGTATTGAGGGCCAACATCCATTGCTCCCTTATAAGCACCTACCCTCCCATTAGTAGCTCCGCCTCCATTGACTCCTACTGCGCACTGCTGTACTGGGGGGAGTAGTGTGGCGACACATATCGGCGGAGTATACTCTTGTCATCATCACCCGGCACTGTGGCCGAGTGTATACAGTTTCCATATTTTGGTGATGGTGACGATCGAGGTAGGTATTCCTGTTGGTCGATGGTTCAAATCCCCAGACCATCAGGAAACCTACACTAATCATACCCAAATTTTTTCTATCAGACTGTGTTAATAGTTCAGTGGAACCTCTTATTTGGTACATACCTCATTATCGGTACATTTACTCTACTTAGTAACATTCATTAACTTTGAATGCCAAACTTTTTTGCATGCACTTATTCAAACGAGATTATGCTGCAAGAAGGCAATTTAATTGGCTAAAATATTCGATCCTGAAATTTCCAGTTGTGTGTATGTTTAGGGTTTAAATTAGAGAACTAAATACGACCGATATCAATATTAGTTGAGCTGTATATTAAGACACTAATATATGAGTAGATAAAAAATTAAAAGTAAGTTATGTTAAACACGTTAATACGTTCGCTAAAAAAGTCTAATTTTCTCCAAAAAATAGGGAGTGTTAATTTTATGAATATTTTCTGGGTAGAAATTTTAACACTACCGCGCCTGTAGATAGACCGACGGTCAGTTCATTCTTGAACCTTTGACGAAGAATGGAAATATAGAAATAATACGTAGGCCTATATATATATGAATGGGGCTTGCTAAAATCCGCACCCTATTCGAGAATTCCAAATGTAGGTACCTAAAAGTGGCAATGCGAAAGTAAAATACTCGCCAAGTATATGAATGATGCAACCACTTAGAACCCAATCTTAAGCCCTGAAAATGGTACACAAATGTGATTTTTATGCACTGCTGAGCCAATCATAACGTTCGTAGGTATCTATGGACGCGGCATACCGAAATATCCATCTCACAAAACAGACGAGAATTTTCGTTTTAAATTCGAATTTCTCGCAATACCTGGCCTAGAGACCTACTTATAGGCCGTACCTGTCCTTATCCTGCCAAAGTTATACACAGATTATGGACACGGATGTTCGCCACTTATCGTATTTTCTAAAAATGTGGTCTTCTCTACAGCCACATGTGCGTGGAGAAAGGAAATTGATAACGTTATTTTCGTGACTAACGCAGCCAATGTTGCTCTTGCTGCTGAAGCCGTTGCTGCCGCCGATGCCGCTGCTGCTGCCACTGCTCCCAGCTAACATCAAAATATCATTTTCGACCTTTTTATCCGCCAATATTCTTAAACGGTGATGCTTTTATTATTCATAAAACTTATTTTTTCCTTTTAGCAAATTGATTCTGCATTTACTTTTTTTTTGTCGAAGTAGATGGGTATTTGAATTCATTTTACAAAATATTACGTTATTACGTAATTTTTAATGAATCGATATCGCAGCTATGCTACAGAATGCCCATTTATAAGTGATTCAGTAAAAAAAATTTCAACTATTTTCGTTACATTTTGACATAATTCTTTGGAAAGCAGGCCTCTCACTTATCTCTAAGAAAAACTCTCGATTGAGCAGGTGGTAGTAGTGCGAAATATCGATATTTTTGCATATCGATACGTATCGATTGATTTTTCGTCGATATTCAATCCAAAATTATTGAGGATGAGGACCGGAGTTGTAACAAGAAAAGAAGATTTAAGCGAAGTTCCGTCCAAGAAGCGAGTGTTTATTTAAAAAGTTACATAATTTAAGCAAAGTGCATTTTTAGAGTAATGAACGAACGTTAACAGAAACGAACGAATGAGCGGCGGAGGTGGTGGAACAGTGTAGCCGCGAATAGATATAAATAAATGTATATGATGTGTGATTGTGTGTTCGCAGGAGTGAGAGGGGAGAAGGATTGGTGGTCTCAACAAAAATTATAGAGGATGAGGACCAGAGATGAAACAATAAAGAAAGATTTAAGCGAAGTTCCGTCCAAGAAGCGAGTGTATTTCGAAGAAGATACATAATTTCAGCAAAGTACATTTTAAGATAGATAAACGAGTGTTAACGGAAATGAACGAATGAGCGGCGGAAGTGGTATATCAGTGTAGCCGCGAATAGATATAAATAAATTATGTGTTTTATGTAATCGTGTGTTCGTGGAGTGAGAGGGGAGAAGGATTGGTGGTCTCAACAAAAATTGTTGGGACTACAAATTCTCCAAACCTCACAACGTGTACATTTAACAGACTTCTCGTCATATATTATTTCTTTTTCTTACATATATTTCTTGTCTTCGACTACACTGATTAAGATGACACATCATCATACCATGTACCTTACTATATGTTCAGTGTCGATCTGTAATACGAGCATAATATGTCTTCCTTTTCTCATTTTGTCCTCTCGTACCTCTACAAAAATATCGTCGCTTACCAGTTAGATTAGGGATTAATTCAGTCAAATATCGATATTTTCCTATATTTTTACATATCGATATCTATACTATCGATATATTTTGCATTTTTAGTATCTGGGAAACGATTTCAACTGCACCACATTCAGATCGTGGCCTCATTGTCGTTTTTCTTGGTAAGAAATCAATTCGATAGTCTTAAGTTTATAATTTAGATACAGTTTTGAAACTTTCGCAACTCACTCTGAAGAAACGATTCTTCACTTCACTAAGGGTGACTTCGACGAAAAATTCACTCAATTTTCATGCCAACGTTATCATATTACAAAGAAATAAGAATTTCTGACTGCACAACTCATTCACTATGAAAATTCTCAGACTTTTAAGTGTAAATTCATAAATATAGTACTTCTCTAAAAAGGTTTAAAAACATCACCACATAGATATATGAATAATTTTTACCAAAGTTGATTCTTTAAGGGTACTCTCAACCGTTGAGATAACAGAAACGTAGGTATACGCAGAAATAAGTTTCCATACCTGAAAAAAAAAAAACAAAAAAAACCTGTTAATTAATTTTGCTCAAAACAAAAAAGTTACGAACCTACTTATTCTATTACAGGCTACTTCGTCTTTTTTTCTACGAGAAACTTTCAAGTTGATTAAAAATAACGAAGAAAAAAAACGTAAAAAATAACTTCCGACGTACCTAATTAATTTTCATAAAAATTCATTTTTTACAAATTTACGTAGAGGCGGCAAGTAGGTAGATACAGAAAAATTTGTGAAATTTATTTTTGTAATTGAATTGAACTTTTTACGTAGGTTTTGTAATTTTGAATTCATTTTCGTCAGTATCGGTGACACCAGCTACGTGTTTGGCTGTCTGACTAGCGAAGGGGAGGAAGGGCAGCATTTGTTTTTCGGTATTTACCTTTTTACACTCATATATTGATCTATGGTTGCCTATGTCTGGCTCTTCAGGAAGTGTGTTTGTCCGTGGTCTCCGTCCAGTGTTTCTATTTTTAACCCAAAAATTTTACAAATTATTTTTCTGTTTCGTGTCTTTTTGTAAAACTAACTATCTTCACGTTTCGCACCAGCCATTGCTGGGAGAAGATAATTTTGTACTGAAGTCATATAGTACCTTCATAAACTTTCACATCCGATTTTGGCTGGAATATTATATGGATATACCTACTTGCTCTCTCGTCGTAACTTCCGGCGGTTACACAGTAAATTCTACGATGCTTTTGTCATGTTTTGTAGCGATAAAATTTAATCATTAAAATGTATTTCTACTCGTCTTCAGTGCTCCCTCAGTTGAAGGCAGAGGAGAAAATAGCAACTGTGGATATGAAAATGTATAAATTTTCACTCGGGTAGCGTGTTTAACTTTTTACTTGGCATAGTGAGTTCTTCAATTTCTTTACAATCTTAACGGTATTTAAATTGAGTTAATGTAGATTCCTGAACAAGGGTAATAAACATAGCCTTACAAATGAAAATTCACAATTAATTAAACATTTTTTTAAACTATTTCTCTACACTCTCACAATAAATCGCCGTGAGCGCCCCCTGGGATACTTATTTAGCCCATATTCGACTGGCTCCAAAAATTTTCTCACTCATCTAAAACTTTTTGATCGTTTTATTCATTTTTATTTTTAAAGTTAATTTCCCTCACACTATTTTCCGGGAGCTCATCTGGGTAGTGATTTTAGCTTTGTATCTTTACTTGTACTACCGGTATCAGTCACTGAAACCAGTTTTCATATTTCCTCGTCTCTTAATTTTACTTCCAAGGAGCTATTTTCGTTAGGCTAACTCTATGCTGTACTTTTTTCTTGTCAGTATCCAACATTCAAGTTTCTAATGAAGAATTTGTTTTTGATGTGTAAACATCTTAGCTCGGTCTAGTACTCAAGTAGGGGCTAAAATAAGAATTATAATCCTAACTCGTAGGTCTTACAATATTGTAACTGTTAGCGCGTATGTATGTGATTGTGTGTGTGCACAACGCGCATGCGCACAACCACACTATTATGATTACACATTTATCCTTCATAAGTCCGCATTGGAACTCATGCCATTTTACACAGATTGCTTGAAAACAGGGTACTAAAATTGACCTCACAAAAGGGTTAGGAGTGGGGATGATAAGAATTATCTTTGAGAAAACTAACAAGTGGATAGGGCTGAAATTTTCACGAGAGATAGTTCTCATATTGGAGCAGGTTTGAAAGAAGTTTTTTTAACAATCGGTTAATTAGTTTTTGAGAAAACTGTCAAACAAAAAATTCCTGGAGAACTCATTTTTTCGGGATTATGATAAAATGACACAAGGGATTGGGCTGAAATTTTTCCGATAGACTTTCCTTATTTTAGTGCAAGTTTCTCAGAAGTTTGGTGCCTATTAACTCGGCAATTTTTGAGACAAATTGAGAAAAAAAATTACTGGAACCAATTTTTTGTTCGCAATTTTGACAAAACTAACAAACATATAGAGTTGAAATTTTTATGAAAAAGAGCTATTGTATGGGAGCAGATCTGAAAGAAGTGTGGTGCTCATCAGTTTAGTAGTTCTGGAGAAAACTTGAAACAAAAAATCTCTGGAAAAGCTATTTTTAGCTATAAAACATTGATAAATCGATATTTTTGTTAAAGATATAGGTAGCTGTCAATATTTTTTTGTAATTTCTTAACCTCAAACTGTTGGGAATACTAATCCTCCCCTCCTCGTTCCTTACAACACTACATTGTATGTAACTGCATATTATACAATGTAAACCAGTTCTCATTAATCTTTATATGACGTCACGTCACTTGTGACTTGATACTTGTAGCACATTGATTTTTTTTAAATTGACTATTAAATTTTCTCGAGTAGATTAAACATTGTTGTCTGTTTCATCTAGCAAAATACACCCTGGCACCTCTATATGGCAGCTGAGTTCCGGTAAAATGCTGTGCTACGAATTTTTGAACCGATGAATCGAAAATATTATTATTATTATTATTATTATTATTTTTTTTTTTAAACCAATAACTGTATTGTAGCAGATATTGTGTTCCTATAATTACATTTTTGTAAAAGTGATATGCAAATTTTGTGAATTTTTGATCATATTTTACTTATGAATTTTGTTCTCTTGGTAGAACCTAGGCTTGGGGCTTAGTAAATGTTGTTTTTAAACTTCAATGGTACTAAAGTTCGAGAGGAGAAATAGTAAAATTATACGGGCTTGGGGCACCAAATTGTGAATCTGATCCTGTTGGTGTATTTTGGGTGATTAATGTTTGGAATGGTCAATTGGGTCGTTGATCTGTTTAGAACAAGTTTGTCGATAACACGCGTTAGAATGTTTCCAACATATACAATTCATGAAATTACATGTGAGTGTAGGTACTAATTGTACGCTATTTGTGAGTAAGAATGTAAAGTTTGATGGTCTGAAATCTACAAACTTCAGGCTATGAAGCTGAACATCTAACTACTATTTCACAAAGTTGAAATATTTTTATTGTAAAGTTCTGAAAGAAAAAAAAAAATTTTGCTACGAAAAACTCGCTATTGAAAAATTTTAAGTAGTAAAATATTCGATATAATAGCCGGGATATGGATGGTCGTGAATACGTCTTCGAGGTGAAAGTTACGCTTCTGCGGAGATAGGAATTAAAGCGTATATTATGTAAGGAGCTACGTAGGATACGATGGATAATACTCGAAAAATTATAGGAAACTAAGGTAGGATTCGGAAGATCTTTACCACCATCATTTGCATAACACTAACGCAATGTCCTTTATGAAGAAAAATTATTGCATTAACGTGCGTAGAATCTGTTTTTCGCATTTTAAAAACACACTCGGTATGCAAATACTGAGAGCATATTCGAAACAACGACGTTCAACAGTAATGTTACTGCCCAGTGTATTGTGAATAAGCAGTCTATTCCGAAAGCTACCGTGTTTTTCACTTTTTAAAGCAGCTCATTGTCGGTGTCTGCAGAATTAACATTCAAAGTTAGAGTTCCAAAAGATGCCGGCTCATAATTCACACAGAAATGTCATAAATCTGAAAATTTGGCTTAATTTCAAATTTCGCCCGATTCGAAACTTATAATCCTCCAAAGGGATGACCTTAGTGAGAAAGTGAGGGCCATACAGAGAAGGAAAGAAAGACCTGGTTTTTCCTTATCTTTTTCTCATTTTTCCTTTTTTGTTTTTTAGTTTACAAACAAGAAATAAGTGAGAAATGTACCTACCTGAAGGAAAATCTAAAAATTTTCACTCAGGGAGACTACAGACTTCCATTAAGGCTGAAGAACTTCCTTGGGACAACCCACTTGCATCTTAACAAATTTATAACTGTATACTTATATTTATATATAGAAATAATTGATAATAGAAAAAAATGTAAGAATTAGGTACTTACGTATTATTTACGTCTGTACCTACCTTAAAATTATAACAACTGATATGATAATTTTAAGTTTTGAGAGAAACGCCTTTAAATATTTTATCAAAAGATTTCTCACTTGAAGAACTAAAAAAAACAAATGTACATTGGTTAGATTTCAAGGTCAAAGTTTCTTATGGGTTGAAATATTAGTTGATATTGCACGATAGAAAACAGTATTCGTTCATTTCTAGATCAAAACAACGAAAAATCAATGTAAACATTGGATATTTTAGTATGCGCTATATTTCCTCAATATCAGACATTGGTTGTTCTTACATCAGATTACAAAAGACACATTCAGAACCCCTCTGATTCTACTAACTCAAAACACCGAAAAATTGACATTGCGTCACTTTTTTGCTATAGGAACAATGAAAAAATGATTTAAAAAATTATAAAAATTTTCATCATATAATAATTTATGTCATATTAATAAATTGTTGAAGCGAAGGGAAATCAGTGAAGTATAAATTATGAATACTATTTTCTTTCACCCTTCCTTATTTTATCCAAAATTGTTTCGACTTACGAGGTTTTTAAACTAAATTTCTTTCCACACAAAGACTAATGTGGTTTTATCGACTCTTTTTTCAATAAAAACCTCCTAAGTTGGCAACTAATATAAATTTAGCCTTAAATACTTCGTAAGTCGGACTTTTTGGTTTTTCAATTTGCCTCTAGGAGCGCTAATAATGATATCAGACTTACGAGGTCTTTAGAGTTTAATTTGTTAATTTTATTAAACTTGAAAACCTCTCATGAAAATCATAAAAAGTCTGACTCGCGAGGTTTTTAAAGAAAAGCGACGATTGCTTATTCTAATTCTAATTGCGCAGATATTCAACATGACCGATTGTTCTTCGTTAATTATTTATAATTAATTTCTAAATCAAAGCCACTAACCATCGTCCTCAACATCAGTGCTAGGTAATGTATTGGTGAATAATACCGTAGCCCGCATAATGTTATTATGATGTGGGACCATTAAACAATTTTTTATTTTTTTAAACGTCACTTCAAATATAACGTTTTATTCATATTTGGACACATATAGGCTGTTATTCATATGTAGTTCATCGAACACGTATACTGACCGAGAAGAACTGCCTGCAAATCTAACGCTTGGAACATCCACCCGAATGGTAACCGTCTACTGATAACCATTTTATTCGCAAAATATTGCGAATTTTGATTTTTCACCATTATGTTTGAGTATTTTTAGGATATGTAGCGATGATCAACATCAATGTTGTTTAAAAGTCATAAAATAGACGAAAATTCCATCGGTGCTTTTCTATTTTCCACTTTCTGTTTGAAAAGTAATTTTATCTTTGTTTTTGCTGGCCATTGAAAACGTATCTCAGACGAAAGTAACTTAACCATTTTGTGTGTGTGCGTGTGTATTTTTTGTCTGTTTTTCTTTAGTTTCTTTAATACGCGAAAAGAAGAACTTGACATAAGAGATACCGGAGATCAACTTCCAATATTGGTCACCGGTTTTCACCCTCGATGAGCCGAAAATTTTTTGAAGTGTTGAAAAGATGAAAAAACGATCAGTTTTAAAGGTTTTTCGCAAATAGGTTCGCACTTTGTCCTTATAGCCTATGTTTGCCTGGAATTTTTTCCTTTCAATTGGCAAACTAGCAACAGCTGTCCATGATACGTTTTCAAATCGTAGGCACCTAACTTATACGTTGAGAAATTGGTCACGAAACGTGTTTGCCACTTAAGAGAGTGGATGAAGAGTGAATGAGAAGGGGAACAGAAGTGGGTAGGGTTTCAAGCTATCAAGAACGCCACTCTTGATGGTTTATTTTCCAAGAAGTGGAAAGAATTATTGTTTTATTTCGGTTGGTAGCTACGGAAACTTGTAGGTAAATGAAAATGCGGATGAAGAAAAGAAAATTTAAAAAAAAATATGGGCGGACACTCCGGAAAACCTGTTTAAAACGTGGATGAAACAAATAAGGAAAGGATGATCTATAAAGTGTTTGTAAAGTGCTACATTCTTTCGCATGTAAACGGTTTTTATTTTTTCTCTACAGGATGCTAGGTACGTAATAAAATCTCCTTTCGTCCTTCCAATTTTCTTACGTTTTGAGTCACTTTAAAAGGATGTTAAATAACGGTTCGTTTAGTTCACGTTTGAGCCAAACCTGCAGTTACTTGTTAATACTTAGAGTTAAAGCATTCATGTTCGACTTGTTCCATGCTTTATTCGGAGCATCCTTTAAAAAAATGATACAAATATGTTTTTGCTAAAATATTAATAATTATACGCAGTGCCTGGAATTAGGGAATGTGAAAAAGGAGTTACGGAAATAGACTGGTGGAGATCACGATTGAGTATAGAATGCGACAAATATTGATGGATATTTTGGTTTATAGAAGTGAAGTGCCGAATAAAGAAGCTGGTGAATTCTTTCATAAGGATAGGTATGGATGTGAAATTCTGACATTGAACAGAATAATGTGTAGACGTAGTTGAAAACGAAATTATCGAAGTTAGCCTCTACTGCAGGACCATAATGAAGAGGGGGTCGTACCAAAGCTGTGTATGTGATCTGAGATATGACAGTGTCTCGAACGGGGGCTGGAAAATTATGACAATTGCTTTTGAACAAATGCGAAAACACGACAGTTTGGTTGAATAGATAGATAAAAAGGGATACCTACGAGAAGATAACCATTCAAAGACGCTATCATGGAAACTGTCAAATTTACCGGCTACAGCTTAAATACATCGAAAAGTCGTAGTTTCAAATCGTAAAATGATATTTATTGAGATGAAAAATTCTGAAAAAAAAAAAGTAAAACAAAAAAAAAACAAAAGTACAAAAAGTATTCTTTGATTCGCCTCACACATATAATATCGGTTATAGCCCACTTTTCCCAAAAGCTAAAATTTTGTTTGATAAAAAAAAATTGGTAATTTTTGTCGACATTGGATCGAGGGTCGAGCAAATACTTTTCTGGAGAAGCTTAGACAGTAAATTGAGCATTTAGGTTTCCCTTTACGGACAAGGAAAAAGTTTAGGTTATTACCTACCAAAATCCAAGCATTAAATTTATTTTTGTATTCGTTTTTATCGTAATCGTTGGCCTGCCCCCTGCCCCCCATTTACCAATAGTTCGCTCGGAAATTTCCAATCCATTTAAATAAATGCGCGATGCTTTTTTCTACGGTACGATCTTCGTTGGTTTTTTTCTTGTGCTACCTTCATCCACCGAATCCAAGTTAGTTTTTACCTTTTTTTTTTCTCCTCCTCCACGTCGATATCCATGAATGTCGAATTCGGATCTTAAATGTTCTACTATCGATTGTTCATTTTTATTGTCTCTTTTTCCACGTTTTAGAATTTGCAAAAAAAAATTTTATCCTCGAACGGAGCGAATCTGTTGTTTAGCATAAACATTTTTCCAAATTTCTTTCTTTTAATTCTTATTTTTTCTTCAGTTAGCAATGAGAGGGTTTTTGAGTAAAAACGATTTCGAACCAATGTATGCATACCGGTTACTTACCTATACCTGCATACCATAACTTAACGTAAAAATAAATTTATAAAATATTTGGTACTACGTTTCTGTAAAGTTGTTGGAGTCATTTTAAAACATACGATTCTAAGTTAGGATTAAAACACGTGTGCGAAGAGATACCTTCGGTTTTCGAAAATTCACTTAGCAGAAAATGCAAAAAAAAAAAGCTACGAAATAGTTCTTATGACTTCTGGGAAGCTCAAATACATTACCAATTCGTGATTCAATAAACCTCAAACTCAATATTGAAGCACTGTGAGAATATGAAGAGGAAATATTTGGATTATATTTCCAGTTTACTGCCTTTCGAAGAAATCTTTCAAATGCTGACGTTGAATTTCCAGTTTTCCATTCGAAAATTTAATAAGAATTTTACTCATACCATCGGTAGGTACTGAGAAGTCCGAGATTTTGGGACTCAAAAATAAAAATAATTTTAAAACTGTAATGAAGACAAAAGTATGACAACATCAGTATAAGTGGTGAAACATGAATTCGGACATCATAGTATCCAAATTCAAACTTATTCTCAAGGCAAATTATGATGACAGTAATTTAATTTGATTCTATTTCAGACAAACTCTAATGTATTATCTAGTCTTGTATTACAGAGTCGACACATTCATAATTCGACAATTTTCTACAAGATAATTTGATATTATTTCTTTGATTGACAACATGAGATGAATACGAATTGGAAGGAGAGTAAAAACCCATCAAATGGCGTGCATGCAGCCAACTTCATTTTGCTTTATTGTTTTTACTCAGCGCTTTGCCTATCGTATCCGGCCAATTTCATCTTATTTTATCACTTGTACTCTTACGCTTTGCTTATTGTATGTCAACATATATATTTTCTGCCTTTTGTATGCTTGCTTGTATATTAATTTTCATGCTTTTAATATTATCAGCATCGCGTGTTTGAAGACTATTAAGCAGACAATAAGTGGAGAAACCTTACCAACAAGAAGAACTGACTTGTAAATACTAATTCTATTTTTCGATCACTCTTGTTCTAACTATATCTGGTTCTAGGTTCATTTTTACAAGCAGTCCTTCTTGTGTAGGTGGATAGTAGCAGGTCCAAGTCTTAAGTCGTATAAAGTCCTCACATAGGCAATTTATAAAGTGTACCATCTTCTTCTATCGATACGCCACACTTATTGCTGATTCATTCATCATATTAATTTGCTGGCATGTGAAGACAATGTAAGCTGTATTCCATTGTGTTCAAGTTGCTTCTTTCATTTGGGTCAATCATTTTACTGTAATGTCCATGCAGAAGGGCTCCAATGGCAATATAATGACCCAGATAACTGCAAATTGAAGATATGGGTGCATATGCTCCTGGCCCTTGCTTTTATGCCTATCGAGGAAGTACCTGGAGTATTCCAGTTACTATCAGCTGAATTTATTGTGGAACTTCTGAGGAAACTTATGTACTGGGAAGGTGAGCTCATGTTTATAGACTTGCTTTAATGCCCCGATATCCTCCATCAGCCTGAAACCAGTCAGTTGCTGTGAGGGAAAACTGACACTGGATATACAATGATTTGAGGGTTGACACAATAAATTCCATTTATTTTTTGCAAAACATCACCCAGATTTGTATGCAGTGTTTAGGAAATTACAAAAAGAACAAGTAACAACTGAAATCGTTATAGCCAAACTTGGTTTGGGGGAAAACTGAAGGTGGCACTACGTTCAAAATGGGTAGAGCTGCAGGCAAATTTACAGACAGTGGCAATGAAGTATGAAGAGTACATTGAAGAGGGTCAGGAAATGGAATTTTTATGAATGATAGGTTACAACATAGATCTGTGATCAAAAACTTCATGTATAAATAAAATTAGCTCCCAAATATCACATTTTTAGTAGGAGTGATAAAATTTGAAATTTGGGTATTTTTCATTTGGGTGTATGAATTCAGGGAAAACAATTTGGGGTTGTGGCATTAGAGAAATTGTCCATTCTGATAAGTGAATTCGGGCAAATGTACGGTAATCATTTATGTTTGAATAGTTGATTAATGAATTCATAAATTAGTATGCTCTTAATTATTTCAGTCAGGTAAAGTGAAGAGAATTTGTTTTCAAGTTTTCTACAACTTCACCTATTCATTTCTACAAGAATCTGTTTTTCTCTTTGAGTGAATTTTCACGCATAAAAAGAAATATAAGTACTTACAAGTAGATTATTTCCTCGTACAGCAAATTTTATTGAGCCATACCGAAATTATTCAGATTTCAATTATCAAGGTGCGAACTGATTCCATTTATAAAGTCAACTTTAATGCCATAATGTGTATTAATGTACTTTGTTGATGCCGAAACATCAAGGAATGAGAAACAGAAACAGAAACTGAATTTTTTTGAAATGGAAACCATATTTTTTGCACCGAAAGCTGAAAGAAATGTAGGCACCAAAACTCTGTAATAGAAACAGAGCTGGAAAAAATTAACTTATTACTTTCAAAACCAATAAAGGAAAGAAAATGGAAACCTAATGATGATTCGTTTCCGCTTCCGTTTCTCTTTTAAATAATTATTTTTGATCTGGGAGAAAAAATTTGAAAAAATATTGATATTTTTGAGAAATATCGAAAAAATATCTATGTTTTTCGTAAAATATAAAAAAATGTGTCGACTTTTCGGGGAAATATTGAAACAAATATTGATAGATCGATATTTGAACAGAATTAGGAAAATTTTAAATTCAGAAAAATTCTAAAGGAAATAGAAACAGAACCAAAAAAGAAAACTGAACGAGAAAGTTTTGCAACTGAAATCAAATTGATGAAAACAAAACCAAAAAATAACTAACATTATGCTAATTTCAGAAACTCAATTAACCGAAACAAAATAAAAAAGTTACCATTTTTTTAATATTTCTGGTGAACGTAACTTGACGTTTTTATGGCGCAAAATATCAACACATCTTAATTCTATTGAAAATACAATAAAACATGTCTTTATAAGGGGAGACCTTGTAGTTATTGTCGGAATTCATCAAAATGAAAATACTGGAATTTACAGGCAATAAATGTAACTATTGGCAACAGTGTTGGTAAATATTACGATTTTATGGAAAAAATTCTGGACTTATTAGTTTTTTAGAAATATAATCTGGTATTATTGGTGGTATGAGCCTATCCTGGTTGGTGTATCACAACATTTGAGCTAATTGATCGAATAACCAACTGATAATAGCTTATATAGGTACCTATTCACCATATCAACAATTGTCAGCAGGTAGTTAGTATTTATCACAAATTTTGTTAAATATTAATAATATCTATAAAATCATACAAGTATATTTTTTGTCAATTTCGTTTTCTATGTTGTTATTGGGATGCCAGGTGGAAGGTATTGTAACGAACGTATTTATGTTCTGTTGATGGAGCCAGTGTTGAAAATAATGACCATGAAACTAAGTGTCTAGGAATTAATATGAAATAATGATTAATGTGCATCCATCAGCATAATAGAACTACCCATATAAAAATGTTTTCTACCTTCAAACTTCCAAGTCAGAATATTGTTTTCAATTCTTTATGGCAAAGCCGTCACTGATGGTCCTGCTCCATTTTCGAAAATTGAAATAATATTTTTGTTAGTGAAAAGAAATGAAAGATAAACAACGAAAAACACAAATATATTTTACATTGAAACATCAGTCAAATTTATCAAAATAAGTATATTATATAGTTGTAGCTTCTTATCATATAATCATCTTTAAACCGTAATGCTCCTGAAAGAACGTAGATAAATGATGCGAAATTTAAGCACACAATTGCCCGAATATTGTGGTAGAAAAAAATAATACTGCTAAATATAAAAGCGAAGAACCATTTTTAGAGCAAAAAATCGCATGGTTCGCTTTTTCAAGGAAAAAAAAGAAAAGAATCCAAAAACAAGAATTATCGCACATTTAAAAACAGACGAGCGACTGAAAAAAAAAAAAAATTTTGAACAACTTTAAGCGTTGAAATGTGAAGTGAAAAACAGCCAACTAAAACCTATAAAAAAGAGGTTTTTACGCATTTAATGATTCTACAAGTATTTTGAAGAAGATTTTTATAACTTTTATATTGCAGTGAAAAAGAAAAAGCTTTCGAATACAAAGGCCAAAAAAAAAATTGAAAAGATTTCACTAAGCAGAGGGCTTACCAAGTTTTCCTTTTGAAGGAACAAAAGAAAACTCATTCACTTCCTCCAACACTTTCATTTCGGACAAGCATCGCAAAATTACGTTTTAAAATTTAAATTTCTATTATTTGTAATAAAGGTCTATCAACAAGCAATATCGAATTAGCGTGGGATTCAACATTTTTTGTGATTAAAGCCTGTTGGCGATTCAAAAAAACAGAAAAATATAGTTGTTAAAATATAGTAAACACCCCTCCGGATGGCTCGAGTTGCTCATAAAATTTGGCTCTTAAAATTCAACTTTTCTTAATCTTGTTTGTCTGAACGATGATTAAAATGAAAAAAATAAATAAATATTTTTAAATGGTTTCGAGTTGTACTGTTTAATGCAAAGGCTGAGAGCTAATATAAAATGATGCGACATACACCGAGTGTTTTTTTCATTTGACGGCTTGGTTAGACCACTGTAGTTTAATTATTAACTCAATTTACTTTGCTCCAACGAAAGAGAGACGAATAATAATTATTTTTCGAAAAATGGACGAAGAAGTTCAACAATGACGATAATATTAATCTGCCAGTTTCTGCCGTCTTAATATAGACAAGAATTAATGTGGATATTTCATCTTTTGGATTTATTTATTTTTTTTAAGACCATTTCAACCGAAGAATTCGAGTTCTTCAAAGAGGTTAAACAGTCAAATATAATGACTAATTTGATTGATTTGACATTAAATAGTTTTTCACTGAGGCTGTTTGAATTCAAAAAAAGTCAAAACCTTTACTCTATAGCATTATGAATTTTTCTCTCTTAATTTTTTGTTTACTCACTGGGTTTTGGCAACGTTTCTATTTTACCCAGAATTTGCATACCTGCAGCGTAGTAGAGGAGGAGATGAACAGGATCTGGTGGCCGATGGTCTACTATCACTAACTTTTCAATCGCATACCAAAGCACCGATTGAACCGAACCGAGTATACCGCCATTTTGGGTCAGGAATGTGATGGTGGCCGGTCTTGAACTGACAACCTTTTGATCGCAAATTCGAGCACTTGACCACCGTATTACGCATACCACGCATGTAATATCATTAATAGTGATTGACCTCAATGCGTTTGCTGATCAATCGATATTATTAGCTTACAATAGTGTATTAACACGTAGGTAATCGTAATTCTCAAATTGAACCTACTTTTTCTCTATTTTTTCATCCCACCACACAAGAGATGGTTTAAAAACAATTAAAATGATCGGTTCTCTAAAAAACAAAAATGTTCAAATAACAAATATTCAGTTTTTAATCCTCAAAATATTCAGCATCAAAGAAAGCAGATAATGACTGATTTCTCCTTTCAATTCTGCAAATTTTTCTTTATATTTAATGAACGATAAGTCGTCTTTGAATAAATTGCGTGATAATTCGACAGTTCGCACCACATTTTTTGCAAAAAATTAACATAAATAAATGAAAATTTTTCCCAACAGTAGGAGAAATTTGCATGTCATCGATTAGTCCTTGTTTTCGGGTGATTTGTGTTTAGTCTGAAAACAAATAAATGAACAATTTGTAAGATTCGAAATATATTTTCCATAAAATCTGGCACATGAAGTCATGAAGGAAAACGAATTGAAAACTTACCATCTATTTTCGTTAAACGATGACGCAAATACTCTGCTGGCGCGAACCGTCAAAAGACGTATTTCAAAGTGTGAAATAATTCAACGTAATATATTAAACTTACAACAAGAATTTTCAAACAAAATCTAAATATCAGAATTTAATGAGAATGGAGTTGACACTAAATCATTACGACGAAACACGTGGAAACACGACAAATGAAACAGAAAGAAATCAGCACAAAAACAAGAAAAAGATGGGTACAGGGACACTCGGTAGAAGCGAAACTTATTGCGCTGAAATTTTTTTTTTTGAAGAATGAATGTTTTGTTGGCAGCGTGATTTTTCATTTTTTGTTTTGTCGTTCCATGATCGTTCTTAGTTTATTACCCAGCGCAAGGAAGTTTCAGTTCAAAAATTGTTTGTAAGTCAAAATCGCATTTTAAAAAATGGTCGGCAAAAACGAGCTGCGAGCGTATTTACGGCGCACCACATATGCAATTTACACTGCACGGTATTCTAGGCAACTTTTTCCTATATGCCATAGTACATAAGTACGTAAGTACAACATTTAAAACTTGGCATGGATAAAACTGGTTTTAGTTACAATTATCAATTCGGTTCACATACGAAGTTTCATTTCAACATTTAGCCATTTAGATCAATCAACAAGATGCTTAAAATAGAGCTTACCTCGAAAACAACTGTATGATTTTCCAAAATTGGCTGTCTCGTAGATACATTTTGACGTCTTAAATAACGTAACTACTAAATGGTCTACCTTGAGGGGTCACTGGTCCTAAAATATTGGAAATATGTCGCCTGAGGTCCGGTACTATTGGAGAAAATATCTCATTAATAGTAGGAATGAGAAAAAAATGTATTTTGTCAGTTATGTATTATTTAAAATATCACAAAATATAGAAAAATTTTTCCGAAATCTTTCCTTCTAAAGCTGATAATATTCGAAATAAAAGTAATTGGAACTTTAGGATATTACTTGAGATTGCATTCATGCTATTTATCACCCAAAATTGTAGGGTAAGGTTTGCCACGATGACACATTTTTTACTATTTTTACTAGATTTTTCCAAGAAATGGATCAATTATGAATTTTTTTTGAAATTGTAGCTACATCCTTTGACTTCTTACCATACAATTTTGAAAAGGATCTGTCAATTACAAGAAACAAAAACTTGAAAAAATTGGAACTACTCACATGTGTCAATGTGGCATACTTTGATGCCACGATGACACACCTACTGACATAATGACACACATTTAAAATACATTGTTTTCAAGTTTGTTACAATGACACACTTTTTGAAATCTGGGCTATCTCGATGACACACCTATTACACATAAATTTATATATTTTTTTAATGAAAAAATCTTATTTTGGAAAAAATTCAAGATATTTAATGAATAAAGAACAAAATATAACCATATAAGTATAAAATATTGTTGAAGATAGAAGAAACATAAAAAATGAAAGAAATAAAATTGAAAAACATATTAAAGTCTTTTTATAAGTCTAATTAATCAAAGAAACTTTAAGTTATTGTAATGAACATTAAATCAGAGTAGCCCCCATCCGAATTTCTTAGCCTTTACTTTTCAAATAATTTGGTTGAATGAAAAGTTGATTATGTCTTTCACTGGTGGAGTTTGAAACACATGGCCTATGTATTTCTTAGTAAATTTAGGCCTAATAAAATTTCAAATCAGGCGTCCATTTTTTGATTTAATGATTTTAGAAGTGTGTCATTGTGGCAAATGAAAAGTATGTGTCATTGTGACAACTCCTTTAAAATTAAAAAATCCTTCCGATTATACATTCCTGTGGACTTATTTTTAAAATTATGCATCCAAAATATAGAAAAAAGAAAAAAAATAATTGGTATATAATTCATTTACCTTCAGCAAATAATTTAAAAAAATATTTTAAAAAAAATTAATTTAGGAATTTTAACATTTTTTGATAAAAAAAACTGTGATTTTGACGACTTCTTGATGGTACATATTAGCGCATTATTAGTAGATATTCTAAGCTACCTTTCATGTAGAGGGTGCTAATAGTTTATGAAATATTGATAGGTGTGTCGTCGTGGCAGTGTGTCGATGTGGCAAACCTTACCCTACTCGTTATCGAGTATTCATTAATTAATCACGATTTATTCTCATTTCTGCGACATAAATTGTAGTGCATGGATATAATTTCTGTCTCCGTTGTTCCATAAAAATGAACGCTTTTGGGTGCAGTATTGAAGAAAAGTTTTGAAGGTGTGTTAAGAACTTAAGAGTGAAGGTGTAAATCTCATAGTACATGCAGCGACTGAAAAAATTTTCACTTCTCGATTGCTCAATTCGTTTTTTGTACCATTCAGACAGGGAATTATGGGCCAAACAAGTCATTAAAAATCACTAATTATTATGAATACTACTTTCAAGGCCACCAATTTTGATTCTATGTAAATATTAATCAGTGAAACCGATGGTTTTTGCAATTTTTTTTTTTTTTGCCAATTAGTCCTTGTTCCTTCATATTTAGAGTACCTACACAAAATTATATTATTTCGGACAATAAACCTAAGGATTTTCCTAGACAAATATTTCACGTTTACTGTTTTTGGTGTAGTTGTAGTGGCCTTAACAATAATAACAGTAAGAAAAAGTGACTGCAGTGGAAAGTGATGAATAGGTGAAATCATCGTTTATTTTCCCTACAACCATGATTTCTAGACGGTTTTACAAAAATAAAGCAAAGTAAAAATAACTAGATGTCTGTTTAGAGAAATGATGAATTGTGACATCCATCATTCATCTAAACAGACAATAAGCCAAATCCATAACGTGAATTTTCGCTTTTTTGTAGATAATACTAAAAGGAGATTAAAACGGAATACAGTTCGGATATCATCATAGGTATTGTAACAGTGTATGCCTCAAGACGCAGTCATCAAGTTGAGGAGAGCCACGGTTGACTCCTACCCAAAAAGACTAAGCTGTCTATTTAACGTACTCTTAGGTAGGTACGTGTTATGTTTTTGATAAAAGCGTTATCTAATATTAATAAATTATTTTACTAAAAAACGAGGTTAGGTTATTTGATAGTGTTCGGAGCATCAGAAATACAATACACTCCTGCAATTGTGTTATTTTTCGTTTATCTATCCTCTATTTTTTTGAATTCTATTTTATAAAGATAGCTTTAACACACCATGTTGAAATTTATCACCCAATTCAACACAAACGAGGGCATAAGGGGGCTAGACCTTGCTCAAAACCAAAAATTATTATTACTTTCGTTTTCATCGCATTAATTCTAGCATCACCTCTTTAGCTTACAAATACATGTTATTACAAAATTATTACATCTGGGTACCTAATCAAAATAAGACGTTATAATATTGACTTAAAATATTCTGAAAATAATTTGTTCTTAAACAATTGCCAAAACTCTGTGACAGGTTATAACATCCAGGATTTACTCTAGCCTAACATTGATGACAATTATTTGTGTTCACGTGGCGTTTTCCGATTAGCTGGTGGCCACTACATATAGGTACCCAACTTGTTTTTTAGCATCCTGTATGGGAAAAAAGAAAAAGGGCTCGTTCGTTATAATCACTCATAGCTAGTAATAGCTGAAAAAGAAAATTTTGGACCTACCGAACGTTTAGGTTTTCGTACCTTGGAAACCAGCCGCCATTAACGCTTCAATCTCGAATTTTCAGAGACCATTCTTTTCGTGAATGAAAATAAACTTCGCCCAAAACAGAAAAGAAGAAGAAATTAAAGTGGTCTGGTAACCGTTTTTTGTTTCCTTTTTCTACGTACTTATGTGAATTGGCTTTCTTCTTCTTCTTCTTTTTTTTTTTTCTGCACGCGTAATGAAAGTATAACCTACTCGAACAGTAATCAAGCTGCAGGGATAGGAAGTGCGTCTGCACGTCATTTAATAAATAACCCTCATTTGAGGCAAATAATCGTATTGTCAAAAACAAGCGTTCGCGTTTTTCGTTTACACGATATTTAACATTTCCTAACATTTTCCAATCCCATTCTCATTGTCAGCGAGTTTTCCTTATCGCATTTATGAAATTCGTTCGACGTCTACAGAAATACGGTAGGACATTTTTTCCTTTTCCTTCCTTCTGGTTTCTGTCTCTTTACATGGATTGACTTCCACGCGATTTCCAGCTGTGAAAAATCACCTCGTCGAGCTACGTTTGCTTCTCCCACTTCCTCCTGCCCACTACCTGATGTTCGAACAAGAGTATGAAAATTCTTATTCGCGGACGTGTATCATTTTTTGGAGTTTTAACGTTCACATTTTGGCGCGAAAACTGACGTACTCAGAATTTTCAAAATCAAAACCGAAACAAACTTGGGCTCCCCTTTTTCGTTTTTCTTTTTTTTGTTTCTTTTTTTTTCTTTTTTTTCGTTTTCTATTCGGATATGAAAAGTCTTTACGTGTAGTCTTATACCTGGTTGCGAAGATCGTGGCGAATATAATGCGACGAAAAATGATGAATTACACATTTTAGAGTCACTCGAAGGTGCTTATAATGAGGTTTTGCCCGAGCGTACACCGGCAGTAAATCTTCACCCGAAGTAATACCTATCATCCTTTTTAGCAGGTTTTCTTTACAAAAACTTGCTATTTAAAACTGACTTACTGGCGGAAATTTGGGCTCGTGTGCCTGCATTGTTATTCAGTATAGTTCACGTCAAAAGCTACACGCAATGGCACGAAAGGAATCGAAATCGTATTTTTGAATGTAATTACATAGGGTATTTCCCAACATGTAGTACTTCGTAAGACGAATAAAGTATGTTCGATAAATGTGTACTCTGTTCACGAAGTGCAAGGAGTTCGACATTAATGAAATTTCTTTCAATAATGTTGAGGTATGCGACGGAGGTATCAACCTGTCGAAGATAAAACTATTAACAGGTATCCCATCATACCTTTTCTACTTTCACCAGTTTCCTTAATACAAATTTATCATAAACAAAAAATTAATTTATATGTCCAGATAAGCCAGGAATCGTAGAAACAGGTACATAATCTTGACATGCGTGTGTATTCTTCCACAAGTATTTAACATTTAAACCCGTTCACCCTCCTCCCAATCGATACAACTTTTCATTATTTCAAACCCAATAAACGGGAAAATCAAAAAAATTTTCGCAAAACCAAACTAACTAAAAATGATTAAAATAATTTTATTTAACATTATTTTAATAGAAAGGACACACAGCTTGAAAATACTTGACAACATACACTTACAAATAAGTAAATTTTACAACCTTCATCGTCAAAATACAGATTCGAATCGGATGAAATGAATCTTTTGGAGCAGCAACTGGACCCAACAAGATTCACAGCGATGACAGGAATTTGTTGATCATCTGTTCAGTTTTACAAGGTGATTGACCCACAGAGGAATGAAGCAAATTTTGATAATGTAAGGAAAAAACAGAAACAAAACCAGTAATTGATACCACCAGTGGCTATTGCCACTAAGAAATTTCACCAAAAAATTTTCAAAAAATAACACAGTGTATTGAATAAAAATGAACAACGAGCTTTTAACTGTGTGAGAGATCATCATCTATTTTGTTGTCCCTTGGATGTTAAGCGAACATATATATATATATAAGGAACTATTAGCCCACTACATCCATAGAATATTTGTCGAATATTTGAACCCAAAATCCAGCCATTTTTTGAGAAAATTTACTAGATTATAAACTTTTTAATTATTTTCAAAAGGAATGATCAATTAACTTTTTGAACAGTAATTTTGTTACTAAAATTTACTGAGCACAGTTTTGACAAAATTAAACTACTATGCAATGATGGCAGAAAAAAGCCAACATGCAAGTGGGAAAAGTAAAATCCCGAAATTAGGAAAAATATGTTTATATAGACGCAAGGGTTGAAAATTAGATGAGGAAAAGAGGGACAAATTCGCCGATAAAGGAAATAATTAGAAATTCCTCTGTCTTAGAATTGTCAAAATTTCTTGGAAAAACTGATATTATGATGATTGAGAAGTGGGTACTGGGCAGTAGTAAATTCACTTCAAAGAGGCTAACTAGTGCCTGTCTGACCAAAGAATTCGGCCGATGCCAGTATTCTGTCTCTTTAAAAAATATGCTACTGTTTTTAGTGATAGATGGATGAGTGGAGGTGACAAAAATGCATATTGCACACGTCTGTCAGCGGATATCAAAGAATTAATAAGATACTTCATCGACGAGACAATGAAAGGAAAGAGGGAGAATGAAATTTTAATTGGCATGAGAAAATAGATCAAAGAAAACAAAATAGGAAAGGGAAGGCAGCGGAGGTGTCACAAAGAATTCCAAAAAACTAAAGTGCAACACAAATATACAAAGAAATCAGTCAGATAGGCAACACATTCCATCAACTCTGCCACAAATCCTACGAAAGGAACAGAAGCAATATACTTATTTTCAAATAAAATTTAGATTAATGCTACAATCAGGTCTTAATATTAGTATTTCTTATTGCTTATGTCTTAATATTATTTTTTTTTTTGAAAATCAACAATGTTCCTATACCATAACCAGATCCAACAATGTTATTTGTGTATCTGCACCCATAGTACTCATCACAGAGTATAACAAAAAGTTTCTCTTTATTTTTACACTTTCTTGATTAACTTTGTAATTAGGTACAACTAATTCGAAGAAATTAAGCTCGGAAGCAGTGATGGGTAAGATCTCAAAAACAATAATCCAGATCAAGATTATAGATCGCACAAAAATAAAAGTCTAGATAAAGATCAAATCATTTTAAGTATCATACTTTCCTTTTATTTTACCTCAAAGTTGGAAGTAATTCCATATATTTTTGTATTTCATTATTTTAAAGTTATTTTGGATGTTTTTAAAGGAAAGTTGTGACCAAATAACACGAAATAAATTTTTTTAAATTCAAAATTTATGAATATATGAGTAATTCGATATTAAAACGAAAAACTAATAAAAATGTGGTGTGTTAGAGCGAAAAAAAGGCAAAAGTGGGGAAAAAAAATGGCTTTCATTTGAGTTTCACCTTGAAAAAAATTAGGCTTAGGCTTCCAGCTTAAAGCGGAGAATACAGCAAATACAGATTTTTTGGCTTTCAAATAGCTTGACAGCCTTGGTTCTAAGAGCGAGAAGTTATACTTAATAAACATTAAAAAATATGTTATATACAGGTCGAAGTGATAAAGAAGCTCTTTTTTTTTGGAAGTTCTTGAAAAATATGATCTTTCTCATTCTTCACGTTACTTTTAAAATTTTGGAACGTGTAACCTGACATGCAAACAATCTTTTTGTTTATAAACAATATTTTTTCGAGCTTTCCACTCCACATGTTTTTTTAGGGGTACATTGTACCCCGTACCCTTCGTTCTTAGGCTACTGGATACAGGTATATTGCAGTAAACAAAAGTGTACATTTTTCTTTTAGGCATTTTTGGAAGATTATTTTGAGCCTTTGTATTCTGGTTACGACTTATTAAACGACGTAAATTGCTTTCCTCTCATTTAACGTAATGTTAGTAAATCAGTTTGATCTCGCACGGCTCCCCTCCTTATTTTATTCCATATTCTTGCTGAAAATGTAAACGAAAAAAAAAAAAAAAGAAACAACCTAAAATTAATTAATTCTGAAAAATTAAGTCTACGTGTGTTATCAGTATTCGCTCCCAAACAACTTTCTTTCGCTGAATTTTATTATTTATCGCTTAATAATCTATTTTCCATCAGACACGATATATTCGAAGTCATTTCCAAGAATATAAGGCGACTGTATTTAAAATGGTTAATTTAAGAGCTACATGTCACTCTTACTTTTCTTAATTTCCCTCAGACTGAGTGACAACAAGGAAACATAAAACATAACTGGATGCATTAATAAATGCTAACGCTCCTCTTCACCGACCCATCTGTCGTCGAGTTCGAAACTTCTTCTTTCAAAATTAATCCTTCTCAACGTTACTTTCCATTTTTCTTCCAAAATGAATCGTGGTGATACAAATTTTTCGTCTCAATTCAATATTAATAATTCAGAACTTCGCCGAATTTAATGCGGTTTCCTCTGAAAAATAGGTGTTTCATTGATCTTCGGCAGTTAGTACGTTATCGAAACGATGTTTTCTGCATTATTTCTGATTTCTTCAACGTCAATTATGTTCATCATGCGGCAGAAGCTATACCCTACTCGCATCTCTCGGTATGGCTCGTTTATTTACTGTCTGTCTAATGTAATGGTCTCATTTTTGTCATCTACTTTTTCATAGGTTTCGGAAACTTCTTCGAATTCGTGAAGATATAAACTTCGAGTTATCTTCGAACGCAGGTATTTTATACATATTTCTCGGAAGAAAAATAATTTCATATGAAAATACTTTCTCGTGATATCCTGTTTCAGTCTTATCAGAGTACCTTATATAGGTACGTATGGAGAGTGATTTTTCCAGCAGGAGTCTCTTTGAAATCAAAATCAAACAACTGAGAGGCTCTGCAAAGCTAAGAAAAGTTGACACTAATTTAAAAGTGGGTCGAACGAAGACAATGCGGCGATGGCTGACAAAAAGTAGGCTAAGATTTGAAGGAAATATAACAAGACTAGAAGCGAAAAAGAAATTTCTAAGGTCTCGTTGGTACCTCCATCAACAGTCATTCAACTATTAGAAGGATATGAATGTTGGCCTACACGACACTGTCGCTATTGGTTGTGTTTTAGTTTCGGATTGTGCCAATCCCATTCACAAACTTCATCTGGCCGCGAAAAATAAATACCAAACCAACTTGAAAAGAGGCTAAGCCGTTGATAATAATTGTGACTGCAGTAATGTGAGGCATTTGTTTGGAAAGAGAAGAAGAAACGTTTTTCTCGTGAAAATACAAAGTAGTTTGGAGCAGTTTCAGTGAAACAATAAAAAGAAAACGAAGTAGGTTTATTATATTCAACAAGTTATAAGCAAACATTTTGTAACTTTGAAAAGGGCAGATTGGGAATGTTGTTGTTGGAGTGAAAATTGGAGGAGGTAAAACGAATTTATCAGTTCGAATTTGCCGATAAATTCTTCACAAATACAAGCCTACCTACCTTTGGTTCTACAAACTGACCATATTTGGGGATAAAATCATTTCTCGGTACTGGTAGCCAATCAGTTTAATGCCTGTCTAAAGTTACAGTAAACTGAGGCAACAAAATGGGACTAGGTGGTGGCATTATATGCACCAGTACTCACACTTTATCAGAGAATACGTAAATACATAGGTTCTTGCCTTCCTTAACAGGTTGACGTAGGTATAATATGTTTTGCCACGCATTGTCCATATGAGTACATACAGACGATGTATATTACATGTTTAATGTGCAATGCACCAATTAGTTGGGCACTGTCCGTGATTCATCTTTCGATCCAGTGCTAAATCCTGAAAGGGGGTGGATTAGGATAACGTTCTCACACGGCAAGCAGATATTTTGCTGCTTTTTAAAGTGTTATTGTTGGGTGGTTTTTTGGTTCTTTTCAAATGAAAGACTGTGGATGGGGGATAGGGTGAATGTAGAGCTTCGTTGTAAAAGAAATTTCAATAAATTATTTTTTTAATACCTACCTGTCAAAAAAATAGTCTATTATGGCCCCGTTGATGGTTTATAGAGTGGGAAATTTTAGAACAATGCATAATGTGAATTAATTCTCCATGCATTGTTTTTTTCATTATACACTGTCTTGTGTACATGCGTATTTTTATACACCGATGGTAAATTCTTTATGCACAGTCTTGTGCGCATACTTTACCTTATACACCATAAGTGATTTGTAAAAAAACAAAAAAAAAACAAAACAAAACCGTATCACTGATAGGGTTTGTACAATTTTTCTTGGTTCAATTTTTTTTTTTTTTAGGAAAGAGGGCTGTTGGAAAAAATAGTGTGACACACGTATATATAGTAGTTGATTGATATCTGTGTGATTTACATCACACTTGGATCAAAATCACCTACTTTACACACTTATATCACAAATAACTAACTATTCTCTAATTCAAAATTACTCTCATACTATTCCGCATAGAGCCAAATTAACGAATGACAGTCCTTTTTTTTGCTATGAATATCTGGAAGACATCCATTTAATTTTTTTCATTTTTACAACACTACTACAATCCGGTAAGTACCAACAATGTTGGACTCTGGGGTCTTGAAGTCCGCTGAAGTATGAGAATAAACAAATGTAATTAAATGTATTGATGAACAAATAAAAGTAAAAACACAAGTACCTCACTAATAAATCACTTTAATGAAGAGAGAGGTATTAACATGGTTGATCACACATAACAAACTAAACAGATAGGTAACAAACTGAATAGGAACTGAAGAATGTCAATAAAGTGTTACCAACTAGCGATTGAACAGTAATTTAATGTACTGACAAATGGTTGAGATGAAATGAAACTTGCCAGATATTTTTAAGCCTCGACTCTATTTTCTCTGAATTCACACACTGCCCTGGTGTTTGTAAATTAAATTTATTCGACAATGCCCGAATTTATGGTGATAATTGCAAACGAAAGACCATCCTATCGATTAGGAAGGATGGTTAAAGAGTGTATATAAATGTCAAAATCAGAACAACGCCGGATGATAAATTGAAGTGAATCAAAGTTAACGTACGAGCGAGTATAATTATAACAACAACCATTAAAATAATAGACCATCATTTCAACGTTGAGTGCTTCCTTTCAGGAAATTTAGAATAAATTTTCTGCTTTTATAATCAGCAAAGATACCATTCGAACTCTGCGTTCGTTTTACTTGACAAAATTTATGCAAAATATTGTGAAAATTAAGTAGGTACATATTATTTATTGACGCAAGAATGTTTTCGATGACACACTACATTACGTTTTTATAATAAAATTTTGTTCTTCCGCGATGGTAGGTACCTTCGGCTCAGTCCCATCCAATGACTTGGTTCAAATTTATTGGTAACAGCCTTTTGTATTGATTCACAATCGTGCCTCGTCCACTCTACCTCTACGTAGTATTGAATTTATCGAATTTTTAATTACTAGCCACCCGTGGCGAGCAAAAAGTAAAATAATTCATTTATACGTCGTTTGTCTGGCCGGAAAAAATTTTTTGGTTCCCTGTAATTTTTCAATCAGTTTTTATTCTGACAAACGTTTGTAATCGAGAACTGGGAAAACGAATATACAAACTGGGGAATATAATATCGACCCTCATTCGTCCACTTCCCACTCCAAATGGTGCAAATAATGCTCTTGAGATTCCTCGAATTCGTTTAAACTCAGTCATCCGTACTCATTTCTTTCCCATTGATGTTAATTGAACGATTTTTTTTTTGCCTTTGCCTTTGCATGTATATAAAAAAAAAAATTCGTGGCATGAAAAAATATGCATCCCCTCAGACGCGAAACACGCGCTAGTTTTTTATTTATTAGGGACGAGCTTAGAGGGGGCGGAAAGAATAGGGTGGATGAGTCGACAAAATTTTGCTGGTCGCAGTTTTGTACGACGAGGAGGAATATATCGCAGAAATTTGTTAATTATCCGTACGAATTGATGCAGTGCCAGTCTTTTGATGTGAAATTCGTGTTTTATATACGTGGAAACGTATTGAGGGCTGAATGTTTCGTATGACTCGTAACACAGCTGCATTTGGATGAAACACATTGATACACGTATATGCGTGGAGATTATAATTATGGTCAGTCAGAGGATTTGCGTTGAAGAACGAAAAATTTTACCAACAGTTACCGTACCTAAAATTAGAAAAATTCGAGAAAATTTCTTACCATTTATGAAAATAGGCCGAGTGAATTTAACTTTTCAAGTAGGTGACTATTCGATTAGATATTACGTCTTTTGGGATGCTAAAAATTGAATTCGATTTATTAAATTATTCCTTTTGAAACAATCTATGTCAATAAATTAATAGGCGAGCAGTTTTCTCGTACTCCTTTTTTCTCCGGAACTACTGTAACAATTTTATTAATACAGGTCTCACTTGAAAGGGTTTCACGTGTAAGTGTGCAGAATCTAAATTCAGAAAACATAAAATAAAATGGTTGGAAGAGTGGAAATGAGGTTGGAAAAAGTAACGGCGTGGCGTCTACAGACTGAATACCATGTGCGAAAAACTTGTTCCTGCCTAAACAACGTTATTTTCCAGTGATATTGTGTTAAAGTTTTTTATTTTAAGTAGGAGAAAAAGAGGATGGCAGAATCTATTAAAAAGAAAAAAAAAAGTTAGAAGAGGGAAATAAGGGTGAAAAAAGGTAAAAGCGTCCACAGACCGAAGATTTATGGGCCAGAAACTAATTTTTGATTAAGTTCAACAAATTATTTTTCATTGAATAGTTATTTGTGAAATTTTTTTTAAGTAGGAGGGAAAAATGAGGGGAGAATGTAATTTAAAATTAAATGAGTGGTGTAGCGGAAATAAGGCCAAAATAAGTGAGAAAATGTTTTTACAGACTAGGGATTTGACGCATCTGGCTATCAGGTAAATTAAATTCAAAATTTAAGACTCTGTTCTGAAATATGTCTAGATATGCAACCGGTAATACCAAGGCTATATATTTTTTCATTTTTTTCTCTTGGGTTTCCCTTTACACCACTGCCCTGGTATCTTCCAAGGTACATAGTATCATATGCCTCCAAAATTTTATAGATCTGCTCATCTTTGATATGCCAAATACAGTTACAAGTTTCAAGTTTTTTTAAAAGAATTTTGAATGAAAAAGATTATTTTTCAGTGACATAATTGTCCAGTTTTTTCTTTGACAGAGGAGAAAGGGAGAGGTGAATCTAATTTTTTTTAAATAAAAATAAGTGTAAGAGTAGAAATGAGGGCCAAAACAAAACAGGATATTTGCAGTATGAGGATTCATGGGAAAGACAGACAGATGAAGAAGGATTGTTTTTTCAAAATCCTATTAATCTGCATTATTTTCTTATTAAGAAGCTGAGGCTGAAAATAAAAATAATATACGTAACTGTGGCCAAAGAAATTAGCATACTCATATTTCAGATCAATAAGTATCCAGGTAGTATATGCGTATGGTTTGTAGGTTCATCATATTTCGTATCTGTGCATACAAGATGTTCCCAATTACAAAAATGAACCATCAAAAAAATAATGAAAAAATTTATACATTCATTTTTAGCTTTACAATAAAAAAAACTCTAGAACAGCAATGCTTTGCAACAAAACCCGGTTTTCTAGGTATTTATATCGATAGTGATCGATATTTATGTCAATAGTTATCGATTTATCAATGTTTCATTACTAGTTTCAGGTTAAGACATGACAAAAAACTATCCATAATTATCTTTATCTTTAACAAAAATATCGATATATCGATGTTTTACTGTTAAAAACCTGTTCCATCCCGCTTTTGCGGACAATTCAGTTCGTCTACAAAAACGTGTCGAACAAATTATAGACAACTATTATTCCTAATTCTCGGAATAATAGCTGTCTATATTTTACCTGGTGTATGTTACAAAATTCAAATTTTTCAGAAGAGTGAAAAAACTTGATAAGTTTTGAAAAAATACGTGTACAGGTATGGAGTATTTAGGTTTTTATGTTAAACCTGTGTAATCGTTCAGATTATCGTTTGTGTCAGCTTCCAACTGACTCGAGCTAACATTCAACCTACTTTTTTATTATCTTCATACTCAACATTACAAATACTATTCAGTCAAACTAATAGTGTATATGAGAATAATACTGCTTTCATGTACCCAAAATGGTCAAAAAAAAATAAGTTACCATAAGTGTAATGGAACATACATCGATCCCAAGGAAATGTAAATATGTCACAGAGATAAATGCTATTTTGCGATTGATTTCGAAACTACTTAGAAAACCTTACATTTGCTTCTAATATATCAACGTGTGGGTAACACTGAGTAAAATCAGTACGACCAAAAGCAGTATTTCGAAAAATTTGTAACAAATACAGACTTCGTGATGTTGTAGGTATGTTGCTTCAGCTAGCAGGAAAATAGAAAAAACTAAAAATAGTCACACTTCGCAGCCCATCATGGTAGAAACACATTGTATCGGTGAAGTCTTTTTATGATTTATTGAAAGGCCCACCCAAACATATTTCAGTCAAAACATTTTTTGTAACCATTCGTTCAGTTTCAACCAACGACGCACACAGTAGGTAAGTTAAACTGATTACAAAATAATTACTCCATTTCGATCAACAGGTTACCTAGTTAAACGCCTATTATTCTACTAACTAAGAAGTCGAACGTTTTCATAACCAACCGATCGAAACAGTATTTGCTCGTCATTTTCAAAGTACAAAGTACAGAGATGAAAAATGAAAAATATAATTATTTATAAAATCTTATTAGAGTCTCAAAATACGAGCGAATGAAGTGAGAAGTTACTTCCGTCTATATTCGCAGTCTTTTCTCTTCAATATCATACGAAAAACTTTTTATTATTTAATTTCTACGTTCCCCCTCTGTTTGCACACAATAAAAATAATATAACAGAATTCAAACTCGTAAAAAGTTTTCTATTATTGTATTATTATTGCTATTTTTTTGTACACAGTTCATTCTTTTCTTACTCTTCAGACTTTCCGAATGAATGTGGAAATTCGTGTGTATTTCAACGGCGAAGGAACAGAAATTTTTCTATAAAAACGAACAGTGTTTCTTTTGACTGACGGAAGGGAAGTAAAAACGATGAAATGAGGATATACATGCGAAAAGTTTTTTGTTATGCAGAATTTTTCATAAGATGATGGTTGAGGAAAAATGAAAAGCAGAAGGAAAAACATGATGTTTCAACGAAATGAGATCAATTTTTTGTTGTAGAACTTAGGTGGAAAATTCAAATTTGGGAACCGGAAAGTACTCGCGCAGTCAGTTTTTAACCAACCCTCCTGGACATAGGAAAATATCGAGATGGAAAAAGGTCAGGGCTTGATAAGTTGCGTACCTACTTCCCACAGAAATGAAAACCGTTTAGGTACCTCCCTAATAAATTGATCATATCTTAGGATCATATTTTGCTAAAACTTTAATTATTTGTTTTACGCAACACACACGGTTTCCCTGTTTTATGGAAATTTGATAATTTAGAACATTAGACCAAATGTACATCCAGTTTAATAATAATTTCATGTATAGTTAAAATCCAACACAACATAAATCAACAAATCTGTTCGAAATTAAATATATTTTATCTGACAAGTGTAGGATGCGACCATCCCCTAAAATTCAAAATTCAAACCTTTTCGTCTATTTTTCCCCAATAATAAAGTTAAATTCACGCACTCTAAAACGCCGTGAGCGTCTTCGGCTAGGCTAAACTCTTAGCCTAGCCACGTAGCCTAAACATTTTTTCCCTCCCTGTTAAACTTTCGATCTTTTCATTACCACCATTTTATTACTAATGGTGGTAATGACACTATACAACCTCGGTTGTCGGAAAATCCTCTGCCATTTTGTTCTGAATTATATTTTTTTTCCTGTACTCTATAATATTACTATGAATTCTGTAGATTTCATCCTCCGTTTTGTCGTCGACCATCGAGGTCGATTTATTTTTTCGTCTACATTTTTATAAAGATGAACTTTTAATACATTTTTATTTTTTTTTTTTAATAATGGTTTAATTTTATATTCGCGGGCATCGGGCCCGCTCGAGGCAATCAATTGAGGTAAATTCAGGCTACTCTTTTTGAAAAAGACGCCTTCTCGGACACTCAGCTATGAGGTAAATTTCTTTTAATTCACCTTTTTTTTCTTCCCTGTTGCATGGTATAAAGCGGGTCAATCGATCACCTGGCTAGCTGAGCAGGTCTTGGGGCCCTTAACTCGCATCTTCACCGAATTCTGTTGGTGTAGATGCTCGTGGAACACTCAATTGAGTGATTTTTTATTTCATGGGAAATTATGTAGGGCTATGTATTGGGTTGGATTGAACCACCCAGGGTCGCATACCACACAAGAGTAACATACTAATACAAAAATTTGGTTTTTAGAAAATTGAACTTATTCTAATAGTCAGGACCAGCAATATCAGTATGAAATTGACAATGGAGCAACCTTAAGTTTCTTGATTGGAGAGAAAATTCTTGCATAGATTGCATGAAATGGGAACACATAAGTACCTGAAGAGTATCAGAAAAGTTTAAACTTTCATCAGTAATGTGGAAAATTGGAACTCAGAAGGAGATAGAACTTTTTGAACTAGTACAGTCTGATTTTTAAATCTGAAGTTCCGTTCTCGTTTGAAAATTATATAAGACTCCAAAACAAAGTCCAAAACTCAGAGGAACACAAATCAGTGCGTGAGTTTTCTCTGTTTAGGTTCAACAAATAGTTTTATTGTAGGGGCTTACCCACTCTTTACTCTTTTTGTAAAATATGAAGGTAAAGTACCTACCCGCCACTGTTTTAACAAAAGAAAACGAGATCACACTATTTTATACAGAGAGTTGCACTGGAGAATAAATTTTTTTATTCTTCATTATCCCAATTTGAGGTACTGGTGTTGTCTTAGCTGGTTGAGCTTAATATCCAGGTTTCCAGTTTTACTCCACATTTATTACTAAAAAATTTGGAGAATTGTGTTTAAATAGGTTCCCTATTCTAATAGAGCATAAACTGGAAATCCAATGGTAACGAAATATTGGTAGAATTTTAAAATAGAACAAAATCAACGTCTGTTCCAAAGTTTATGATTAAAAATATACCTAAATCCACCCCTAAGTTGTTTCTCGAGATCAATTTCAATGAGTACCTAGATTTACATGGAAAACTGAGGTAACTAATTGAAAAATTTTCATCAGAAATCAAAAATTTTTCTGGTGAACCTGCACGCACCCACTACCTCTGTCCTGGTTTGAAATTTCGTAATTATGGTAAGACTATGTATTAACAGTGTATGCAGTATAAGAACTGAAATAGAACTGTAACAGAACTTTAACTGAAACTGAACTGAGATTGATCTGGATGAACACTAAGATTTTTGATTGTAAACATCTTAGAGCTTGGTTTACGGTGGAGCCTAAATAAGAATTTCAATCGTCAGATTCGCGTAAATGTAACTCTTAAAATAATTATAATTCTCATTGTAGTTGTGCGATTGTATTATTATGTTTACCTATCAATCCTTCGTGGGCATAGCCAGTGTAGCCCCAGCAAAACTTAAACCTCTTTTTTTAATTTTTACGGTCAGTTCTTCAAGTGGATTAATTTTGGAAGTAGAAAAAGATTTAACCCAAAAATATTATGTTATTGGTTATTCATTACTCAAAATGTCCTTTAATTGGTTGCCAAATATTCCCAGACTTGTGAAATTTTGTATAGATTTATTGCCTTTGAAATTTCTAACTGTTCATTTATCAACGAATAGCGCAATTACAATTAATGAAATAAAATCCTAATCTGTCGATATATCTTTATATTTTGAATCTCTAGAATAATTTTCCTCTTCCTCTTGAATTTGCCTGATATTTCTTTATCAGTTTTAATTTTGAAAGTTCCAGACTGCTGTTTTTCGAGTATGTAAATTTTTCCCATGATTGTCAAATTATTTTTTATATGAAGATTTTGATGAGTAATCATTACCGGGTGTGTATTATGTTTTAGTTTGAGTGAGAGTAATAGGAGCCTATCAGAAGTCAGGTAGTTGTATTATATTAATCCCTACTTTTTGATTCGACATGATTTCCATTCTCATAATTTTATACAAGGTGAAATTTTTTTTATATTTTAAAAAGTTTTTTGTTTGGTTAATTTTGATTTCATAAAAGCTTTAGTTTCTTAAATAATTATTATGTACTTTAACCGTAGGGTAGTGAAAACTGAAAAAAATTCCCAGTATACTAAATTATGTAGTAATTTTATATCGGTACTACAAATAATGTAGGCTTACCTATGCAAAGGTGATGGACCTATAGTAGGTACTAAGAAATTTTTTTTTTTGAAATAAATTAAATTTTTTTGATTCAATTGAGATGATCAGAAAATTGAACCGTTTTGTTATTTATTATAATACCTAACATTATATTGCAGTCACTAATGAGACGAATAAATGTGACGTAATTCATGAACTAACATCTGAGAGCGCTAAAATCGAGTTTGATTGTTATCAGTTATTCCTTATAAAGGTTTTTTTTTTTCAATTCAACTATCTTTGCGTGTCTTCAATCGTCGTTATGGCAGAGTGTTAGAGATATGACTCTGAAGCTGCAGGTTATTGAGTTCGAATCCCCATAGTAGAGGATTTTTTTTTTTATAAAAGTTCATTTTTGAGTTTTGGATACGAGTGATAGGAAGAGTTTTACTTGTCTTATTAAAAAGTATTTTCAAAATTTCATTTTTTCTAACTTGTTCTGACTGAATAGAATGCAGTCGATACACTATAATTATATTGAGGAACTCATCTCACCACCGAGTGCAAAATTGAGCATAATCTCAAAAGTCGACTTAAGGAATAACTACTCCGTCGTAAAGCGTGACTTACGGTGTAATATCCCCCCTCTGATCGACGTAATAAATACGAAACCAAATATTTATCTGGCACAGGATGTATTATAAAATGTTGAAATCAGATTTGTACCCTCAGTCTTCGGCTGAACACGAAAAACATTAATTCGCAGTTTGGGGCATCGTGTATGCACAAAATGTTCATTCTACGAAATCGACATCGAAAGGACGAATTAATCTATTTATAGCTGCTAGAAACGTTATCTTTTGCCAATATCTGCGATGGAATGTGTTCATTTGTTGATTCGGTGGTGTCAGGTCTATAAGTACAGTACCTGGCCTAAACGATGCCTTTTCTTGGCAACCAACAACTGCGAACTAATCGAACAGCAGTACTGCGTCTCGATGATAAATTTTTCAATTACTACAACTTTATTTCGTATTTCCTCGAGTCGATTCAAAAGCCGTCGGAATAGCTATAAGGTGTAAAATAATACAAAAACTTAAATTTATTATTTTAGTTGTTCGTTCGTCGGTGCCTATACTGTATAGGTACTTGGGAAACGTTCATTTGCGTTAAATTATACGATTAAGTTATAGAAATAAACTGAGAAACGGTTTTTCAATGTAATCGTTCGTCGATAAATATTTCATTTTATCATTCGAAAGTGAGGCAGTACACGCAAGAAAGTACCATTATGTGGTAAATAAGAGTTGACACACGCATATACATACCTATATAACAAAGACAATTTTGCCAGTTTATTTGTGTTAGTAATAGAACTCTATTTTTCTTCTTTCCCATTGTCACTTTCACTTCTTCGCTGATAAAATTCTTCTAATATTGGTCCTCTCTCATAAATTTGTAGTTTCAGCTGTAATTATGGTAGGAGAAATTTCTTCTTTTTATTATTTTTTTTTATTATTTTTCTCCTCCAATATCCGGCGAACTACTATCTTGCGATCTTATTCTAGTTTTTTCTTGATTTTGACCGATTGATGAGGCAAGTGTTAGGTAATTATTATAATTTCTTATGAATAACTACGGATGAACTATATGGAAAAAGTGATATGATTCATATTCATCGGCCTTGAGAGAAGAACTGCTTTTGTTTCAGTTGCTACTATTTTCAAATTTTATTACTGATTCTGTCTCTTTTGTTTTATTAATAGATACCGATAGTTGTATCTCTCTATGGTACCTATTTATTCGGGGACTTGAAGGTGATGAATTCCTCTTTCCGATTACAATAGTTTTCTATTCTTTTCTTACCCATTTAGTCCGATAATTTATCTATTTTTCTCTCTCTCTAAATGGTTAATTGGCAACTTTTTTTCCTAAATTTCTCCTAACTAAAGAATTTCTGTTGTCCTTGTTCCCAATTGCAAATTTTCAAAAAATCTGGTGGTGATGGCAGAATCTTACTGGAGAATATAGGTATATAATTCGATGTTTTGGCAATTTTTCTTGCTTGTTTGTGTTTTCTTCAAAGAGTTAAAGATAGTGAAGCTAAAGTGCTTTTAATTTTCCCAAATTTTTCTCAGTTAACTAAAGTTGGAAGTACTGTATTCGAGTTTTTAAAGTCTTCACAGCAGGCTCCAAGAGGCTGTAGTTAAAATTTGTCCGTTGAAGTACTACAAAAATTTGAAACTAGCATAAGTATTTTGCGTTTGTGAAGTATATTCGAATCCGTTACCATATAAAATTTTTTTAATAGTCAGTTAAAGATAATTTTTTTAAAATAATTTCTCTCCTATTAAATGGAGAAATAATTATTTTTGGTGAAAATTTTCGAAATAGAAATTTTTTGACTTCAAAAAGTTTTTGGTAGGTAGGCGAGTTTCATGATTTATTATCAAAAGTTTGGATATTTTACAAAACCTATTGTAATATCCGTCAATTGTGGTTATGATGGCTCTGAAAAATTCTGAAGTTTCTTAATCAATTCCAAAACCTTATTTTTTTTAAATATCGATTCTACTGGTGAATTTCTTGGTCAATCGTCTGCAGAAAACGTATTCATCGGAAAACTACAGTCATTTGAGGAAGGTAAATTCAAGAATACCTAAGGATCAAGATACTTTGGTCATTTGGTAATACAAGAAATAATACTAATCGACTGTGGTAAAATAGTTTGCTATTTTAAGCTGATAATAAGGTAAGAGTTGTAATTACAATAGTTTTTGGTTCAGTAAAATTTGGTTTTAATGGTGCATTGTGAATTTTTTATCTTGATTAATTAATATTTTAATTATAGGTTGAGGTGTTGACCAGAATGAGTATATTGGAGGATGTGAAGTGGGATGTGAGGATGTAGTAGAATAAAACAAATTTTACTTGGTTACAGCAGCTCGTTGGAGTAGGAAAACCTGCGGGGGACTGCAGAGTCTCATGTTTTGGTTCATCCGGACACTCGAAAAATAAATATATTTTTTGTTTTACAAAATTTTGTTCGTATGTTTGGGCTATTAAAAAAATATATTGGTTCTGATGCGAGTGAATTTTTTATAAGTGAAGCCACCCCTATTCGGATACCGCAATTACTTCTATCCAAATTTAGGATTGTCCAACATAGCAGAAGCAAACTACGTTCTTGCAGTGCCCACCTAGACTTCGTGTAGCCGAGAGAATCTCCTTTAATGGTAGCTGTACCAATAAGACGGCATTGTTTTACCAGAAAAAATATCATATGTTCAAAAAAATTGTAAATAATTTCCAGCAAAGTTGGCTTATCAAGCCCTCAAACGATGTTTACCACTTTCAGTTCTGTCTTCATAATTACCTGTTTGTTTGGGTTGTGGTCTGTGTTCTAAACATGTGATGGGCTATGGCTACGAACATATTTCAGGCAAATTTGAACGAAAAAAATTCCCAAATGATTGAAATGAGATCCTCTCACTGATATAGCTAAAGTACCTATATACCTACCTAGTTATAAACAAACAAACAAACGAACGAAAAAAAAACAAAATTTGGACAAGTCTCTGTTTTTATAATCCGATGTCGATGAGCTCATTACTTCGAGGTTTTTTACTGATGTGCAAACGTATCGTCACTCTCTTTCGTAGTGGCTCATGAAGGTACCAACCCCCACCACATGTCAGATTCTGATTGATCGGCACGGTTTCCAGTTTTTTGCTCTAAAAGCCAATCTATTTCGTTCGTATTATTATTATTCATCTTCGTTCCGGTCCAAAAATACTTTGCGAGATAGCAAACTTCATTATTGCCAAAAGCAGCGCGGTGATTCTCAAGGAGGTTGGTTCTATATTTTTTCCAGTGTCTATATTTTGGGTTCTGTAACATAATTATATCAGGTGTGTGGCAACACGTTCGTTCAAAGTCCACACTCGAGGAGCCATAGTTACGAGTAGGTATGTGTTATTTTTTATTCATTTTATTCGTTTTAATAGGGCTGGCTTCAGTGCAGCTCCGATGAAATGTGTGTCATTATCTCACTGTGAAATCTCGCCTTGGTTGTTTTATTTATTTTGGTTGTTAAGTACTGTTGGACTCTGGGGGCTTGGAGTCCATTGTAGTATGAAGTAGACGATTAATTAATTAAACACCGGAGAGTAAATAAAATAGAAAAACACAAGTACCGCACTAATAAAAGAATTTAATTAAGAGAGAGATAATCACATGTATGGACACAACTCAACAACTGAACAACTAGACGACGCAACTGAATAGGAACTGGAGAATGACGATACAGTGTTACCAACTAGTGATTGAACAATAATTAATGTACCGACAAGTACCTATAGTTGAGTATAATTATGTAGTAAAATGGCATACGATGCGAATAGAACAAGCACCTACCGGAGTATCAGCAGGTGTTCGGACATTTACCAACATTAATTAATATAAATTAAAAGTTGACGGTAAAATAGAAATACCCAGTGGTGTACCTAACGGGTTGGCTTGAGGGGCTGAGGATCCCCTGAAGACTAAAAACGAAGAACAAAAAAAAAATAATTCAATAAACGAAAACCTAAGAAGTTTAAATGGTGTTCTAATCTTCTAATCTTCCGTGACGATCAGTACGTTCCACCACTCCCACATTTCTCCAAAATGAATCTTCTAAATAGACTAATCGTACGGTTACCTATTCAAATCTCTTCAATCTCTGTATTATATTTTCATTATTATAATTATTCATATTATAATATCAATATCAACTTGGCTTATATCAGTGTAATTGAAAGGGAGTGTGGTGCGTTCGGACAGGGAGAAGAGGGTATTGAGAGTCAAAGCAAGCGGAAATTTAATGCTTGTACGAACTCTTTGCAGCCCCCTCCCCAGAATGATCCTGTGTACGTGCCTAAAAGTGATATTAATTTTATCAACCAAGTATGAGAAAAACAGAATAATTATACGCACGATGTGCAGTCTTTTATGATGCAACAACAAACAGAAGAAAAATGAAAACGAGGCACGACGTGGCAGTGTAGCCACTTATATAGAACGAAAGTTATCCTAACAGCAGGTCTGATGAATTTACTTGACAGTGCATCTAAAACGAATATAGTCGGACAACACTATGTGATTTGGTTGCCTCCACCAAAGTACAGACCACTCTTTTTAATGGTCTGTTTAGTTGTAATCTAGATCCACCGTTAGGTGTTTGAAGAAGAAAAGCAGATGGTAACACAATCTAATGGAACTGTGAGGTTGTTATCACATGTAGAAATAAAAGTCAGTTATCATAATGTGGGAGCTGAAAAATTTACTAGAAATGCAGCGGAAACGTAACGTGTAGGATGAATGAAATGCGAAGAAAGGTGGGGCGTATTCTTACTCGTCGGTATGTGGGGGTGCAAGTGTGTGGGTGAGCTTGTCTACGGGTTAGTTGACGGATGAACTAATATACCATTGGATCCGGTACTGCTGGCAAACGATTAAAATTCGTTTCGCCATACGTATTCCATTATTCGGCGAATTTCCCAGGAATGCGACGTATCAACCCAAAAAGTAATATAAATATTGGCGAAAAATAACTTCGCCGAAATTTTCGCAGAAAAAAACCAAAACTTTCAGACGTCGGCATGAATCGACTCAACAATATAATTTCAAGTTCATTCCAAGTTATTCGTATGAGAGAAGTATGACGTACAAATTTAGAAGAGCGTATTCTTCTAGATTATGAAAATAATTCGCATTCCAACCAGTCAATATCGATCGCAACAAATTCATTTCGAAGGCAGACGCAATTATTTCAAATAGCATTCTTTACGGATGAATTTAAAATTTTGTGGTTTTTTTCTTATGGGCGAAGGAAAGCGATATTTTAGCCTTATATTTTGGAACAGAATTCTTATTGTACAACGCGGAATAATTATTTATCCAGTGCATAACGTACAACAGTCTTCAGTTACACGAAATTCCTTTTGACAATATTGTTGAGTTGGCGTTGAGTACGTGGTGTACGTATAACTGTGAGGGTGAAGGTGGCGGTATCAAAGAATCAAAAAGACAACCTGTAATTGCGGTGTGCGAGGGAGGTACCGAATATAGTAAATAAAAATACTTCCTTTCATTTTTTGCTGTTATAATTTCACATCTTTTAGAATAAGAAAAGGTTCAAGAAAAAGCCACATAGGTCTTACTTCCGCAGTAAAATTAAATTCCTTCTTTTATCGCATAAATATTGTTTCTTATTTTACCGGCATTTCAACAGTTGAGGACCTTATATCAAACGTACAGTACCCAATCTACTCAACGCTTCATGTTTACTTAAAATTAAACACGTCATTCTAAATTAAAAAGTCCGTTTAAAATCAAATAAGCTAATATTTTATCGAAGTAAAGTATCATACTGATGATCAGCGTACCAAACTTGAACGTAAAAAATTCACCTTGCCTGAATTATCCGTACCACCAACGTCAGTGTTCAACTCAATGATGGAGCACCCTCGTATTTCTCGATCAAAGAGCAAATTGTCGCATCTATTGTAGAAAATGACGACACACATAAAACTTCCAAATAGTTCAAACTTTCATCAATATAACGGAAAATAAAAAGCCAAAAGAGGAGGCAATTCCTCGAGCAAGTACAGTTTGATTTTTTTACAAATCTGGTATTTGGTTCTCACCATGAAAATGATACCAAAACCTGAAACATGCCTCGAAAATCGAAGGAAAAAAACTCAATTCGTATGTTTTCTCTGTTTACGATGAACAGTTTTATTTTTGGGTCTTCCCCATTTTTTACTCTTTTCGTAAAACCTGAGTGTAAAATACACTTTAACTTTTTTACCAAAACAAAATATGATGACCCTGTTTCACACTGAGTTGCATTGAAAAATAAATTTTCAACCCCTATAATTGCCAAATTAATCATCTTCCACATCTGAACGAACAACACGAATTTTAGTCGTTTTAGAAAAATGAATACATCGACATTAATTAGGAAAAGTCATGAAATATGGCAACATTTTAATTGGCCAAAATAGATCCATTCGAAGCATAACAGAAGCTATAAGAGCTTTCAACATAGACTGAGTAGAAGGTAAAAGAAAGAAGTGAAATGTGGAAGAGTTCAAAGGCCGAAAATTAGAAATTTTATAACTAGAGCTTTGAGTGAATATTTTGGGATTGGAAGAAGATTCAGCCTCCAAAGTACTATACTGTTGGTTGTTTATTTGTCACAGCATTTCATTATTAGTCATCAAATATTCCGAAGCATGTAAAAATTTATATGGTGTACATTTATTGCCTTTGAAATTCTTAAATGTCAACATATCATAAAATAGTGCAACTACAATATAATAAAATCCTTATCTGGTGGTAGGTGTTTCTTTATATTTTGAATCTTGAAAGTAATTTTGCTAATGTAAGTTGTTAAGTATATCCTTACCGATTTTGGTTTTGCAAGGTCTAGACTGCTATTTTGCAAACTTGTGAATTTTTCCCATGTTGTCAATTTATATTTCATTGAATTTTAATAGTCTTTAAGGGTTGTGTATTGTGTTTCATTTGGAGTAGGGTTAGTATAGCAACCAATCAGAAGTCAAGTAGGCGTATTATATTAATCCCTCTTTTTTAACTGAACAAGATGTCTAATTTTTTGTATCCATGTACTAGGTGGAAAGAGTTTATGTTTTGAAAATTTTTGTTCGAAAGATCTTGATTTTTTTAAACTTTTAGTTTCTTTATAATAATGATTAATTATGATGATGATGATGATGATGATGATGATGATGATGATGATGATGATGATGATGATGATGATGATGATGATGATGATGATGATGATGATGATGATGATGATGATGATGATGATGATGATGATGATGATGATGATGATGATGATGATGATGATGATGATGATGATGATGATGATGATGATGATGACGACTACCAACTGTGTACGTCTAGTATTGTATTTGTGTAAGTTCTCGAACAGTTCTCTTAGAGAATAATAGGTATCTAAATTGACGTATAAAATGGCATACAATTTATGCCACCCGAATGCAATAGACTTGCAATTTGTTTACGAAAGTTGTTTAAATAATTATATGATAAAACTCATTTATCGTTTGATTATTTGTGATAGGAAAATGCTTAGTCATTTTCGTGACAAATACCGGACTGGTAAAACCGGGTGTTTTCGGAAGTATAGTTCTCCTACAGCATGTTGAACCACTTTCGTCATATTTTTGTTTTCAATCGTATTCCTTAGCCTATGAGAGGGGTGGAAAATATAACGTCACTACAAACTTACCATTAGAATAATTGTGGGGTTTCCCATTAATGTAATGATATTTTACCTTGCATACGGCAGTGGGTAAGAAACAGAGAAAAAGTAAAAAGCGTTCTAAAGGTACGTCTATCTCCCCTACGTTTGAAAAGTTGTGAAAAAACAGAAGCTGCTCTATAGTCCTAATGAAAACCAAAATTGTTTGATCGGTAGATACGACCAGTTTTCAATGAAAAGATCGATAGGTATCATTGTGTACTATTTCACATTTCCATATTCGAACAGAAAACCAAATTCATGCAAATTTGTCATGTTTTATTGAACCAGTGGTAACCAGTCTCATTGAGGCGTGCAAAAACACGTTTTTAGTCGTCTGCATTGCAGATGAAAAAACTTTTTTTCCAAAACAAATAATTCTCCAGCTATATACTTGTGTCAAACATTAAAATTTGCTAATCCCTCTTCACATTTTATTCCGGCCATATACAGCGACAACAATCGGGTCTTAAAAAAAGCGAACATAAATAATACCTAAACGATTTTCAAATGATAATTGTCAATTTTGACAGTTGTTATGGGAGATTCGCCCTTTAAAGAGCGATTCGTTTCTACTTATTAATGCAACACTTTTCATTTGTTGTGATGACCCTCAAACGATACGCTCGGTCCTAATAATTTATTGCGATAGGCCTAATGTCAGTTGGGTTGAAAAGAGAATGATACGAAAAAGTATTTTGATTACATAAACGAACCGTTCAAACGGCTTATTTTACCTCCCGAATGAATGTCAAATAATTTTGATGAGCATGCTGTCAGTTGCAATCGTTAGATAGGTGTCTTCATTTAAAGTCATATAGTTGTCATGTAATTCCTCCAGAAGTGGCACAAGTCATGAAAACTTCAATAAAATATTTCTTAACACCAAATGCTGACGTTTTCGACACATCAATTGGGACTGCATCTAATATTACAATAAAAACGGTTTCAAAAAAAAAAAATTGGGGACATTTCAAAGTCCGCAACCCATACTAATTGTGCATTGCACGTTAAACGAACTTTATTGTCTGTATGCACTCATACAGACGATGCGTTTCTATGTTTATCGTGAGTCGGTAAACTGAGGCAAGTGAGTATGTAATAATTACATACTCACTGACAGTATACGTGCTGCGGTCTGTATAAGGTACCACCTCACCTTTGGATGATTGCCCCAGTTAGGAAGTACGCTTAGTGTATGGTAAGGCATCTTAAACCGGCTGGCTACCAGTACCGAGAAATAATTTGGTTGCCCCGCAGGTAAACCACTATCTCCCTCTTAGATTCCATGAACCCCGTGTAGGTAGCATCTACCTACACCAAACAAGCCACAGTTGTGACCTTGATGTTGCTACAGTGGTTCAGGCGTGAAAACGCTCGACAAGAGAGAAATTGCTCTGCTGATAAGTGCGGCTTGGACGCAACTTTTTAATTGGCTAGAAATAGCTGATGTGACTTAGGTGACTATTAGTCGACTAAGGAGTGGGAAATTTACCCCTATACCAAATAAATGTTGCCCATAACTGGATGTGTCAACAAAATCTCGATAGAACACGCATAAAACATCTGCTAGATAGGAAATAATCCTACAATAATTTCTGCTACAAATTCGGTTAAGCTGGATTTCCAAAAATTAAGAAACGGAAAATTAATAAGAAAAATAATACTGAAAAACGACGATACTAAAATGCCTGGAACTTCAAACAAAAATCCAGAGGTAAAAGAATGTAGGTTACTGGCTGAAAAACAAGCTCAGATAGAAAAAGAGCTATTCAATCAATATATGAAAGAAATTGTAGCCAAGGCAATATCGGAATATGATAAAAAGAAAATTGAGGAAAATGCCAAAAATACACTCAAAAAATGGATCCAACTACCAGAGTTTCTCCCAAAAGATGTAGAAACCTGGTTTATACAACTGACCGGCTGTTTCCCACTCGAGGATATTCCTCGAGAGCATAGATACAGGCAATTATGTGGAAACATGCCTGCACAAATAATAAAATCAAATAAAAAATGCAATAAAACTCCTGTCATATGGACAGAAGAAGCCAATTTAGCATTTGACAAAGTCAAAAATATGCTGGCTAACGCGATATTATTAGCTCACCCAGATGACAGTCTGCCTTTATGCATAGCAACAGACTTTGCAATTGGTGAAACATTGTACCAAATTGAAAATGATCAAAACCAGCCTTTAGCATTTTTCTTGAGGAAACTATCAATGGCTGAGAAAAATTATAGCACGTACGACAGGGAGCTATTGGCGATAAATGCTGCAATCAGGCACTTTAGGCATAATTTAGAAGGTAGAACTTTTACTGTGTATACAGACCACCTACCTATCACACATGCATTCCTGCAGAGAGCAGAACATGCATCGCCAAGGCAAATGAGACACTTAGAATTCATAGGCCAATTTAGAACAGACATCAGATATATAAAAGGGGAATTAAATACACCCGCTGATGCTCTGAGCCGAATAGAATCCGTCTCAGTGCCATCTCAGTTGCCCTATGCTGAAATAGCCATTGAACAGCTAGGGGATGAAGAATTATTAAAATTGATATCTTCAGACAAATCAAGTCTACAACTGAGACAAAAAAGACTCCCTGGCACAAAAATCATGTTAACATGTGATGTGTCCCAAGGTCAAAAATGACCCTACATTCCACAAAAATATAGAAAAATGGCGTTCGACAGTATTCACAATTTATCACACACTGGACCTAGGAGTACGACTAAATTAATGACCTCGAACTTTGTATGGCCCAATATAAAAAAAGATTGCAACAACTGGGCCCGTGCTTGTCTAAATTGCCAGAAATCTAAAATTGGCAGACACACAAAATGGAAACTTGGGAAATTTAGACATACTGACAGATTTAAACACATTCACATGGACTTAGTTGGTCCATTACCACCTTCTCATGGCTATAAGCATCTGTTAACCATTATAGACCAAGCTACATGCTGGCCCAAAGCTATCCCACTTACAAAAATGTCAGCCCCAATAGTGGCTACAGAAATATATTCAACGTGGATTGCTAGATATGGTGTGCCCCAAGGCATAACAACAGACCAAGGTCGACAATTCAAAAGCCAAATATTCAACGAGCTAATAAAGACCTTGGGTGCTAAATACTGGTCCACCACCACTTACCACCCACAAACTAATGGGAAAGTGGAATGGTGGCATAGGGCTCTAAAAGCCTCAATTATGGCACACGACACTAAAAGATGGATTGATAGGCAACCAACCATCTTATTAGGCCTCCGATCAGCCTTGCAAATAGATAATGGACAATCAGCTGCCCAATTAGCACTCGGTGAGGAATTGCGCTTACCAGGGGACTTTTTCTACAAAACCAAAGAAATCAATCCCGAAACATTAGTACAAAATATAAAAGATGACGCAAGTCAATTTTTAAAACAAGCTGCAACTCATGGCAAACCTAAAACCTATGTCTCAAGACACTTAGAAACAACTACGCACGTGTTCTTACGAGAAGAAGGGATGAAAAAGGCTTTGCAGAAACCCTACACCGGTCCCTATAAATTAGTGGATAGAACAGAAAAAACGTTCACCCTACTCATAGCCGATAAAGAGAAAAAAGTCTCAATAGATCGTGTCAAACCTGCATTCTTAATAGCAGATGATAAAGTCAATGTCTTAAAAAATTGCAAGGAAAATAAAATAGACACTGACATAAACATAGTCAAAAATTCACAAGAAATTGTCAAACAAAATACCGACATCCAAAAGCTACAAACATAGCCAGAAATAGTACAAGAAACACATAGCGATGTACCCAAACAAAATTTGGAAAAAACGGCTGAAAACCAAACCCAAAAAATTTGTCAAATTTGATGACAATGTACGAAAATATTACTACGATCTAAAAGAGCCTATAAAACCTAATAAAAGAGGCAGGCCTAAAGGTAGTTACAAAAAATGAAATCAAATTCCTAGTCGTAGATCGAAAAGGTTAGCTCAACACCAAAATAGCTAAACCAAAAACACGATCACAAATACAAAATTCACTCATACAAAAACCACCAAATTCCCAAACCTTAGAAAAATAAATGGATATAAAAAAGCAAAATAAAAATTTATTCACCATTAACTCCTGCATCAAAATATAGCAGAAGGTTAAACAAAAATAAAAACATAAAAAATGGTCATAAAAATCAAAAATAAAATCTTCAGCCTCCAGGATTCGAACCTAGACACAGAGAAGAAAAATGCAAAAATAAATTAGCTCAAAAATAAAACATCTATCGTGAAATTCAAAATAAATTCACGTGTGTTTTTATAAAAACAGAAATCAGCTGACAAACAATGAGAAACGGTGCAACTGCAATGACACACATCCTTATCACAGAACATACCACAACGTACATTGCGATAAGGATATCGCACCACCGTTCCTTATCGCATTGACCTATATAAAAGAATAAAGTTCATTCACACGAATAAGTTGACCCACATAAAAACTTGTGGTAATTTAAATCAACAAATTTTGCTCGTATTAACTTCTACGTGGGAATTTCTTAATGGTGGGAAAATACTAAATCTTTTATTCTGAGATGAATTATGATAAACTTGACGACAAATTCATACCAAATGAAACAGCCAAGAGCAATACACAAATCATTCGTTTGTCGATTACACTCCGAGCAACATCGCATTCTAATTTCATGTAATTTGTTCAATTCGAACACCTATTTCTGTTCCCAAATCTCTTTTGAAAAATTTCCAACATTTTTCCATTGTCTTAATTGACACCTGCATCTTATAAAAAATGTCTTCCATTAATTCTTCTGAACCTTTGCTCGACAATGAGGAAGCCCTCCTCGCAGAAGAGCAGGAACAGAACAATCGGGAGCATGACATCATGTTTTCCCAACTTTCCTCTTTGGCGAGCAATCTCGCTTTGAATTCCACCCCGAGGCCAGAGGTCAGTTATGTCATAGCTGAAATGACCCAACCTCTTCCTCGCCACCTTCCTATCAGCGAGATCTCGGATGCTTCACGATCCATGATCACCCCATGGACGTGGACCCATCTAGGAGCATTCAGCCTTCTTGCTCCGAAATCACGGTCCATAGACCGGACACCCGAATACAACCTTTCGTCCAACAAAGGAATTCCATTCCCAATGTGAATTCCAGAAACTCCACTCAGGCGATTAGGCACAAAAATAAAAAGAAAGGAGCATGATCTCGTGCTAATTATAACCAGCGGAGGATCCTCAATTATAATACGGGGACTTTTACTGGCCATGCCTTAGGCCAAGCCCTCTGCGATATCCTCTTTGGAGGATTTAGGTCTTACAGAGGATGTAATCCCACTGGACAATCTTCAGTCCAACGTCCCCCCAACTTTTAGAGTATGAAGGGACTTAGTCTTTTTGTACAAAAATACGGGGGAGTGGCTGTGGGGACATTTCCCTCTTTGCCTCCCTCAGGGTTAGGCCCTGTGTTGACAGATGGGTCGCAGACCAAAGTCCACAACCCATACTAATAGTGCATTGCACGTAAAACAAACTTTATCGTCTGTATGCACTCATACAGACGATTCGTTTCTATGTTTACCGTGAGTCGGTAAACTGAGACAAGTGAATATGTAATAATTACATACTCACTGACAGTATACGTGCTGCGGTCCGTATAAGGTACCGCCTCGCAGGAAGTACGCTTAGTGTACGGTAAGGTATCTTAAACCGGCTGGCTACTGGTACCGAGAAATAATTCGGTCGCCTCGCACGTATACCACTGTCTCCCTCTTAGGTTCCATGAACCCCGTGTAGGTAGCATCTACCTACACCAAACAAGCCACAAAAAAAAAAACTAACATAATAGCAGCTTCGTTAGAAAAACTACGTTTTTAAAAATAGAAAATTAATTGCTACATATCTAGATTATAATTATTGATGATAGTAGATAATAAATTTTATAACTTTTGATCGAAAATTAAATAATTTAAAACCATTACTTCTTTCAAAATCGAAACAAAAATGCATTTTATGGAAGTACTTACCGAAAAATAAAAATTGTGAAATTGAAAGTACCACATTGACTATCCTCACCAAAACCAATAGGTCAAGTTTTTGGCTTAGAAATAAAGTTCTTTCCAAATTTATTGACTGAGGGACAAAAATTACGACATTTACCCCGGCAACCAGAGAATGGCTCGTACTTATATCTCATTATTATTGTAAAAAAATATGTATTTGGTAGCTACCAATATAATATGTATATGTGTTATCGGTAAAGTATCTAATCCGAATATAATATAAAATTATGCATCAGTTTATATAATGTTGGTCAATTTGTATAATTTTTGTAAGTTTTACATGCGACCTTGTCATTACATATGCAAAATACCCACTAATTTTTTGGGAAAGTATGAATTACCCACTCAACATTCATACACAATATTATATTAATTAATTCAATATCGTATTTATTTTTTTTTTATAAGTTATTATAATGACGAAGGCACTTGCATACACATTAGTTTCTATGATTTTCCTGTTACAAATATGAAATTTAATTATTTTTTTAGCACATATTATTATGAAGATCGTTTCCATGCTAAAGTGTGGAATATTGAGAATAAGGAAGTACAGTTGCGGGAGTTGTCAATATTTTTGTGACTACTTATTTAAACAATTTAGATGAGGATGACCCTAATTCATAACGGATAAACACAACGAAAATTTAAATACAATGATATTGTATATGAATGTACAGTATTTCATATTTTGCTTAAAAATTGATGGGAATTTTACATAATAATCCTGCCATATGTAAAATTTACAAAAATTATACGAACTGATTGGCATTACATAAAATTTCAGTCATTTTATATACTTAGTGATGTCTGGATGAGATATTTTACCTGTAACATATGCCGTGGAAATTATTGCAACAATCAACTGGGTACAACACAAAATGTCTGGTTCTGGCGGAATTCCATTTACTTCTACGTTAATAAAAATTGACTACAACAAATTTGGCTTCTACAAAGTATTAGCTACAACAAACAGATTTTGGTGCTTGGTGAAGCCACAAAATCAGCTACAATAAATTAATTCACCTGTAATTTCTTAATTTCTTTCATACAGCAAACTATTTTTTTAATCCAATCCCAATATTCTTCCATTGGTCACTTTTATACTCCTAAAAACTAACATATGTGTTATTTAATCAGTACACAATTGCATTTGCATGTCTAGTGGGAGTGAAAATTAATGTGCTCATATGTATTTTTAATGATTGGTACTGACCAATTTGCAACCACCGTTATTTTATAGGCCCACATATTCGCTACAAAATGTTTGCAGTAATTGATTTGTTGTATCCAGCTATTAGTTACAACAAACTATGGCTACAACAAACTAATTTTACAATCCCTTGGAATTCGTTGTAACTAATGTCTACTGTATTATATGAATTAAAGATTTTGGTGAAAAAATTTTCCGTTGGTTATGAAATGAAAAATGTACGCACTCCCAACCCTAGGTTGTTTCATGAGACCAATATTAATATATTGCATTTTACAGAAAACCTACTCAAAAATAACCCTAAATAGATATTGTTGGTTAAGCAATGAAGCAAAAATGTTGCAGAAAAGTTAGTTTTAAATTAACCAAAAATAATACGGCTGAATCTAGAATGATATTTACGGTATTTTACCCAACTATTTAGCAAAATGAGTGATTAGTCTTGTTCACACTTGACGAGTTTTTAAGTAAAAACTATATTACTACCTACACCATAGAGCAGTAGTGAAAACCATTATCAACCATTTGGGATTGACTCGGGAATCTCTCACTTTGATAATCAAAATCGATTTAATAATCATCTCTTTTTGGTGTATGAGTTGGGAAAAGGTAGTTTTGTAAATGTAGGTATTTCATATTTTGTAATCTCGCTCCAATGAACCTATACATATAATTTTATTTCTCTTCTTGACTGTATCATTTATTTTGCATCTTCCTCGTTGTTTTATTAGGGTAGGTAACTCATTCAGTTTTTAATATTTCTCATCTAGATAGTAAACTGTTCTTCTCATGAATAAAAGGGGTGTTAATAACCGAACAATAGCACATTGAATGGTGAAGTGACAACAATTTATTTTTAATGAATATGATCAAACTTATTGGCTTATACTCATACTTAATACTTAAAAAACTTCAAATTCAACCACAATGAAGTATTTATTCCTCCTGTTTTCAGGACTATCCCCTGCATCAGTCTATGGCCTAACTAATTAGTGCATTGCAGTTGGAACATATTACATTATCTATATGTCCCCACACGGAAGATGGGGGTCCAAATTGATACGTAAACCAGTTAGGGACAGGCAAGTACGTATTTATCTATGTACTTTCTGATACGGTACATGTTGTGGTGCATATAATGCCTCCAACCTGTCTCATTTTGTTGCCCCAGTACACTGTAATGTGATGTAGGCATTAAACTGGGTGGCTACTGGTACCAAGAAATGATTCAGTTGCCAAACATGCAAACTTTAAAATGGTTCATATAAACAGTTGTAGGTATTGCAGCCAACACTAAAAGCCACAGTAATAATTTGATGTAATAGTTTTCAGTAAATTACTACTTCTTTACTAACAATAGTCGTAAAATATAGGAAACATTATACCAACCACCATCACACCAATCAGTCTATGAACAATCGTTTGCAGGACTCTCTACATCAGCATCTCCAAATTAAAACATTCCTTCTATAATGTTCGAGGTATAAGAAACTATTCAATGGGTCCGAAGGTTATGTATATTTGTCATTCGTTACGTACTTGTCAAACGTGTTTTTTTTTTGTTTTGTTTTTCTTTTGTTAGCTACGTTTTCACAAAATTGCGGTAGATATGCTCATCTACAAAAGAAAAATAATTTACCCCTTGAAAAAATAAAAATAAACACAAATATCCTTATAATGAACATGAAAAGACAAATTGTAGATGACTGAAAAATGTAAAAATTGGCAAACTGAAGCGAAAGAACTTCTCGAATTAACCAAAATGGGAGCAAGAAAAGAAAAACAACTGGAAAACAGAATTAATCGAGGAATAGCGGAGAGTGGAGACGAAACGAAAACAGAAATAGTCCATCACGTCGTTATGATAATATCGTTTTCATCAGCGGTGTATCCATCGTGGAAAATTTATATTTCATTTTAAAATTGTCTCTCCCTTCCCCCCGGTTCTACCTTTGTACTTTCTTCATTTTTCCTTTGGGCATAGCTTGCTTTTTAGAAGAAAAAAATAAAAAAAATACTTCAGAGGTTTGGCGCGTGAACCTCGTTCGCTTCATTTTATTTTTGTTAACAGTTTGTCGTAGTGTGGCACCGTCGTTCGCACAGCTCCAAAATCATTAATAAAAAATTATATTTCTCCACAGTCAAGATCGCTACCGAGCACAGAGTGAAATGGAGGCGACATTGAGAAACATAATTTTCAGACATCTATTTTCATTTAATTAAGTTTCTCCTCCATTTCTAGATATGCTCGCCCACTTGAAAAGGATTTTTTTTTTCTTCCTAAAAAAGTACATTTGATTGCTCCAGGGAATGTGGTTACGTTGGCTGATGGATTAGCATTTACTGGCAGATGGCAGAATATCAAGTAAATATAACTTTTTATTTTCTCATTCGCTAACAATTGGTTAGCGAGAAAATGAAAAAACTTTGTTCGACAGATTTCTCCGTTTTTTCCTAGTGGAATTGAAAGCGGTAGGTATGCCACATAAATTGTACAATGAAAGAGTTTGTGCTTCTCAAGCTAACGCAGTAGGTATTCCTTTAATGACAGATGATGACTGGTCGAAATGAAACAGAATAATATGGATTTGAGTCTATATTTATCTATAACAATAATTAGCATATTAGGAGTAAAACCCGACACAATATTTATAATTTTTATGAATAAACACAAGAAACCCACCTAGGAAACCACCCTATAGCTCTGTACAGGACTGCTCCGGTATTGCTGGGTATATTGACACATCCGACTGACCAGAGAAATTAAAATTCTTAATGAAACACTACCCGCAAATTCCATAATTTTTTTGTTTTTACTACTCTTAATACACACCCACAACTTTCCGCAGACTTTGTGTTTTTTCCTATTTCGTATCTTCTTTCCTTATCTGCCTTGGAGACCCCCCTATAGAAAACGAAGTTCCACATGTTTTCTGTTATTTCTTGTCTTTTCCATCTTCTCACATACCTTTTCTTGGAATACCGAATTTATTAAATCTTTACATTTCTGTCTCTTCTTCCTTTCCCTGCTAGTTTATCTGTCCATAGAATTATATAATAAGACATCGAATGTATTTCTAACCAGTTTTTTGGTACCTCCACTCTATTTCTTTTTTCACAGCCAGCCTAAATTTTCTTACTAGATCTTTCTTACTTTTTCACTGTCTATGCAATCCATTTTGTATCCTGCGTGGAACAACCACTTTTATAATACTATGTTTTGTGTTTCGGATTCAATATTAAACATGATCTTTTTTATAATCATATGTTGAGAGTTTTCTTTGAGCAAATGGGTTAAATTTAATGGTGTTTTCCATAGTATGGTAAGTTAGTTCCATGGAAAAAAGTCAACCTTATTATTCATGGGTATAAAAAACATCTCCATTCATGGTTTAAATTTAAGTTCCAACGACGTTTGACAATTTCATCCGGTTAGGCAGTGGTAATTCTGTGGCCACTGTCCTGTACAAATGTGTTTGCTGAAGCCTATGGTCTTGTGCGATTTTCAATTTAAGATTCTGTCGGGACTGAAGGAAGATCACCAAATTGGCTCGCTTGATATACCATAATATGCTACTCAGTAATTTTGATACGAGTATATGATCTTTGCAGCACGAGCCAAAAGCAAGTTATGCAAACCACATGAGTAGCAATTATCTACTTTGCACCACTGTCGCATACTATTTTTTATAAAATCCTCACAAAAAAAAATGGATTCTGGATTCGAAAAACCAGCTAATTTTAAATTAATTACCGTTTTTTTTTTGTTTGTGTATTTTCAAAGAGCTGGAAATAATTAAAAAATTGTATGAAAATTTTGTAAATTTTATCTGCTTTCTAGCAATATAAACTTCACCTATCTCCCTTGAATAGAGGCTGAGGAATCATTGTGTGAAATAAGAGAAGTTTGTTTCAAAGCTGAAATATTGTGTACAAGTAGTGAAGAGAAAACTGGACCATCAGTTTTTCAAAAAATCTAGAAATACGGAAATTGCGTTCTAATGTTGGATAAGACATGGTGCATAATATATGCGCAGCTGAAACAGTTATTCAATAATCTAAACAAGTGCCAAGCTGCGCATGTGCTAAATTTTACTTTTTGACATTGTAGTAAAATTTCCTACTTTAAGTATAGTTAAGAAGCATGAAAACATCTGTTTTTGGGGTGGATGTTGCAAAACTGCGTTTTTTCGTGTCTTGTAAGTATTTTATTTAATAAGTTTGGGTTGAAAGCGAGTTTTTAGAAATACACTTTTATGATTTAAAAAAAAACAAAAAAAAACAAAAATTTCCATCCCTGTTGAAGATCAAACACCAAGTATTCTGCGTGTAAGGGTACGTCAAAACCACAACCAAAGTGATAAATAAGGATGCAAAGTGAAATTGAGTTGAAGAAGCAGGCACATTGATGACGGATAACTACACAGAGAAAAAAATCTGATTTCAACGCTCTCAGATGTTAGTACAAGAATTCGACGTCACATTTTGTTACGTTAGTAACTGTCATAAAACCATATAAAAAAGAGAACTTCCTTGACTTATCCTGTTTTTTGTTTGGCGATTAAATATCATACTTTCGTTTCACAAATATGGGATAAGCTGCGCCTCTTGTCAACATTTTACTTTATAGCTCCCTTTCTGGTAGAGATTTATCATCATCTTTATCAACACAACTTTGTGAATGGTTACTTTCGACATTCTTCAAAAATGGTGTTACTGTTTCCCATACGACGCATGAAAAAATCAATTAAAATTTGTTTTTGCTCTCCTACAAAATTGATTTTTCTGACTTATATAGTTCTTGTAAAACACTTTTCAAGTGCAAAACTTGGGAAGAAATCTAAATGTACAGTAGAACATTCATTACTTTGATACAGGTACTTGGGTGACTATAGGTACCTTAAGTATGACAGAAATAATAATAATTATTTGAATTTATTTTTTCACAGTTTAAAATAACTATTAAGCCCGTACTTTACAATTTAAATTTACTTACAAAAACACTCGTTCATCCTTTCACCATAAATTAATGTTACCTATCCAGTGTATTATGTAAATAGTTTTTCATAGAAATTATAAATATATTAATATAATTTCAACGAAGTTGGCTCGTGACCTTTATAATATGAATTTCAGCCTTTTTAGTTCCTTCCGCGACATTTTCTTTTAATGTTAGCGCTATAGCCTACAGAATAGAATTTATATTTGTTTGTTGTAAACCGTTTCCGTTTAAATATTATAAAACTATCATTTACGTTTGTGTATGTTGAACATTAGGCTACCACTGAAAATAAATTGAATTTACGTTGCTTTTGTGCCTACTTAGTTATGTTTTTTTTTAAATAAATGGCGTCCTCTTGGTGTGCTCTTTAGCAGCCATCAATAACTCCAGATAATAATGCGAATTTAAATTTGAGAAAAAATACGAAACTTCAAAATAAATAATGGACACTGCTTCACTAGGTTATCATTCGTGATTTTGTTCCACAGATGCTAATAGGATGAGAGCAGACGGATAAAAAATCCCAAATTAATTTTTGAAAAGCTCGGTGAAAGAGGACTTCATACAGTATAAAATGCGAAAGATAATTTTGGAGTTTGCTCTGGCGAGGAGAACGGCACTGTAGACTTGATAGGTGAAAAAAGTGACTCAGAACCTTTTTTTCCGCAGGGTTAGAATCTAACTTCTACAGAATATACTAAGGGAGGCATATGGTATATTATGAAACATCGATTTATTCGTTTAAAATGATTTCTGAAAGCTTGGAAGGTAATGATTTAGTATAATGAGTACTAAAATCGAACCAGTATACAAGTATTTGGGAATATGGAACCAGGCGTAGGCACGTATTATGGATGTAATTTTTTGGACAAAACAAGGAGAAAGTGATATGAAAGACTAGCTATAAATTTTCCAACTAATTTATGATTAACTTTGCTGGAATTTTATTTCCACTGAGGGACCACACAGTGACAGAATCATTACGCGAATACCTATTCTCTAGGGATATGGGGCGATGATCGAGAAATTTATTTTAGTTTTACTAGCGTAGGTATTTATTGCCTACTACTATTATTTTTATCCGCGTGTTCGGCAACCTAATCCTTTCTGGGTGCAGGCAGCCAATCCGCTTAAAAGCCTATGTCGAGTGTTGCATGAAGCTCTGGCAACGGTTGGTTGGTCGGCGGTGACTATATGTCGGCCACAACATACACTGAATCAGTGAGCGCCTAAGTACATAGGCACTCGCCTTCCCTAAATTAGCTTTACAAAATATAAGGTAGGCAACGCGTCTCCTGTGTGGGTGCACACAGATGACGTATCTTTTATTTAATGTGCGGAGCAGTTTATTTATGGTCACGGAGATAGTCGGCCATCTGTCTGTCGACGTAACGGGCCGAGCCCATAAGGAGTGAGAAGGAGGAAAGTGCCCACAACCAGTTGGAGATATTCATTGGGGTAAGTAATGCGTAATTTGTGGGACTTCCACATTTCTGGACATCCTTCACTTCGCTTTCCCCTCCAATTTCGAAGGTTGCATCGGAGACTTAAACTCGTCCGACGATGTTAAATAATTTAAAATTCGAGTTATACGTTAATTGCTTTGGAATTAATATACATAATACCCT